>CM060918.1:190518305-191118305 GCA_030737875.1 Allium sativum | reverse complement strand
TAATATTTAAATCAATGATTTATTTTAACTATTATATTCAATATATATCTATATATCTATTTATATAAAATTTATTATTATTATCATCATCATCTTTATTATTATTATTATCATATAAAGCCTTTAGTTTACAAGTATTTTGAATTTATGAATTTCTTCCGATTGGAAATGTTTGGATTCAAACTGTTGGATCAAATGGAGTTGAGATAAATTATATTCTATTTGAATATGAATTTGATGTTAAACCAATTTTGATATGGAAAGGTAGATTTATTCTACTCGAATATAAATGGGATTTCCGAAGATCTAAATGAACAGATATGGAAAAATATATTCTATTTGAATATGAAGGGATTGCAAATGTAAATTGATTGGAAATAACTGAATCTTTCAAGATGAAGTATAATCTATGTGAATATAGATCGATTTGAATATTATACGAGTATAATAAAATGACATGTAAATATATTCTAGTTTGGAATAAATCGGTTTTGGAATGATTGAGATAGTTTGATATGGAATTATATTCTATTTGAATATAAATTGGGTTTGAAACAGAAGATGATATTTTGATATGAAGGCGAACCTTTATCAAATATAAAAGAACCGACCGATGTGAAAGATGTAAGCGTTGGTTGTTAAAGAGACCGGAGTCGACATAAGGCATACTCTCTGTCAGTGTCGATACCACTTTGACGACTGTGAACGTTATGACGTATCCAGAATGAGTATAGTGACTTGGAGGCGATTATTGAATCGAAGAAGATGATCGATGACGAAATAGCCCTGACCTTCGGGTCAGAATTGAAATGACTAAAACAGGAGCTATACCGTGACTAATTGAGGTAGCACCTTTGATCGGACACACTTCTTCGATAATATTTCTATGACTATGATGATGATGATTTGGGCCCATTTATGACTTTGGGAGTGTGTTCCGAGGTGGGCGGTAGTGGCTGCTATGCGTTACCACCGGTCCGGGAGTGCAACTGGTAGAATCCTACCCTGGGCATTGCCTCGAGTGCCTTGTCATATATATCCATATCGAGCCCATACGATTTTGATTTAGCATTGCCTTCTATGGAGTGCCCTCTGATAACACCAGTACGGTGAATTTACGGTACTGTATAGACTGTTGATGCCTATAAACAGCGTAAGGGTAATATGGTAATCCCGCTTACGCTATTTTCAGTATTTATACTTTACTGGATAGACACTATCATAATAGCGTACTATATTATGTATGTATTAGTTTAACAGATCCTTGAGAGTTGGAAAAATCCAATAACATCTCTTGAGTTACTGTACCCATGACACTGATGTTATTTCATATTTTGATTTGACTAATATGAGATGATTTAGTGCTGATCCGGGTGTTTGTTGTGTTTTCTTTTTATGCAATACGCTCGGGTCAGCAGATGTTGCAGTTAATGAAGATTACTTTGCCTTGGAGATAGAAGACGAAGATTTGGTATATATCTATTATATATGTATTTCCGCTGCATTTATTTCCGCTGCTTATTATGTACATTCGTATGTATATGTAACTCTGATAATCATTGAATGTCATAATCACAGTATACATTTCAACTGCTTTTAACTGCTATTTGTTTATTATATGTTGTCCTTCCGCTGTGAGATTCTGTTATTGTTTTTCACTTCTTTCTTTCTTTTTCTTCTTTTCCCAATAACTACCTGCATTTGCGATTTGTTTGGGTCGACATGTGTAGCTTATTGTCGATTTTAAACGGTCAAAAATATGGGTTGTTACATTTGGTATCAGAGCGATGGTTAGCGATAACCTCGGCTCTGTTGGGAATTAACTCATTAGAGATGGGGTTAGAAACGCCCTAGAATGGGTTTGAGTGATATGAGAGAGCGTATTTGTATTTTGATATGAAATGGTTTTATATTGTGTTGATTGTTCTGTTGAATATTTATTAGTTCTGGTCGATATATGGGACGCCATAGAATCGATAGGAATTTATAAACAGTCGAACAGAATGATCGACATAATATGGCTTCCGATTATATTTTAAATATATCAAATATATATTATTGGTTTAAGTGTTTATGGATTTGTTATTAGTAGGTAATAATAATATTTAGATTATTGCCTATTATGATTATTTAAATAATAAATCTAATGGGGAAATTCAAATAGTTTGAGAAATTTGATAATGAAACTTTTAAGTTCAATTGGGTGTAAATATATTTTGCAAATAAATAGAAATGAACTTGAAACTGGATCCTGGGGTACTTTTGAAATAGTTTTGTCAAATTTTGAAATAATATCGTATTATAAGTATTTTCGAAAGGAATGGTTTAAAGGATTTTTAAAAGAAACAAGTGTGAAATCCCTTCTTGGACCTTAGAAACGATGTCGGTAATGAGTGCACGCATTATCGATATTTACTCTGAAGAGTTTAAGTGGGGGAGATCACTCGATGGTTATTATAACTTGTTTGACAAGGGATTTTGAATTTAATTCCATATGATATAAATTTTTTATAAAGGTATTAGGATATGTTGTTTAAAGTTGAAATTTAAATTTAACATGCTTTGAAAAATTTCTATGTTTTTTTTGTAAATTAAAGATTTGGGTTCAAAATTTTATGGCATGTTTTTCTATAAAATAGTATAAGTACTTAGATTATTTTAAATTTTAGCTTATGACCCAGGATGAAGTGTTTAAGTTCATCCTAACTAACTACATCGATTCAAGATTTAATTTTCTCGATTCATTGGAGCTTTAGACTTTGAAATTTTGGAATGGACCTAAGAACTAAGGGGTCATCGCGGAATTCTTAACTATGGATGATAATAAGGGAAACCAATCCCAACTTTGGTCGATAAGGATGTTAGAAGAAATTAAAACTTACCACGAAATAAATTCAATTAAAACCAACGGAATCAATTGAAATTTGGTTGTGTAATAAGAACGAGAACACATGTCTTAGCTAATTCATAAGTTACTAAGTTAGTCAAGAAGGAATTTAAAGGAATTTGTGTTATTAATGAAATGTGAATGGTCGATAACTAAACGAAGAATGTAAAAGATGAATTAGGGTACAGGTGAATGAAGGCGTAAACCCTGGATGGATTAAACCTCTTTGGGGTCAATATATCGAAAGTAAATCTGAATATAAACTGTCTTTAACCCAATTCATGACCTGAAAGTCGAATAAGTAGATTGAGCAAATGGAATAAACTTTAAGGGAGGTTGAAATTAGAATAAGAGAATAGGAAAAGGGTTGAATGAATAATGATTTAACATTAATAAAACGAACGAGAAATTGAAGGTAGCGAAAGAATGAGAGAGTAATTTGAGATAAATGAAAGAAATAAGAATAATTGAAACCAAATTCAATGAAAAACTTCGTATATGAGTGTCGAAGTATTAACCATTTTAAATGGGATTGGTAAATGAAATATGAGTTAAGGCTAAACTTAGGTGAGTCACGTAAATTGATTCGATAAGAGTTACTTAAAAGACTTTATAAAGATGAGACGGAAATTAAGTACTTAGAAGAAAAAAAGTTGTCATGAGATTTCGCAACTTGACTCATGTTCATGAATATATGACTTAATATCATCAAGTGATTGAAAAGCTAGAAAAAATTTCGAGTTTCAGTTAGAATTTAATGCTCGGAAAAAACGAGAAGCGAATAGAAAGAATATCGAAATAAAGTAAGAAATTGAATATGGATCCAATTCTTGAATAATGAAGCGATAAGAAAGTTAAATGTTAAGGATTTACAAAAGTATTGAAATCGAAAATGTTAAAATTTCGAATAGAAATAATCCAATGTTTATGTAAAGCTGAAGTAGTCAATAAGATGAAGCTAAAGTTACCATAACTTTTGATGGGATGATCGGAATCTGACGATTCCGGACTTTTCGGAAACCTTAGAAACCGAGCTAAAACCTTCGTTTATAAAGCCAGGTCGAATTCCTATGATTACTAAGCTGAAATGCAAGTTTTAGTCGTAGTTGTGTATGCAGAAAATTAAAAACTGAAGCGTATACCTATATTGTTTTGACCATAGCATCCCAATGGAGCGTCGGATTTCGATGTGCGAGTACAATTCGGAAAGGCCAGAATGTAAACTAAAACTTTCTCTTCATATGCCTAGTCAAATTATGAAGTTTAGGGGGCTAAAAAGTGGATAGTACATTTCAGACCTGCATTTTCAGGGTACGGGCTGAAGCGTTCGGTTTTATTAAAACAATCATAACTTTTGAACGAATTGTCGGAATTCGATGAATCCGGACAATTCGGAAAGCTTAAAAGAAATGCTACAACTTTTTCCTAGTGGGTTCTAGTCAAATTCCAGCATCTAATGGGTGATAAACCTTGATTTGTTCGCTGACCTGTTATGAGTATTTTAGTTTTCAGGTTGAAATGCTTAGCATATGTTGTGTAAGTTGTATACGCTTGCTCTTTATGGTATATATGCTTAATACTTATGTGTATGTGAGTATGTAGCAGGTGTAAGGAAGTCACACTACGCTTTGGAGCTCGCTTGCGCTAAAATGCTAAACGCTAAGGTAAGTAAAATTTGCAAATAAACGCTAAGGAAGGTACGTAACTGTGTTACAAAATTTGGTGGTTTATATTTTGTTTTTCCCCATTTTTGGGATGCCTCATCGAATGATGAGATGTATATTGGGATTTTATATATGTGGTGATTTCCGGACCTCTCCGTACAACGGAGATGCTGCCGAAATTTTTCGTGATTTCGGGAGTTAGAAAATTTATGAGGTTTTATAACTATATACTTATTTTATAACTGTTATTTTATAAGTATGGATTTGGAAGTATGACTTGTTTAATACCTTACCTCGCTCTCTTTTCAAGGACGAAAAGATTTTAAGTGGGGGAGAATGTAACGTCCCATAATTTTCAGTATATTTAAATTTCAATTTAAAATAAATAAATTGGAATATATAGGGAAAATCAAATTTGTGTTAATTTTTAATGATGATGATTGTTTAAATTGAGTAAATATACTTTTCAAATTTAGTTTTGAAAAGCAGTAATTTGAAATTTAATATTTAAATAATTAAATTAATGTGAGAGAGTTAATTTAAAAAGGGAATTCAAATTTAATTGATTTAATGGTGGAATTTAAGTCATTAATTTATAACAGAAATTTCAATCAAGATTCAAATAATCAAATTATGATTTGAAAATGTGTGAAACTTATTTGTAGAAATTTATTTAAGTTATAATTTGATTTAAATTTGAATTTAATGAATATTTAATTTGAATTTAAAACGGTTAATCGAATAATTGAATATTTAATTAATTAATTAATTAACGGTGAAATTTAACTGTTTTGGCGACTGTCTCGGAATTCGACGAAACTGGCGCCATCGGAGTCGGAGCAGTGAATTATTATAGGATTTCAATTTGCGTTACAATCCGACTTACCGTTTGTTCGTACGAGAGAAAATGTGAACGAGATCAATGTAAATGGATAATTGGGTATTTCTCATATTTGGGCCTTATAATTATATATAAATAACATCCACCTTTACCCTAACAGGTCATTTAACATTGTACGTTCATTTCCACCTCCATAGCTTTCTCTAATGGCAGAAATAAATTCTAAACCCTGGTTTTAAAACAAATTTCACCTCAAAATAAAATCTCTCAAAACCCTATCGAATTATATGTCAAATCGAAGCTCTCGACGATACGAAGCTGCTGGTACCATTTGTTTCGACATGCAGTGAGTAGATTTACCAGAAATCGCGGTCAAAGCTGCTGTTTTGAAAACCCTAGGCTTCGATTTGGGTATTTTTGATTTGCAAGATAATTGAGGAATTGGTCTTCTGGGTATTGTTGCCCTCGTCGATACAAACTTGTAGAGGGTGGTCAAAGGTTCTATGGCATTGGGGATTGTCGGAATTTGATCGTTGAGGGGTTGAAAACCGTTTCCGTCTTTGATCCAGCGGTGGCACCCTGGTCAACCGGAGTTGATGTGGCGAGGTGCATCGGATGCAGATTTTGAGGAGTGTCGAGATGGTGGTGGTCCCGTGGCTTCCGGTCGCCGGAATTTGTGATGATCGATGGTCAAACGCGGCCAGAAATGGGTTGTTTCACGTCGGGGTCCTGTAGCTAATGAGAGAGGAGCGGGAATGGCTTTTGGGAGTGACTGACGTGTCAAAGAGGGGTTGGTGAGAGATTTTATTTTTAATTATTTTTATTTTAAGATTCGTATAGAAAAACACTGATAACTCTCTCGTTTTAACTCGGATTTGGACGCGGTTTGTTGCGTTGGGATCGTTGCAGAGTTGCGGACGTTTTGACACTAACCTGGCTGCGTTTCGAGACTGTGAAATTTTGGCCCTTAGTTGGACGTTCGAGCAACTATGGACGCAAAGGTGAGTGATTCTTCGCTCACGAAATACTGAATTATTCCCATATTTATTGAATTAAATTATGAAGTAAGTTTGGTTGCATGGTTGTGTTGGATTGTTGATGTGTAGTTTAAATTTAACATGCAAGTGTGTTAACATGCAATCTAAGTAAATGATTTGTTATTTAATTTAATTTAAATCTCTAGTTGAATTCGAACCCGTGTTAAATCCTGAAACAGTTAATGCTGATCAGTTGAATGAAATTGTTGTGATGGATGTTGGTTGAAATTTATTACTGAATTTATAGTGACATTTTAATGCTCCTTATTTCAGTATCTTGTAATGCATGTTGATTTATGACGATAAATCCCATTTACCCTTGATGTTATGGGCATCTAATGAACCCGGGATTAATCGATAAAATAAATTTAAGAATCACAGAGTGAAATGATAAATCTCTGTGACCCTGATTTGGATTGAAATGATAGATCCATCCCTGAAATGTCGAGAAATTAAATTTAAGATCACTTGGCCATTGGATAGATAATCATATACAGACATCGGCTGGTTAAATGATTTTTAAATATTTGAAATTTTATTTGATAGAAATTTTTTTTCTTCCATTTGAAGAATATGTCGATACTCGATAATTCAATTCTTTGAAGACTCTGAACCGGGATGTTGATTTAAAAGGGTTAAGTGAATTTTCCAAAATAAAGTGGAAATATTAAATTGGGATATGAATATGATTTAAAAAAAATCCTTTCAAATTAAGAGTTTGGATTAGATGGAAACAAATTCTTAGGGAATCCAATTTTGGGAAATTTGGAAATCGAGGGTATTTGGGTGTTTAACTCAGTTTGAATATATATTTGAACTCCTGAAAATCAAACAGTTGTTTTGAACAGGATTGAAACGAGATATGGAATTTTATGAACTCCATTGAGACCGGAGGATAGATCCAATTGTTGAAATTTGGAAGGAATGAAAGATTTTGATTAGAGAAATTTATTTTAAATATATTTATGCATTGATTCCAAATAATTATTCTTGCTTTAAATTTATCATTTACCTTTACTTATAACTATTGTATTTTAAAAGAAATTTTCCTTATAAGTCATTTTCATTATTTTCTAGTAAACCTCATTTTTTAGTATATATATATAATATTTAAATCAATGATTTATTTTAACTATTATATTCAATATATATCTATATATCTATTTATATAAAATTTATTATTATTATCATCATCATCTTTATTATTATTATTATCATATAAAGCCTTTAGTTTACAAGTATTTTGAATTTATGAATTTCTTCCGAATGGAAATGTTTGGATTCAAACTGTTGGATCAAATGGAGTTGAGATAAATTATATTCTATTTGAATATGAATTTGATGTTAAACCGATTTTGATATGGAAAGGTAGATTTATTCTACTCGAATATAAATGGGATTTCCGAAGATCTAAATGAACAGATATGGAAAAATATATTCTATTTGAATATGAAGGGATTGCAAATGTAAATTGATTGGAAATAACTGAATCTTTCAAGATGAAGTATAATCTATGTGAATATAGATCTATTTGAATATTATACGAGTATAATAAAATGACATGTAAATATATTCTAGTTTGGAATAAATCGGTTTTGGAATGATTGAGATAGTTTGATATGGAATTATATTCTATTTGAGTATAAATTGGGTTCGAAACAGAAGATGATATTTTGATATGAAGGCGAACCTTTATCAAATATAAAAGAACCGACCGATGTGAAAGATGTAAGCGTTGGTTGTTAAAGAGACCGGAGTCGACATAAGGCATACTCTCTGTCAGTGTCGATACCACTTTGACGACTGTGAACATTATGACGTATCCAGAATGAGTATGGTGACTTGGAGGCGATTATTGAATCGAAGAAGATGATCGATGACGAAATAGCCCTGACCTTCGGGTCAGAATTGAAATGACTAAAACAGGAGCTATACTGTGACTAATTGAGGTAGCACCTTTGATCGGACACACTTCTTCGATAATATTTCTATGAATATGATGATGATGATTTGGGCCCATTTATGACTTTTGGAGTGTGTTCCGAGGTGGGCGGTAGTGGCTGCTATGCGTTACCATCGGTCCGGGAGTGCAATTGGTAGAATCCTACCCTGGGCATTGCCTCGAGTGCCTTGTCATATATATCCATATCAAGCCCATACGATTTTGATTTAGCATTGCCTTCTATGGAGTGCCCTCTGATAACACCAGTACGGTGAATTTACGGTACTGTATAGACTGTTAATGCCTATAAACGGCATAAGGGTAATATGGTAATCCCGCTTACGCTATTTTCAGTATTTATACTTTACTGGATAGACACTATCATAATAGCGTAATATATTATGTATGTATTAGTTTAACAGATCCTTGAGAGTTGGAAAAATCCCGTAACATCTCTTGAGTTACTGTACCCATGACACTGATGTTATTTCATATTTTGATTTGACTAATATGAGATGATTTAGTGCTGATCCGGGTGTTTGTTGTGTTTTCTTTTTATGCAATACGCTCGGGTCAGCAGATGTTGCAGTTAATGAAGATTACTTTGCCTTGGAGATAGAAGACGAAGATTTGGTATATATCTATTATATATGTATTTCCGCTGCATTTATTTCCGCTGCTTATTATGTACATCCGTATGTATATGTAACTCTGATAATCATTGAATGACATAATCACAGTATACATTTCAACTGCTTTTAACTGCTATTTGTTTATTATATGTTGTCCTTCCGCTGTGAGATTCTGTTATTGTTTTTCTCTTCTTTCTTTCTTTTTCTTCTTTTCCCAATAACTACCTGCATTTGCGATTTGTTTGGGTCGACATGTGTAGCTTATTGTCGATTTTAAACGGTCAAAAATATGGGTCGTTACATATTTCTTGAACCTGCGATATTGCAGACGATCTCCGTACAAGGGAGGCTCTGCCAAAATTTAAGGTGTTAGAATTTTTTTAAAGATTTTTGGGAAATCCTTTTCTTGGAATTAATTTGGTTTTACAACCGATCAGACTACTTTTGAAAATAAAATTGAGTTCTAATTTTTTTTTTTAAAGATAATGGGTTCTAGCGTTCTTTCTACTTTAGCAATTTCGTGGATGAAATTATTTTAAGGGGGAAGGAATGTAATGTCCTGTATTTTCTGACCATTTATTTGTAATATTTTATTTATTTAAATATTGATTTTAGTTTAAATAATGGGATTTGACCATTTTAATTTGAATATTTAAATTATATTAATAGTACAATAATATTGTATTTTCGGGATATTTGGAAAATGTTGATTTTGCTGTATAATGTGATCGGGCAATTTAAATTTGTTAAATATGGTTTGTATTGAAATTATAGTGGTGATTTCATTATTAAAACGACGATAGAATGTTTAATTTATAATTTAATTATGAAACGAGCTGCAGCGGCGCAGTAGTTCGCAATTTGGCGCTTTGAACTCTAAATGGTTGTACAGGGCCCAATATGAGTCGAATTTTCTCGAAACAAGAAACATCCGAAATTGTTGGATGATATTTTTCCAATGAAAGAGAAAAATCGAGTTTTCATGTTGCAGATTTTATTTTATGTCCAAATCAAATTTTTAAAAGGTCGTTACGGAATTCCTATATATATTATAACGTTTATTTATATTAAATAAAAGGTTTTTAAATATTTATAATATCGATTTGGCTTCAAAATCAATCCGAGTTATTTTATTTCAGTAGTGTATGAAATGTCGCTCGTACATGGCCAATTTTAATATTTTAATAATTGAGTTATTTTAAAATTGTTTTATTTTATTTGAATTGGGCAGTTATAAAAGGGACTTTATTCAAACGACCTTCATTTTCGACGAAACAACTTTTATTGGGACTGTAGCAGTAAATTATTGCTACATTTCAAGTGGCACGTCAATCGGGGTTATTTTATGAGCGTGCCAAAATAAAATACAAATAAAACAATCATTTAGACGTGAACGAGCGCCATTTGAGCATACGGACTCAGAATTCGATGAAACAAGTTTCTTTAGGACCGTATCGTCAAATTATACTACGCCATCCATTTGCGTCTTGAACGGGGTTTGTATGTGAGCACAGGAGTGAATAAACAACGTTCGAAATTGCGATAAACACGAAATAAAAAATCATTAGTCAACATCGCTTGTTACGTCAACTTAAAATATTAATATTTACAACTATATATACCCCCAAAAATCAGAATTTCTAGCCCAACCCCATTTTCAGTCCATAAATTTTGCAATAAAGCCCCTCTTTACAAAATAATTTATATCTTTAAATCTATCGACAATTGGCTAGGGGAATCTGAAGTGAAGTGGTAGATCGAGACCGTATCTATTTGCTGAGAAAAATTGGGGGTGATCGGGCGACTGTGGTGGCCGGAAATCGCGTTGAACAGCGAAGATCAATTTTCGTTCTTGGCCAAAATTACAACGATTGGTTTGATTTTAGGTGATGGGACCTTTGGGGAATTAAAGAGGGGAATCCAGGCTTCAATTTGGCGGTGGTCTTGGGTCTTACGGTTGATGGTGGTAGGATAAATCAAAGGATGAACAGAGGCGTTCAGTTTTGGGTTGTTCTCAAAAGTCGTGACCGGATTCGCTTGTTTTCCGGCGGTTGGAGGGTGAGTTGGTGTCGGATCTGAAAGGGGACTGGTGCTGGGTGGCATGGCAGTTAGAATGGCAGTGGTCCGTTCATCTTCAATATTCAGGCGGTGGAGGAAGCTTTGGGGTCGGGGGTTTCTGGTGGTTGAAGCCTGAGGTGGCGCGGTGACATCAGGGTAGGCCAGGGTTGCTCCGACAATTGAGACGGACGGTAGCGTACGTTTGAAGGTTTCGAGATCGTGGGGTTTTTGTTTCAAAGAAAGAAACAATGGCCATCGGGGAAGAAGAACTCAGCTCCAGGAAAACGCATTTTTCAATTAACCCATGATGACGGTAATTTAAAGAATTTATTTAAATAATTAGTTAGTTTAGCTTCGTTTAATTTTTATAAACTTAGAATTGTGATAAATTTTTCGTACGTTAATGAAATTTAACGAAACTGGATCCATTAGGATCGCAGGGACGAGGCCTAGGTAAAGGCACTGACCAGGCACTGATCTGACACAGTTGAAATTTCAGATAATTTCAAACGCTCGACTGAAATTAAAAGGAACAAACGCGTCAACCGTCAACCGAATAAATTGTGAGTTGATTCTCACACCTTACGAAATCTTGTGATGTGGTAAATTCATATTAAAATATAATTTACCTTTAAATTTTTAAATTAGTTGATTGGTTGCTATTGGTTGTTTATTGTTTGTTTGGTTGCTGTCATTTTTATTTTATCATTTTAAATTTATAGATTATTGAAATTTGTCTCATATATTATAATGAAATGTTATAACGAGCTATGGTGCAGGGAAGAATAGGTTGGTGGGATCCGACCGGATTCCTCAAATATTATATATGTTGTTTGTTTATTTTATATTGTTGATAGTTGAACTGATTTAACACCATATGGTAGTGAAACCTATTTGAGCATGATGGTTGAATAAATATTCACCTGTGTTATGTTTAAAATCAATTGACAGTGTCAATTGGGTAATTGGCAGTGAATGGCCTAAAATGTGTTGTTTCAGACGTCGTTTTACCGTTCGGTGAATCAACGCAAGTTTTAGAGTTATAAAATAATTTATAACTGAATTGAAGCTTTTCAGTCATTTTATATAAATAATTAAATTATAAATTTATAAATAAATATTTTGATCGAGTTTATAAAAGAAATTATTTAAAAAGGTTTATGATTTGTACATGTTCTAAATGCAGAAAGTCAGCAAATATACCTATGGGATGTAAAATGTAGTAATTGTTTGGTTTAAACAATTAAATAGTGATTTTTAAATTAATTAAGCTATTTAATTAAAAAGGGGAAATGATAAGGAAAAATCAGTAATATAGTTAATATTAAAGTTAATTATTATCTTATAATAATTAAGGTGATAACTTGTAATTGGGATTCAATGTAGAAAGTGATTAAGTATTTGATTAAAGAAGGGGCGATAAGTGGTTTGTAAAGGAATTGATAATCTAAGTTTCCAAATGAGAAATGTAAATAGAATTGGTAAGTGAATTGCAGGGATTTAAAATATGATTTTACTTAATTGTTGTATTAAGTAAAGAGAACACAATTGGATGAATTATATAAAGTAAAGAGAAGAAAATTGGATTGAATTAATTAAGTAAAGAGATTTTTGAATGAAGATTTCAAATGTAAGAAAATGGTTTATAAAACCAAGTTTGAAATCAAGGTGGTAAACGAGATTTTAAGATCAGTGGTTAAGTGACAAACTAATATTATTCTATGGTAAGAACGTTGTCGATCGAGGTCTGAGAGGTAAACAAAATACCCCAACTTGAACGGCTTCACTATTATCGAGGAATGGTATTCGTTTGTGGTGAGTGCAAAGTGTTGGAATTGGTTAATTATTCCATATAAGAAATATTGAAATGAGTACAAGGTTTTGAATAAAAATGTTGGTTACAAGAAAAATAAGAATATTTGATTTTAAGTTATATAAATTTGACATTTGATTTTTCATACCAGAATTGGCAATTTGGTTTATTCCATTAACTATTATGTATATATATATATATATATATATATATCATGATGCCAGGATTTAAGGAAATGGGAAAAGTGGTTTGGAAGAATATAATGATATTTCCTATAGTAAAGGAAATGGGAAGTTTGGTATATATGTATATACAAACTCGAAAACATATCAAATAGTTTTCGTTATATTAAAATTAAGAATAAATGTAATGTTTTCAATATATTAGAAGATTTAAAGGTTGAATAACTATTTTGGTTAAATATTTTTTTAAACAGGCCAAGTCATGCTAAGTACCGAATCAATAAACTCATTCACACTATTGTTATTTGATAGTTAATTCACCGACTATCAAACCAGACCAATACGCTAGTTGGTACGGAATGTCTGGGATCGAATTTATATTCGAAAACCATTCCGACAAGCAAATACATGAAGAGGTCGATTGAAGACGGAGCAAGTGAAAGCTATGTGTAACACCCCGTATTTCTGTTAATATTAATATTCACAAATTAAAGAATAACTAATCTCATATGTGAGAATTAAGGGAAACGGGTTGCGCCATTCTGTTCATCTCGGAATTTTGGTTGAGATAGAGTCCGAATTTGCGTGAATTGGACTTCGTATAAAGAAGTTATGGCCATCAGAAGTTTTAGAAAATTCAAAACAGATTTCAGAAAATTCAAATTTCAGAGTAAGACAGGCTAGGCTGGAAAATTACCGCCAAGGCCAGGTCGACCATATGGTCGACCTGGGGGTCGACCTACCCTGACCAGGTCGACCATAGGGTTGACCTGGGGGTCGACATGGGGGTCGACCTGCCCCCTGGGCAGAATTGATTGGTGATCTGTTTGTGACAATGTGCTAACTCATTATGGTTTCTGATCTGCTCCGATTGGCTGGGATTAATTCTGGGTTGACCGGACGGCCTAAACTTATCCTAAACTCTATAAAAAGACATGAAGACTCAAAACCTAAAATCAAAATAAAATTAGATTCATGGCCTCCATGCCGTCACCCAGCAACTCAGAATAGCCGCCACCAATTAGAGAGGAAGAAAGCAAATCAAATTCAATTCTATTCAACTCTAACAACGAATCTTCTTCAAAGGAAAGCTAATACAACTTCAGAACTCAGAATTCAGAACTCAAGTCCTTCTTTGAGTTGTGAGTTCGATTTCTTTAATAAAATAATTAGCAATTTAATTCGATTAAGTTATGATGTGGATTATATGGATATGATGTGAATTATTGACCACATGTTATAATTATGTTGTAAAATTGTGATTTTATCATATATTTTGTAAATTCTATGATGTTATGTTGTGATGTTGTTATCTATGGTGTAAAGTTATGATGCTACCATCTATGTTGTAATTCTATGATTGGCTTATGTATAGTCAAATCGTTATGTTGTTCATATGCTCGTTTGGTTATGCTGTTGGAACAAATTCATATGATAAATCACATGTATGTATGCAAGTTAGAATGTTAATTGAGACATAGATCATATGGAAGTTAATGAAATTATGAACAACTTTACATGTTTCATTACATCTATTTTAGATCTAAAGTTAGGCTATGACATGTGTGAGTTATATATTAAATTTTACATGCTAGTTCATATGTTTAGATGTAAGTTTACACCATTGTTATGTTGCATAAATCACATATGCAAGTTTATATAAATATATGAGTTTGGAATATGAATCATGTTATGTAAGTTTATGGTCATTGCCTATGCAAGTTTACACCTTTAGATATAGATCTATGACATACATGATTTATGCAAGTTTGTGACCATTATCTAAACAAGTTTACACCTTTAGATTTGTATCTATGACATATGTAGTTTTATGCAAGTTGTAACTTTGGCCTATGCAAGTTTTAGATGCAGAACATCATTCACACATGCAAGTTCACCCCTATGTTTAGATCTAGTTTTATCTATATGTATAGTGTGATGTTTTCTCTTTATTCAATGAGTTAGACTATTCGAGTCTAACATATACTTTACGTTAAACGAACGAACGTACAACGTGGAGTAATGGGATAATATTAAAAGATTTAATATTAAGAATTGGCATAAATGCCTTAAACGACATAAAACTAATTTGTGATGGAAATTGGTATGATTTTGCATACCATAAATAGATGGACATAATTGAGTCAATTATGGCCATAGTTAAATTTGGAATTGATTGATAATTTGAATAGGGAAATTAATTCAAACTGGAGAATGATTAATTAGGAGTAATTAATCGTCTAAGACACGAGGTTAGGCTCTTTTGTGGTGTAAGACTGCCCCGAACCGCTCGGCAAATCCAGCTGCCACAAATGTCAGTCTAATGTGGGAGGTCTTAGGCATAAATTAAATACGTAACAATTGTAAAGACACGAGGTTAGGCTCATTTCTGGTGTAAGACTGCGCGGACCCGCCCGACAAATCCAACAGCCACAAATGCCAGTCTAATGTGGGAGGTCTTTATGAGGTTACGGTCTTAATGAATTAAGAAACACTTAACCAGATAAACATGTAGTGGGACATGAGGGGGTTAAGTGGGTGCCTTGGGTGGAATGTGGAATTTAGTGGGTGCTTTGGGTGGCATTTGAAATACAATTAGAAACACGTAACCAAAATTGAAACATGTAAGTGAACATGAATAAAAAGAGGGTTAAGTGGGATGTACTAGAGGGGACCAAGCTTACGTGGATAGCTTGTGTCAAGTAATGAGGGCCCGTTTCAACCAGTAACCCATACGTATCTTTGTGGGCTCGACCCAAGTCGAGGACGGGACACGCATGCTGGGATTGACTGTAAGAGGCCAAACCGGGTTAGCGGTGGCAAAACAAGTCCAACGGGTTCATATGTGTGTGTAGACCCGGGCTGGTAGGTAAGACGTTGTTGCATCGTGTAGGTATAAGCCGTGCATTATTGGTGGTATCGGGTTGCCACTTTGGGGAGTGATACACCCCACTGTGGGGCCAGCATGGGTATCTACAAGTTAGGGAGCCATCGCATTGGGGTAGTGGGTACACCTAGTGGAGATAGGGGCAGGCGACACCTATAAAGGCAACTAGGGGTGCACGAAACTACCATTATCATTATTAAGTTCTGTAGGCGGTATCAACCTTTAGAGTGACTAGTGGTGGTGCAGTATAGTAATTATCTTATAGTGGTTTAGGCGCGCTTTAACGTTATCTTAGTTCAACCTTATTTCCTTGTATACTCAGCCATACTCAATTGTTCACAGTCATTTCCTTATTTTCAAACTTTTGCCTTAGCCTAGTTATTTTGGTAATTATCTTGTTAAAGTTATCGCACTCTCCAGACTTTATGTCTGACCCCCTTTGTTTCCTCCTCTTTTCTTCCTTTTCCCCCCAGGTGCTCAGGTTGGAACTAGCACCAATGGAGCTTGATTTTGGACAGCTATATTTCTGCTTTTAGAAGTTGCTTGGATCGCTAAAGTTAAGTTCAGCATCTCTTATTTATGGCTATTTTGTACTAGGGTTATGTCTTTAAATTTATGTACTCTGATTTAGTCAAGATGGATATTATGTACTTTGACTCTGGTATTTGATGATGTAATCAAACTTATGTGTTTACCATTGCAATTAATAAAGTTTTAAATTTTTAAGTATTATTTATATCTGTCTTGTTGTTAGATTTCTGTTCTATGCACACTTAAAACGCTCCATAGAAGTTAATGCATTCCCTTTGTGAGTGACATTAATGGGCGTGGGGTGTTACACATGGTATCAGAGTTGAAGTTTACCAGAACAGATATGAATTGTGAAAAGCTGTTTTTCAAAAACATTTTTATAAAGAAGTACCTTCAAAAGTATGTTTTAAGGAAAGTATTTTCAAGAGAAAATCTTATTTTAGAAAGCATAACCCCAAGGGCCATATATCTTTCCTTCGGTTCTTTTGTATTGAATCTTTCCTTTTTCGTTTCAGGATGTCTGGAATTCCCGAGATACCCAAGGGGATACCGATACCAGGATGGTTTAGGAAGTATTTGGAGACTAGGGCCGCCACCACAGGTCCAACAAATGTTTCTCCTCCTCCTCCTCCTCCTCCTCCTCGGGTCGATACTTTTGCGAAGATATGTAAGGACTTTAGGGCAATGGGTGGAAAACCTTTTCACGGGACGGAGACATTTGTTGAAGCTCGAAATTGGCTAAAGGAGGTGGAAGAATTGTTTGGAATCTTTGAAGTGGATAATGGAATAAAGGTCCAGTTAGCCGCCTGGTTAATGAAGGATGAGGTCTCGTTTTGGTGGGAAGTCACAAACGGAGAGCGTCCAGTTGATACATGGCCAGATTTCAGGCGGAGGTTTGAAGCAAAGTTTCACTCACGGGATGAAGAGAATTTATATATGGAAAGGTTTTTGGTGTTGAAGCAAGGGAATCTATCAGTGAAAGAATACGTCAACAAGTTCAATCAATTGGCAAGATTTGGCTTGGACTTAGTGAATACACCAGAAAAGAAGGCCCTAAGATTTGTTAAGGGTTTGAACGAGCTGCTTCATGGGTTAGCTATGACCCACATCCCTATGGGGGCCACCTTTGAGAGACTAGTTGACATGGCGCTTATGCATGAAGAGGAGAAGGGCGCCAATGCTAATAAGGCACCCAAGAAGGAAGGGGATCAAAAGAAACCGCAACAGCAACAATAGAACAAGAAAGGTGGTAAAGGCAACAACGATAAGGGAAAGAAAAGATGCTTTAACTATGGGACACCCGACCATCTAAGGAAGGATTGTAGGAAGAAAAAGAAGACTGGTTGTTTCCACTGTGGCGAAGCAGGACATCTAATCAAGGACTTCCCAAAGAAAAGGCAGAGGGCAAGGTCTACCTCGGGAGGACAGGTGCAGGCTCTTATGGCACCAGGGCAGGCAAGGGGGCAAGTTCAGGCTCTCGTGGTCCCACCACTGCAAGAACGAGGTAGAGCAATTTCCGTTGAAAGTTTAGTTTTTCTATTTGATCATCCTGTCCGTACTTTATTCGATTTCGGCGCATCACATTTGTTTATCTCTACATCATTAGTTGAAACACTGCACCTAGATACTAGTCTTGTTACAGATCCCTTAGTAGTCTCAAATCCTATTGGTGGTTCGGCTCATCTTTCTATGATTTGTCGGGATTTGAGAGTGTTTATCTTGGGCATTGAATTTGAATGCAACGCTTTTGTTCTTGGTTTCATGGGCTACAGCTTGATTCTAGGTATGGATTGGCTAACTAGATACGGGGCCATCCTAGATTGTGAAAGAAGGGAAGTTAGATTGTTGACTAGTTGTGGAAAGGCCCTTGATATTTCTTGTGACCCTAAAGGTCCAGTAATGCTTAGCTACCTAGAATCCCTTGACGCATCCGATGATGACTTACATTCTATTTGTATAGTCCGTGAATATGTTGATGTCTTCAATAAGGTGAGGGGTTTACCCCCAAAACGTGAGATAGACTTTCGAATATATCTAGTAGATAATGCAAAGCCAGTTGCATTTCCAGTGCGCTACATGGCTCCAAGAGAGAGAAGAGAACTCAGTAAGCAAGTGAAGGAGTTGCTTGAGAAGGGGTTCATCAAACGTAGTATATCGAAGTGGGGTGCTCCAGTAGTATTTGCCACGAAGGCAGATGGGTCCCTTAGACTTTGTGTGGACTAGAATAGGCACCCACTACCGAGGATTGACGATCTCTTCGATCAGTTAGTTGGTGCCTCAGTGTTTTCGCAGTTGGACATAGCCACGGGTTTCCATCAGTTGAGAGTGGCTGAGGATAGCATAGACAAGACCGCCTTTAGGACTCCAAACGGTTTCTTCGAGTGGCTTGTGATGCCCTTCGGTTTGACAAACGCCCCCTCATATTTTGTTGACTTGATGAGTAGGGTGTTTAGGGAGTACCTTAATAAATTCGTGGTAGTCTTTGTGGACAACATCTTGATCTTTTCTTAGAGCGAGAAAGAGCATGCCCTACATCTTAGGGAAGTGTTGGAGACTCTTCGAGCGCATAGCCTCAAAGCTAAATTTTCAAAATATCACTTTTGGAGGAAGGAAGTGCGATTCTTAGAGCATGTGGTTTCCAAAGAAGGAATAGCTGTGGATCCCGCGAAGGTAGTGGCCATCCAAGATTGGAAGGTCCCTAAAACTGCTACTGAGGTGAGGAGTTTCTTAGGGTTGGCTGGCTACTATAGGAAGTTTATCAAAGACTTCGCAAAAATATTAGCCCTATTAACACGCTTGACGAAGAAGAACCTAGTTTTCACATGGGACATAGATTGTGATGATGCGTTCCAACGTTTAAAGAGAGCTTTGACCACAGGCCCCGTCTTAGTGTTGCTAGATGGGAGTAAACCATTTACCGTTTATACTGATTCTTGTGGGACAGGACTAGGCGCAGTTTTAATGCAAGCGGGTAGGGTAATAGCCTATGGTGGAAGGCAGTTGAGAGTGCATGAGAGAAATTACCCTACACATGACCTAGAGTTGGCTGCTATTGTTTTCGCGCTTAAGTCTTGGCGCCATTATCTTCTTGGAGAGAAATTCGAATTGTTCACTGACCACAAATCGCTAAAATACTTGTTCTCTCAGAAGGACTTGAACTTAAGGCAGCAAAGGTGGATGGAATTCTTAGCGTCCTACGATTTCAAGATAGCATATACCCCTGGCAAGGTTAACGTGGTGGCAGATGACTTAAGTAGGAAAAGGTTGTCCTTGAGTTCGTTGTTTTTTGAGCGGCGAAGCTTAGAGTTCATCTCTACGTTTGACTTTAGACCTTCCATTGACTTTGTACCCGATTTGCTAGCATCCTTAGAGGTCAGACCTACGCTTTAAAGACGAATTGGAGAGACACAGCGAGATGACCCACAATTGATTGATGTGATAACCCCAAACTTCCACAAGTGAAAGCAAGGAGAAATCATTTTTGGAATACAACATAAATACAATAAAACAGAACACATATACAATATAGCAAAGGAGATTCATAGAGTAATAACATTATAGCAGCGGAAAAATATAATGTCATCAATCACAGAAATTCCACAGTCACAGAAAACTAAGATTATTACAACAAGTTTGCAGAAAAGAAATAAGTTTGATGTCTAAAAAGAAAAGAAAAGATGCCATTAGAAACAAAAAGTCTTCAAGCTCCAAGTCATCACCTCTTCTCCCAAGCAGAATCCAAGAGAGAGAAAATAAGCAGCTTCAAAGAAAAGCTCCAAGCAAAGAATGAACCTGTCTACTTGGCTGCCCGTGTAGAAGAGAGGGCACCCAAGTTTGCAAAAAGGTGAAACAAACTATGGGTCAGTCGTGGGACTGGTGTGAGAATTCTTAAATAACTTATACTAATAAGGCAAATCCAAAGACCACGCCGCTAACGCGGAACGGGTTGTACCAATGGATTGCCGTGCATAACAATAGTGTCAATACAGATAAGTAAAACGTAACAAAACGCAATGTCTTTTGAAAAATGGAACCACCATAAGACTCAGGTCCCATCACACAATGCAACGCACACCAAGAGGATAGAGTTTTACCTTATGGTGGTTAAACATGCTAAATACGCCAAATACGTAACTAATACTATTATTAGTGTATATGGTTTCAAAACAATTCAAAGCAATGTATTAATCCTAGGAAGCATAGGTACCATATATTATGCCTCCGATACTAGTAATACAATCAAATCCGTCGGGGTCGTATTGGAAATTTGGGTTTCCATCATGAGTCCAGGCTAGGGAGGACTCCTTACCGATTCGAGACGCTCTAGTTAACGTCTCAGGATTACCCGCAGTTAACCCTTGGATCCTGCAGGGCCGGTCCTCACATACAGCTTAGAGGATTGGCAATTCCTAAGCACACGTTCCCCGGTCCTATAGGACCTATCCGAGGCGCCTCATTTCATCATCCTCCAAAAGTAAAATGACTACTAACTAGAAAGAAACGTGCTACTTTCCCTGCGTTCCCTTCCCCCTTTTTAGACTCTACCGGTTTGTGAGGCTCGTGAAGTCATGTTCTTCATACCACAAGGTTCTGCTTTTCAACAAGTAACCCTGATCATTGCATCTTAGTATGCCACACCGTCACTCCATACCGTACTATTGATCGTCCGTCACTATATAAACGGGTGTTAAGTAGAGAATAAATTCTCTACCACCAATCGTTTATATATTAACTGAATATCAACAACATAATATTTTGTGGGGTACGATGTCAGACACACTATCCATTTATACCCATGCTCTAGGTCTGAACTAGGGTCAAACCCGTGAAATCAACACGTACGTTGGGCAAATACCCCGACCCTTGAATTGGGATCAAACCAATTCAGAGTCTTGATCGTTGTCCATTCGAGGGGAGATTTACGGTCTTCATACGCCGTCTTCATACTTGAATTCTTGAAATCGTACGATCATTTGGAATGGGATTAACCCGGTCTTCCCAAATAATCTCGCATTCATATATTTTGAGAAAAACATATTTCATATCGTTATTTTATTTTATAACGATTAATTCTTGCCTTAATTATTTAATATAATTAATTCCCTTATTTAACGACGCTTCAGGTCAAGGGCGACCTTGGCGCTGTTTCCAATCAATTTTGTTTTTCACTTTCCTCAAAATCTAACCGTTGGATTTTAGCGTAGCTTATATCGTTGGAAAGATTTTTCCAAGACGGTCCTAACGGTTTCAGTTTTGGGAAAATCCGACGGTCGGATCTCCCGGTATATTCGTTTAAAAGTTCGATTTCAAAACACGAACTACTGCGCTCGATTCGTTATATTATAATTATATATATATATATAAATATATATAAATAATTCGTTTAGTTTATCGTCCCTACGTGCAGCTTACAGTTCTCTTAACTTTCACCTTTCTACTTACAAGACAATGTAGTTTAGGATTAGACGATAATTCTTCCCTTTTTAATTCATTATTATTTATTTTATACTTTATAATTTTCATTTAAGAATGTAAATTATAATGTGCCATCCCATTCATTTCTTTATATATTTCTTTTCCAATTTCATTATGAATAATGAACACTTTCCTATGGTGTAAGTTCCCTTTCACCTACATTATAAATAATGTTAATGTTTCAATACAGTTCCTTACCTTTCATTTAACATTATAAATAATGTTATTCTTACAAACGTTTCATTTCTTTTATTTAACATTATAAATAATGTTAAACCTTACATACAGTTTCATTTCTTTTATTTAACATTATAAATAA
The DNA here is from genome assembly GCA_030737875.1 of Allium sativum. NCBI lineage: Eukaryota > Viridiplantae > Streptophyta > Magnoliopsida > Asparagales > Amaryllidaceae > Allium > Allium sativum. The sequence continues at coordinate 191,096,037 of CM060918.1, read as the reverse complement.
TGTTAAACCTTACATACAGTTTCATTTCTTTTATTTATTAATATTGAAAATAATGTTAATATTACATGCGGTGCCTTTTCTATTTATATTTTACATACAATGCATTATTTTCATATTTTACATACAATGCATTATTTTCATATTCTAACATGACAAAATACTATTTTATGCAAAGCAAATTTCTATTTTTCTATCATAACAAAATACTATTTTATGCAAAGCAAATTTCTATTTTTCTATCATGACAAAATACTATTTTATGCAATGCAAATTTCTATTTTTCTAACATGACAAAATACCATTTTATGCAATGCAAATTTCTATTTTTCTATCATAACAAAATACTATTTTATGCAAAGCAAATTTCTATTTTTCTATCATGACAAAATACTATTTTATGCAATGCAAATTTCTATTTTTCTATCATGACAAAATACTATTTTATGCAAAGCAAATTTCTATTTTTCTATCATGACAAAATACTATTTTATGCAAAGCAAATTTCTATTTTTCTATCATGACAAAATACTATTTTATGCAATGCAAATTTCTATTTTAACACAAATTTGTTCATTCAACATACGGTGCTCTTTATTTTAAAATAACACAAATTTGTTCATTCAACATACGGTGCTCTTTATTTTAAAAATAACACAAATTTGTTCATTCAACATACGGTGCTCTTTATTTTGATAATGAACAAAATATATTCACTTACATACGATGTTTTCTTATTTTGATACTGAACAAAATATTAGTTCATTACATATAGCGGCCAATTCTATTTTGTAAATGAACAAAAATATACTTATCTCAAATGGCGACAAATTCTATTTTAAAATATTGACAAAAATGTCAATCAACATACGGTGTTTATTTTCTTATATAAACATTGACAAAAAATGTCAATCATCATACGGTGTTTATTTTCTTATATAAACATTGACAAAAAATGTCAATCATCATACGGTGTTTATTTTCTTATTTTAACTTTACAAATAAAATGAAAGTTTTATTTGCTAAACATTTCTACTTAACGAAAATAGTATTCTTGTTACCTCTATTCTATGTCAACGAAAGTGATTCCCATTACAATAATAATGAAATCCTTATTTTCTACCCCCCTTTTTTTTCCTAATGGTTCATATTTCAATAAATATATCCTTTTTACTTACACTCTTTCCTATTGGTTCATATTAACATAAAAATATGATTTTTATGTTGCTTCCTTTCTAACGTTTCACATTAACATATAAGGATATTTTATGTTAAAACATTTCTAATACCTAATCGAAACAAATAAAAAGAATAACTTTGTTTATGTCGCCTGTTTTATTTCAACAAGGACATATAAAGTGATATATGTGTTTTCAACAATCCTACCTTAACAACCATGATGTGATTATTCTTAACAAATATGATATCATTATTATCAACACGACGATTATCAAACAAATAGATCTACGTATCAATGACAATTCAGGATCAATCACATACGATAATCAATTAGCGTTCAACAACGGATCAAAGGAAAATCACAATCACAGTTAATTATTTTTATTTAAATAAATAAATAAATAAATAGAACTCTCACATTGAATTTTTGGCCAAAATTTTACTGTCTCTTTTTCAGCTGCGGTCTGCGCCATCGCGAATCTCTTAATTTTGTGATTCCAACGCAATTTACGGTTCGTCAAACGGACCTCGTATGAAAGAGTTATGAATTTTTAAAGATCGGGTAATTAAATAATTAATTAATATTCGTGAAAATACCTAAAAATTTCACTGTCTCAGAATTGGACAAAATTAGTGTCCACGCGTCCATCTCGTCGCCACGATCCCAACGCACCTGAAATCGTCGATTTTCGACTTCGTATGAGTGAGTTATGCAATTTTAAAGTTCTGGAAATTAATTAAATAATTTAAAAATAAAATAGAAAATACCCTCAGCCCATTGACCGAAAAACACTGTTCACCGCCGAACTTTGACCGCACTTTGCCGCTGCCTCGGGCCACCTGACGCCACGGGACCACCGCCAATGTCTTCGTCTTGGCGAGACGCACCACCACCAGAAAGAGCCGCCCCTAAAGCTTCTCCGATCATCGGGAAATCGCCTAGAAAGGATTTCGCCTCGCGGGTCCCACAGGCCGCCTCACACCTCCAAACTGGCTGAAATTTGGCGAGCACCTCCACCTCACGTAGACGAAGAACTTCCGTGTTCGTGACTTCGTCTAATTCTTCCTCGATTCACGGGAATTTCTTGATTTACGTTTTGAGCTTCTAAATTTCGAAAACAACGAGCTTTAAGACGAGATTCCGGCGAATCCGAGCGCTGTTTGACAAAACCGACTACACCATTAGCTTCGTATCGTCGAGACCTTCGAGAGGACATATAATTTGCTATGGTTTGAAGAGATTTTATTTTCGACAAATTTTAGAGGAAGAGAGAGCCGCCATGGAAATTGAGAAAAATGATGGGAAAATAGAAGTGGCCGCTGAGCATTTCGAATTTCAGCCCTAAATCTCAGAAAAAAGATAATATATACCATGGGTTTAATTTTGGTTTGGGCCCAAATATCATTACGTGCCCAATTACTCAATTTTCAACTGTTTTCTTTAATTCAGAAATTCTTATAAATACATGCGAATTTCAAAATTAACAAAATTTTAAACATAATTATTTCAGGTCATTACGAACCCAACGAACCTGATTTCGTAATTTTCCGATTCCGTAAGAATTTATTATAAATTTCCGAAGTCTGAAAATAGGCTGTATTTCCACTGTAAAAATTATACAAGCCACAAAATAATTCCAAAAATTATAAATTTTATAATTTAACCTTAATTTAATATTTCGAATCCATAGAAACTGGTTTCGTCGAATTCGGAGTTCGTTTGCAAAAATTCTATTTTTCAGGTGTATATTTTAAAATTTAAAAATACCAAAAATAGTGGAATTTTTCCGAAACTCAAAAATATAAGTTCTTATAGTCATTTTTATATGTAAACAACATTCTAAAACCAATGGAGATGGTTTCGGGTCCTAATTCCTTATTCTGCAAAATGTAGCATTTTGGCCCTTATAAATTTCATAGCGACCATTCTAAATATTGAATTGGCCATAACTTTTGATTCCCGTTATGAAATTTCGATTTTTCGGATTCGTTGGAAAGATATTTTTAAATAGATTCTAATATTTTTGGTTTCACTAAAATCCGTTAAATTTTGCATCCTGTATGGTTAGTCAAAGTTCAAGTTTGACTTTTCAAACTACCGCGCCATTTCTAGCTCTTTTTATATTTAAAATTAATTTATTCATTCTAACTTCAATTTGAACCAAATTTGTGATCCTTATTATTTAAAATAGATTATTTTAAATATCAAAACTCATTTAAAATCACTTAAAATAAATTTTAACTTGGCCCCAAAATTCAGGGTCGTTACAGTCTCCCCCACTTAAAAACTTTTCATCCCCGAAAAGGAAAAAGAAAAATAGAAGAGGAGAAGAGGAAGAATAAACACAGAGAATGTTTTTAACAGAGATGGTACCGTCTATAACATCAGGCCTTCCACCGAAGAAGTTGGTCCTTTCGCTCCTTCGTACACATGTGCCAATTGAGCATCGCCACTTCTCTTAGTCTTCTTCGAACGTATGATCAAGGAAAGAGTCAAAACAACAGAAAAGGTGATTCTAAAAGATAGAAAAGATCGAAGGATGAATGAAAAGATGACGATAAAGTGACTGGCTATTATGTATCTCATGAACTGTTCGCCATAGAATATAGTGATTCTATGTAAACGAATTATTATAGATATGTTGTACTCCGCTTTGTAAACCAAAGCTCTGATACCAACTGTGATAACCCCAAACTTCCACAAGTGAAAGCAAGGAGAAATCATTTTTGGAATACAACATAAATACAATAAAACAGAACACAGATACAATATAGCAAAGGAGATTCATAGAGTAATAACATTATAGCAGCGGAAAAATATAATGTCATCAATCACAGAAATTCCACAGTCACAGAAAACTAAGATTATTACAACAAGTTTGCAGAAAAGAAATAAGTTTGATGTCTAAAAAGAAAAGAAAAGATGCCATTAGAAACAAAAAGTCTTCAAGCTCCAAGTCATCACCTCTTCTCCCAAGCAGAATCCAAGAGAGAGAAAATAAGCAGCTTCAAAGAAAAGCTCCAAGCAAAGAATGAACCTGTCTACTTGGTTGCCCGTGTAGAAGAGAGGGCACCCAAGTTTGCAAAAAGGTGAAACAAACTATGGGTCAGTCGTGGGACTGGTGTGAGAATTCTTAAATAACTTATACTAATAAGGCAAATCCAAAGACCACGCCGCTAACGCGGAACGGGTTGTACCAATGGATTGCCGTGCATAACAATAGTGTCAATACAGATAAGTAAAACGTAACAAAACGCAATGTCTTTTGAAAAATGGAACCACCATAAGACTCAGATCCCATCACACAATGCAACGCACACCAAGAGGATAGAGTTTTACCTTATGGTGGTTAAACATGCTAAATACGCCAAATACGTAACTAATACTATTATTAGTGTATATGGTTTCAAAACAATTCAAAGCAATGTATTAATCCTAGGAAGCATAGGTACCATATATTATGCCTCCAATACTAGTAATACAATCAAATCCGTCGGGGTCGTATTGGAAATTTGGGTTTCCATCATGAGTCCAGGCTAGGGAGGACTCCTTACCGATTCGAGACGCTCTAGTTAACGTCTCAGGATTACCCGCAGTTAACCCTTGGATCCTGCAGGGCCGGTCCTCACATACAGCTTAGAGGATTGGCAATTCCTAAGCACACGTTCCCCGGTCCTATAGGACCTATCCGAGGCGCCTCATTTCATCATCCTCCAAAAGTAAAATGACTACTAACTAGAAAGAAACGTGCTACTTTCCCTGCGTTCCCTCCCCCCTTTTTAGACTCTACCGGTTTGTGAGGCTCGTGAAGTCATGTTCTTCATACCACAAGGTTCTGCTTTTCAACAAGTAACCCTGATCATTGCATCTTAGTATGCCACACCGTCACTCCATACCGTACTATTGATCGTCCGTCACTATATAAACGGGTGTTAAGTAGAGAATAAATTCTCTACCACCAATCGTTTATATATTAACTGAATATCAACAACATAATATTTTGTGGGGTACGATGTCAGACACACTATCCATTTATACCCATGCTCTAGGTCTGAACTAGGGTCAAACCCGTGAAATCAACACGTACGTTGGGCAAATACCCCGACCCTTGAATTGGGATCAAACCAATTCAGAGTCTTGATCGTTGTCCATTCGAGGGGAGATTTACGGTCTTCATACGCCGTCTTCATACTTGAATTCTTGAAATCGTACGATCATTTGGAATGGGATTAACCCGGTCTTCCCAAATAATCTCGCATTCATATATTTTGAGAAAAACATATTTCATATCGTTATTTTATTTTATAACGATTAATTCTTGCCTTAATTATTTAATATAATTAATTCCCTTATTTAACGACGCTTCAGGTCAAGGGCGACCTTGGCGCTGTTTCCAATCAATTTTGTTTTTCACTTTCCTCAAAATCTAACCGTTGGATTTTAGCGTAGCTTATATCGTTGGAAAGATTTTTCCAAGACGGTCCTAACGGTTTCAGTTTTGGGAAAATCCGACGGTCGGATCTCCCGGTATATTCGTTTAAAAGTTCGATTTCAAAACACGAACTACTGCGCTCGATTCGTTATATTATAATTATATATATATATAAATATATATAAATAATTCGTTTAGTTTATCGTCCCTACGTGCAGCTTACAGTTCTCTTAACTTTCACCTTTCTACTTACAAGACAATGTAGTTTAGGATTAGACGGTAATTCTTCCCTTTTTAATTCATTATTATTTATTTTATACTTTATAATTTTCATTTAAGAATGTAAATTATAATGTGCCATCCCATTCATTTCTTTATATATTTCTTTTCCAATTTCATTATGAATAATGAACACTTTCCTATGGTGTAAGTTCCCTTTCACCTACATTATAAATAATGTTAATGTTTCAATACAGTTCCTTACCTTTCATTTAACATTATAAATAATGTTATTCTTACAAACGTTTCATTTCTTTTATTTAACATTATAAATAATGTTAAACCTTACATACAGTTTCATTTCTTTTATTTAACATTATAAATAATGTTAAACCTTACATACAGTTTCATTTCTTTTATTTATTAATATTGAAAATAATGTTAATATTACATGCGGTGCCTTTTCTATTTATATTTTACATACAATGCATTATTTTCATATTTTACATACAATGCATTATTTTCATATTCTAACATGACAAAATACTATTTTATGCAAAGCAAATTTCTATTTTTCTATCATAACAAAATACTATTTTATGCAAAGCAAATTTCTATTTTTCTATCATGACAAAATACTATTTTATGCAATGCAAATTTCTATTTTTCTAACATGACAAAATACCATTTTATGCAATGCAAATTTCTATTTTTCTATCATAACAAAATACTATTTTATGCAAAGCAAATTTCTATTTTTCTATCATGACAAAATACTATTTTATGCAATGCAAATTTCTATTTTTCTATCATGACAAAATACTATTTTATGCAAAGCAAATTTCTATTTTTCTATCATGACAAAATACTATTTTATGCAAAGCAAATTTCTATTTTTCTATCATGACAAAATACTATTTTATGCAATGCAAATTTCTATTTTAACACAAATTTGTTCATTCAACATACGGTGCTCTTTATTTTAAAATAACACAAATTTGTTCATTCAACATACGGTGCTCTTTATTTTAAAAATAACACAAATTTGTTCATTCAACATACGGTGCTCTTTATTTTGATAATGAACAAAATATATTCACTTACATACGATGTTTTCTTATTTTGATAATGAACAAAATATTAGTTCATTACATATAGCGGCCAATTCTATTTTGTAAATGAACAAAAATATACTTATCTCAAATGGCGATAAATTCTATTTTAAAATATTGACAAAAATGTCAATCAACATACGGTGTTTATTTTCTTATATAAACATTGACAAAAAATGTCAATCATCATACGGTGTTTATTTTCTTATATAAACATTGACAAAAAATGTCAATCATCATACGGTGTTTATTTTCTTATTTTAACTTTATAAATAAAATGAAAGTTTTATTTGCTAAACATTTCTACTTAACGAAAATAGTATTCTTGTTACCTCTATTCTATGTCAACGAAAGTGATTCCCATTACAATAATAATGAAATCCTTATTTTCTACCCCTCTTTTTTTTTCCTAATGGTTCATATTTCAATAAATATATCCTTTTTACTTACACTCTTTCCTATTGGTTCATATTAACATAAAAATATGATTTTTATGTTGCTTCCTTTCTAACGTTTCACATTAACATATAAGGATATTTTATGTTAAAACATTTCTAATACCTAATCAAAACAAATAAAAAGAATAACTTTGTTTATGTCGCCTGTTTTATTTCAACAAGGACATATAAAGTGATATATGTGTTTTCAACAATCCTACCTTAACAACCATGATGTGATTATTCTTAACAAATATGATATCATTATTATCAACACGACGATTATCAAACAAATAGATCTACGTATCAATGACAATTCAGGATCAATCACATACGATAATCAATTAGCGTTCAACAACGGATCAAAGGAAAATCACAATCACAATTAATTATTTTTATTTAAATAAATAAATAAATAAATAGAACTCTCACATTGAATTTTTGGCCAAAATTTTACTGTCTCCTTTTCAGCTGCGGTCTGCGCCATCGCGAATCTCTTAATTTTGTGATTCCAACGCAATTTACGGTTCGTCAAACGGACCTCGTATGAAAGAGTTATGAATTTTTAAAGATCGGGTAATTAAATAATTAATTAATATTCGTGAAAATACCTAAAAATTTCACTGTCTCAGAATTGGACAAAATTAGTGTCCACGCGTCCATCTCGTCGCCACGATCCCAACGCACCTGAAATCGTCGATTTTCGACTTCGTATGAGTGAGTTATGCAATTTTAAAGTTCTGGAAATTAATTAAATAATTTAAAAATAAAATAGAAAATACCCTCAGCCCATTGACCGAAAAACACTGTTCACCGCCGAACTTTGACCGCACTTTGCCGCTGCCTCGGGCCACCTGACGCCACGGGACCACCGCCAATGTCTTCGTCTTGGCGAGACGCACCACCACCAGAAAGAGCCGCCCCTAAAGCTTCTCCGATCATCGGGAAATCGCCTAGAAAGGATTTCGCCTCGCGGGTCCCACAGGCCGCCTCACACCTCCAAACTGCCTGAAATTTGGCGAGCACCTCCACCTCACGTAGACGAAGAACTTCCGTGTTCGTGACTTCGTCTAATTCTTCCTCGATTCACGGGAATTTCTTGATTTACGTTTTGAGCTTCTGAATTTCGAAAACAGCGAGCTTTAAGACGAGATTCCGGCGAATCCGAGCGCTGTTTGACAAAACCGACTACACCATTAGCTTCGTATCGTCGAGACCTTCGAGAGGACATATAATTTGCTATGGTTTGAATAGATTTTATTTTCGACAAATTTTAGAGGAAGAGAGAGCCGCTATGGAAATTGAGAAAAATGATGCGAAAATAGAAGTGGCTGGCTGCTGAGCATTTCGAATTTCAGCCCTAAATCTCAGAAAAAAGATAATATATACCATGGGTTTAATTTTGGTTTGGGCCCAAATATCATTACGTGCCCAATTACTCAATTTTCAACTGTTTTCTTCAATTCAGAAATTCTTATAAATACATGCGAATTTCAAAATTAACAAAATTTTAAACATAATTATTTCAGGTCATTACGAACCCAACGAACCTGATTTCGTAATTTTCCGATTCCGTAAGAATTTATTATAAATTTCCGAAGTCTGAAAATAGGCTGTATTTCCACTGTAAAAATTATACAGGCCACAAAATAATTCCAAAAATTATAAATTTTATAATTTAATCTTAATTTAATATTTCGAATCCATAGAAACTGGTTTCGTCGAATTCGGAGTTCGTTTGCAAAAATTCTATTTTTCAGGTGTATATTTTAATATTTAAAAATACCAAAAATAGTGGAATTTTTCCGAAACTCAAAAATATAAGTTCTTATAGTCATTTTTATATGTAAACAACATTCTAAAACCAATGGAGATGGTTTCGGGTCCTAATTCCTTATTCTGCAAAATGTAGCATTTTGGCCCTTATAAATTTCATAGCGACCTTTCTAAATATTGAATTGGCCATAACTTTTGATTCCCGTTATGAAATTTCGATTTTTCGGATTCGTTGGAAAGATATTTTTAAATAGATTCTAATATTTTTGGTTTCACTAAAATCCGTTAAATTTTGCATCCTGTATGGTTAGTCAAAGTTCAAGTTTGACTTTTCAAACTACCGCGCCATTTCTAGCTCTTTTTATATTTAAAATTAATTTATTCATTCTAACTTCAATTTGAACCAAATTTGTGATCCTTATTATTTAAAATAGATTATTTTAAATATCAAAACTCATTTAAAATCACTTAAAATAAATTTTAACTTGGCCCCAAAATTCAGGGTCGTTACAATTGAGTTAGTGGAGAAGCTCAAAAGGGGGAGTCATTGAGCCATCTCCGTAGGTATACCCTAGACGATAAGTGTAACGACCCGGATTTTGCCCGACCCCAATCAATCGCAAGATCGATCGAGACCATTCAAATTCCGCATACGTTAACTTTGGGCGTACAAAACATCAAAACAACAACATAGACTTTTATAACATCAATAATAAATGTTACATCAGAGTACAGAATATCAGAGTACATCGATAAATAATACAGCGGAAGATACATTTACAATAAATTAAATACATTGCAGCGGAACTAATCTCATCGGAAGGCCATCAATATTCTGGACCCAGCTTCAGGCTTCAATCCAGGATCCTGCTTAACTATATCTGCAAAAAGCTACTCGATTGCCCGTGTGAAAAGAGGGCACCCGAGTTTGCAAACTGAAACAAACTACAGGTCAGTCATGGGACTGGTGTAAGAATTCTATACTTAACTTATCTAATAAGTAGGCTAATCACAGGACCACGCCGCTAACGCGGAAAGGGTTTACTCCATTGGATTGCAAGTGCATAAAATAAAGTAAATCGTCAAATAGCACAATGATTTTTAGAAAAATGAAACCATTATAAGACCTAGGTCCCATCACAAAATGCAACGCAAACCGGAGGATAGGGTTTTACCTTATAATGGTCAAAAGATGCTTGATACGTAAAAAAGATATTATTATTAGTGTGTATATCTATATTTAAAACATTTCAAATATAATATTAATCCTAGACAGCATAGCTACCATCTACTATGTCGCCATACTAGTTATACAATCAAAACCGCAAGGGGCGTATCGGAAATTGGTTTTCCATCATGAGTCAAGGCTAGGAAGGAATTCCTGACCGATTCGAGACACTCTAGCAATGTCTCAGGATTCGGACGCTGGCGAACCCTTGGATACAGCAGGGCCGGTCCACAAATACTTTAGTGGATTAGTTATGCCTGAACACACGCTCCCTGATCCTATTGGACCTACAAATCAGCCGTGGGCGACCGATAAGAATAAACCGAGGCCTCGCAAAATTCCAACAACCACATAAGCAAATGTCAGCCAGTTTAGGCACTGACACCACTTCTAGCTACAAAGAATCGTGTGCACTCCCTGCGTTCCCTTCTCCCGTTTTAGACTCAACCGGTGTGTGAGGCTCGCAAAGTCACGACATACACAAAGCTATGCCTAAAGAGATTGTGCTTTGATCATCAACCACAAGGCCTACTTTTCAACAAAGCCTTGATCATTTGCATCTTAGCAAGTCACATTGTCAGACCCTACCATATTATTGATCATCTACCAATATATATATATATAACCTCTAAGCTCATACGTCTTAGAGAAGGGTGATAAGTAAAGAATAAATTCTTTACCACCAAACAGAAATATATAATCAGTAGCGTTCAATTGATACAGCAGGAAGGAATACAATGTCAGACACACAATCCATTTACAAGTCCGCTATGGGTCTGAGCGAAACAATGTGTCCGTCTATCTCCAAATGCGTTTGGACGACCATTACCAAATACCTTGCCTTGGAAGGCCAATCCCAATTCAAGATACCAGTCATCATCATTCCAACGATGTGAAAACCTTCGGTCTTCAATCACCGTCTTCATCTTCGAGTCTTGATCGTCGTGATGATTATTCGGAATGGGTTAAACCCGGTCTTTCTGAATAACTCGCGTATTTTGTGATTAGAAAGCAAATATTGGAAAATCACAAATTACGCCACATTCCAACTCCGAGTATTCTTTTAATAAGATATTCATATTAGAAGATTCTCATTAATTTTATCAAAGATAAACTCTGAAAATAAAATCTTAAATCTTCCTTAAAAGATTCGTTAAAACTCCAGTTTTGATTTGATATCAAAAATCATTATTACAAGATCATTTATTTTAAGGAATAAATCTTGTCTTAAACAGGTTAAAGAACTAGTGTCCTTTAAACACAGTTCACACCTACAATCCAATTTCCAAAATATGGAATTCCACAGAAATCAAATCAATACATAATCGATATAGATTTCTGTGTCGGACTAATAATATAAATGGAATAACGGTAAAGCCTCTTAAATTCCATATATAATATCGGTCTTCTTTTACAGAAGCCCATCTCGATTATTACCAATCGAATTTCCACTAAATTCCTATTTAATATATTAAATTGGGAAAACTTGATTTTTAGAAAATGCCTCTTTTTAAATCTATAAAATAGATTTATAAATTCTAAATAATAATTTCAATGAAAATTGGATTAAAGGACAAATGTCGTTTAAAACATCGTCCACGATAAGTCCACTTCACATCTCCATTTATTTCATATCACAAAATATAATTGCAAATCCTAATAATCTTTTAAAAAAACATATTTTAAAATAATCATTAAAAATATTCTTTATATAAAAGATTCTAAATGGGAAGTTTTCTTTATATTACAAATTTTTATCTTTTACAAATATTCTTTGTTTTAACATATAGCTGATTAAAAATATATTTTATGAAAATATATATACTTTATATAAAAAGGATTTCTAATGTAAGAATATTCTTATTTTAAAGAACACCTGAATCGAAATGCGACTCAAACATTTACCATATAATTTGGATTACATGGATTTCACACACATTATATATATGATAATAACAGTATAATCATCAAATCGTCCATTTACATCCAAAGTGTAATTTCCACTGTGTAAGCGTTAAAATGAAACAATAATGCTCAACGCAGCCTGTCGATCTAACGATCAACATACTACTGAATATTGGGATTAGTGTATGTTAATTTTCATCCCAACACCCGTGTGGGGTTTCAACCAACAAATAAATAATAAACTAATTTGTGCACTTGGGCGATGTGTGAAAATTATCGTCCCAATCACATAAACAAGTCAGGTAACTTGTGAATGGAAGTGTAATACACAATACATATAATCATCACAAGAAAATGTCTCTATTGCAATGAATGAATAAGAATAATAACTTAGTCTCTATTGACAATTTCTATTCCGCTAGTTTAAACCCTAAACAAAAATGGTTATTTTGTTTTGGCGACTCTAATGAGACAAAAATGATAATTTTTGTTTCGACAAAAATAAATATTTTGATTTAACTAACCTATCTTGACAAGTATATATCTTGCCAAACATAACATATTACATCTATATATAAATTGCTTTAACTAATTAATTTTGACAAAAATGAATATTTTGGTCCAATTAACCTATTTGGTCAAACAATAAAAATATGAATTTGTTTTGTCGACCAATCTATTTCGACGAACAAATAAGGGTGATGTGTTTGTTTAATCGACAATTTCAATTTATCAAAACAACTAAAGGTGATATATTTGTTTGGTCAAACTTATGTGCCAATAATGATCATGTTTGTTTTTAACTATTACAAGTTGGGAAAGGGACCAATTTATTTTTATCAAGAATAAATTGTCAAAAGAGAATAATTGGTTTCAACAAATATAAATTGACAAAAGTGAATAATTGGTTTCAACAAATGTAAATTGATAAAAGTGAATAGTTGGTTTCAACAAATGTGAATTGATAAAAATGAATAGTTGGTTTCAACAAATGTGAATTGATAAAAATGAATATTTTGTTATTAACTAGTATAAATTGACAAAAGTGTTTATTTCATTTTAACTAATCAACTTGACAAAATGACTCTTCTTATTTCATAAAAAATTTCAATAAGAATGCAACTCTAAAATCTATTCTTTCCTTTGTCCTCTAAATGACAATAAAAGGAAATATTCATTCTTACCATTTTTGCTACAACTAAAATGTAGTTTTTAAATCCTATCCTTTATTTATATCTGAAAATGTGAATAAAAGGGTAACTCTTAATTTTGAAAGTAAAATGAAACTTTCAATTCATGTTTTATTTGCATTGAAGGATGCAAAACAAGAATGAAACTTTTATTTTAATGTTTTATTTGCAACAAGGAAAGCAAAAACATAAATAGATAAATGTAACTTTTATTTCTAGTTTGTTTGAAATAAGGAATGCAAATAGAGAACAAATTCTATTTTTAATGCATATTTTCATTAGTGATTACAAATAAAAGAACAACTTTGTTTCAATATATATATGTGCATTTGTGAATGCAAATAAAAGAACAATTTTAATTTCAATGGGTATTTGCATTTGTGAATGCAAAGTAAATACAACTTCCATTTTTAAAGTTTATTTGCAGTAATAAATGCAAATAAAAGAACAAATTTCATTTTTCAAGTTTATTTCACTTCAAAGCATATTATATTTCAAAATATATTTTATTTCGAAGTATATTCTATTTCAAAGCATATTTGCATTTGTGAATGCAAATAAAAGAAACAACATTTATTTCCAAGGTATATTTGCATTTGTGAATGCAAACAAAAGAATAGTTTTGTTTTCAAAGTATATTTTTAACAAATTCTATTAAATGTATAAAAATGTGTATATTTGAATTGGTGAATGTAGATAAATAGATAGACTTTAGTTTCATTGAATATTTGCATTGATAAATGCAAATAAAAGAATAAACCTTAATTTCAATGCATATATGCATTGATAAATGCAAATAAAGGAATAATCTTTATTTTCAATATATGTATTTGCATTGGTAAGCGCAAATGACAGAATAACCTGTTTCAATATATATTTGCATTGGTAAATGCAAATAAAGAACAATTTCTATTTGCATTGCTAAATGTAAAAAAAAAGAATAAATTTTGTTTTTAAAGTTTATTAGCAATATTAAATTCAAATAAAAGAATCAATTATATATTAAAATATATTTGCAGACAAAAAAGTAACTTCTGAAAATAATTTCTTATTTACATATAAAATGTAAACAAAATTGTGATTTCCAAAATATGTATTTTTTTATTTACATAAAAATGTAAACAAAAGGTGGTTTCCAAATATAACCTATAATTTACACATGCCATGTAAATAAAGTTTTATTTTACTAATATGTTTTTAATATCAACAATAGAATTTAGTATTTTATTGTTATACTAATCCTAGAACATCTTACGTTAAATGTGACAGTAAAAAGAAGAATTTTTACTGTAATTCATAAATCGTGTTCTAAATGTAAACAAATAAAAATAGGATTTTATTTGTTAGCCAAATTCTGTTGTAATGAAACAAATGAAAATATATTCTATCTGTTGTTCATATTCTATTGTAAATAAACAAATAAAAAATATATTTTATTTGTCGTTCAAATCCTGTTCTAAAATAAACAAATAACAGTAAGGTTTATTTGTTATTTAAATTCTATTGTAAGGTAAACAAATAAAATTATATTTTAGTTGTTGACTAATTCTGCTGTTATATAAATAAATAAAAATAATATTTTAATAATTTGAAGTAAATTAGAGAAACTAGATTACGATTTAAAATCTGAATAAAATATGATTTAAATCTAAATTTAGATTTAATTCTCTAACCACAAATAAATTTAACAGTATATAAAATTCAATGCAGATCTAGCCTATCATGAACAACAAAACATACCACCAACCACAATCAATAATTCATCAATCACAGAACATTTTGGATGTGAATTATTACTATAATACAATAATTTTTAACGTGAGAAAAATAATTAAAAATAAATTAAATAATAAAATTTGATTTCTCACATTGATTTGGCCGAAAATTCAACTGTCTCAGTTTCAGCTCTAGTCTACGCCATTGCGAAGATCTCTGAAAGACGAGTCTAACGCAACTTACGGTTCGTAAAACGGCCCTCGTATGAGAAAGATATGAATTTATTAAGATTGAATAATTAAA
This sequence comes from Allium sativum, assembly GCA_030737875.1. Taxonomy (NCBI): domain Eukaryota; kingdom Viridiplantae; phylum Streptophyta; class Magnoliopsida; order Asparagales; family Amaryllidaceae; genus Allium; species Allium sativum. Next base: position 191,080,542 of record CM060918.1, on the reverse strand, counting down.
TTAAATAAATTATACCATCTTCTTCCCCTTGCTGTAACTTGGCCGACCGTTCTCAAGTTTAGTTCATACTTAGGGTTTGATTTTGTGTTCAATTCAGACAGTGGTTAGAAGATCGGACAGGGGGAAATCAACGACCTAGGAGTGGCGCACCAACGCCAGGAAGGGGGCCCACTCGATCGGGTCTGCTGGCGAGGGTGGAGCTCGAAGCGGCGCGGCTTCCTGGCGTCTGTTCTCGGTGGTCGTGCAACGTGAAGATGATCCAACCGTATCAAATTAAAGAGGGAGAAAAGTTCTTCGATCTGGTTGTCGGAGTTTTGATTTTTGTTAGGAGGATTGGGAGAAAGTATGGATCGAAATCTAGAGGAAATCGGCCAGAGATAAAAGGATACGGCTGCTACAGTATTTAGGGAATTAGGGTTCGTATTTTGAACTGTATTTATAGGTGTATTTTTATATTTATTTTATTTATTTAATTCAAAAATTCCAATTTATCAATATGAACACCAAATCAAACCCAAGAGTGTCTCCCCTAGCCAAATACTCCCGTCCCAGACACAATGGAACAGGTTTCGTAACCCAATTCGACTGTTACGATATGTTTTTCTTTAATTTAATATTTAATTCCTTTATTAAATTAAATCTATCGCACAAATAAATTCACCGGGGCCACATACGACCTCAGAAAATTCCAGAAAATTTATTTTTAGCTTTCTTATGACGATACAGTTCTAACAAGACTAATTTCGTTGAATTCTGAAACTGTTTGAAAAATGGTTACTCTCAAGTCGTTTAAATTTAACTGAAATAGTCAAAACGCATCTTCCTTTGCCACGCTCACATATTAATTCGAAAAATTCTGAAAATTGAAAATTAGTAATAATTTGATATTCCAGTTCCAACAAAAGAAGTTTCGTCGAAAACGGAGGTCGTTTGAAAAATGACTATTTTTAAGGGCTATATATTTAATATTAAAAATACATTTTTAAACAAATAATTTCCGAAACCTAAAATATATAAGTGTTTATACTTTATAAATGCAGAAACAGTATTCCAAACTCAATGGAAGTGGTTTCGAGTCTAATTTCCTTCATATGTGAGAAGTAGCCCTTCGGGCCATATATATAATCTATATAAATTCTACAGCAACCTTTCTAAATATTGAATTAGCCATAAATTCTAATTTTTAAAACGAAATTTCAATTTTTCATATTCATTTGAAAGATATGATTAAACAGATTTAAATATTTATGGTTTCACTCAATTCTGATTTATTTTGAATCCTGTACATTCAGTTAAAGTTCAAAATTAAAATTTTAAAACTACCGCGCCATTTCTAACTCCATTTATATTTAAATTAAATTTATTCGTTTTAGCTTCAATTAAAATAAATTCTAGCCATTATTATTTATATAAATTATATTATATCATCAAAATTCATTAAAATTTTATAAAATAAATTTTTTAAATTGGTTCAGAATTTGCGGGTTGTTACAATAAGGGTTTGTTACATAGGGACGGTAGACTTTGTGTACCACGGGACGAGAATTTGAGGAAGACCATTCTTGATGATGCACATTGTTCGAAGATGACCATCCATCCCGACGGGGACAAGATGTACAAGGACATGAGACGAGTTTACTTTTAGACCGACATGAAGAGGGATGTGGCTAAGTTTGTCGCTAGAAGCTTGGTGTGTCAACAAATAAAAGCAGAGCAAAAGAAGCCTGGTGGGTTGCTTCACCCATTGGAGGTCCCACAATGGAAGTGGGAAAGTGTCTCGATGGACTTTATTTATGGGTTACCGAGATCGAGAAAGGGTAATACGGGGATTTGGGTCGTGGTAGACAGACGTACTAAAAGCGCCCATTTCATTCCCGTAAAGAGTAAGAGGACTGCTCCATGGTTAGCCTCCGTATACATTCAGGAGATAGTTCGTTTGCACGGTGTTCCTTCTAGCATACTGAGCGACTGCTATCCTATCTTTACTAGCGAATTTTGGAAGAGCTTGCAAGAGGTGGTAGGGACTCAGTTATGTTTGAGCACCGCATATCATCCTCAGACGGACGGCCAGACCGAGAGGGTGAATCTTATTCTAGAGGACTTGTTGAGGTTGTGTGTCTTAGACTTCGGAGGTACATGAGAGGAACATCTTCCGTTGGTAGAGTTTGCATATAATAATAGCTTTCAGTCTAGCATTTGCATGGCACCGTTCGAGGCTCTTTATGGACGGCTGTGTCGTTCACCTACATGTTGGTGGGAATCTACAGATAAGATCTTTCTTGGACCCAATATGGTTAGAGAGACTTCGGAAAAGATTGATTTGATTCGAAGGAGGATGAAGACGGCGCAAGATAGGCAGAAATCTTATGCGGACAAGAGGAGGACAGATCTTGAGTTTGATGTTGGGGACATGGTCTTTGTCAAGGTGTCTCCATTACGGAACATCGTTCGCTTTGGGTCCGTTGGGAAGTTAGCACCTAGGTTCGTAGGGTCGTTTCCAATTAAGGAGAGGATTGGACAGATGGCATATAGAGTGGAGTTGCTGCATTTTGGTGAATGGTTGTGCACACATATAGAAATAATATGTATCGATATGGATTCTTATACATAATGGACGCATGTCACTATCATGGTTTGCATTAAGGAGGTCAACTGAATCAGTAGACCGCCTGATTTTGCATTAGATAGAGAACATATACACACACTTCTTGCATATGTTCCTACAGCATTGGTAATTTTATAAGGACAATGGATGCCTATGTTTGATGGTTGAGTAGATGGTCGTTTGGATGTTAGGATATGCATTATCCTTAACTTGGAGATTTCGGGGGCGAAATCCTTTAATGAGGGGAGAATGTAACACCCCGTATTTCTGTTAATATTAATGTTCACAAATTAAAGAATAACTAATCACAGTGTAACAACCCGGAATTTTGGGGCCAATTTAAAAATTTTATTTTAGAAATTTTAAGGGAAATTGAATATTTAAAATTATTTATTTTAAATAATAACAACCAAAATTCTATTTTATTCGAAGTTAAAACGAATAAATTTAATTTAATTATAAAAGGAGTTTAAAACAGCGTTGCAGTTTGAAATTTTGAACTTGAACTTCAACTGACCATACATGATGCAAAATTTAACGGATTTTAGTGACACCAAAAATATTCGAATCCATTTAAAAATATCTTTCTAATGAATCCAAAAAATTGAAATTTCATAGCGGGATTCAAAAGTTATGCCCAGATTAAAATTTAGAAAGGTCGCTATGAAATATATAAAGGTCAAAAATGCCACTTTTTGCATATGAAGGAATTTGGACTCGAAACCGCTTCCATTGAGTTTAGAATGACGTTTCTGCATTTAATAAGTATAAACACTTATATATTTCGAGTTTCGAAAATTATTTGTTTTAAAATGTATTTTTAATATTTAATATATACGCCTGGAAAATAGCCATTTTTCAAACGACCTCTGTTTTCGACGAAACCACTTTTGTTGGATCCGGAATGTCAAAATATGGCTAAGTTTAATTTTTCATAATTTTTAGAATTAATTTGTGTCTGTGGCAATAAGATTTCAGTTTTGTCAGTTTCGGTCAATTTTAATCGACTTGAAAATAGTCATTTTTCAAACAGGCTCAGAATTGAACGAAATTAATATTTTGGGTTCGCAGCATCAAAACATAGCTAAATATATTTTTCAGGAATTTTTGAAGTTAATTTGTGACCCCAGTAAATTTATTTTTACGGCTGAATTAAAAATAAAAGATTAAATTTTAAATTAAAGAAAACTGGATCAAGACAATAGTTTGGGCCTGTGGGACATAGCCAGATGCGTCCGGTATGGGGGTAAATAGGTGAGAATGGCAGTCGTTGGGCTGAAATCAGACAAAGTTGATAAACGGGCCTTAATGGGCTAATTAACTAATTAAATAATATAAATATATTCATTTATCCTAAACCCTAACATCATTTTGTACAGCCGCCACCTAATGCTTTCAATGGCCGAAATTATTTGAACTTTCCTCCTCAATTTCTTCAAATCTGGACAATGGAATCTCAAACTTAACATATGAAATCGAAGCACTCTTTATCCTCTACAAATTGGTACGGCTATGATCGTTTTTCAAGTCTCATGGTGGTCGGAATTTGTGTTCAAAGTCAGGGGGTTAGTGGCCGATTTGGGGGCCCCTGGGAGGTGCGAGTTGGCCAAGAAGATGGGCGCCGGGGAGAACTCGAGGAGGGTGACGTTGTGAAAGCTTCAAATCATCAAAAAAGCGAGTGAGGGGGGTGCGATTTGGACTTGGGATAGTCGGCTATGGGTTTCACGGTGATGCAATTATCAGAGGAAGAAGAAGATGTAATGTGAGGGATTTAAGCCTAAATTATATTATTTAATTCATTAATATTCAAATTAATATAATTAACATTCAAAATATCATAACTTTGTCAAATCTAATCAGAATTTAACGAAATGAATTGCGTTGGAACCGTATTTCAGAGATCTACATGATGGTACAAACCAAATCTGAAAAGGAGCAGATGAAATTTTGACCAAAATTCAGATATGATCTATTCTGAATAAAAGCTCGGTGAGATTTCTATTTTGAAAATTAAAATTAGCAATTTATTTTATTGAGTAATATATATATATATATATATATATATATATATATATACGCATATTCATTCAGTATGAGATTCATGTTGTATGTATTTATTTCAATGTTGATTGTGCTGCGATTGTGATGAACGATCGATTGTGATTGTGATTGTGTATTTGTGATTGTTAGGATTTTGTGTATACGATAAAATCATATATTATTGTATATATAGAATATTTTATATTCATGTGTGTTAAACTTTGAAGTATAAAATAAAAACAATAATTTTATTTTCATGTTTGATTTAAATAAATAAAAAGATTAGAATAAATTGTCATTCTGTTTAAACATATCATATTAGAACAGAAACATACATTAAAATAGAAATCACTTTTTTTTGAATGAAATGTTTCATTAAAATAGAGATTGTAAACAAATAAATTGTAAGGACCCGTTTCTTCCCCGTTAAGGAAAGAGCGGATACTTTGAGAATAACACACAAATGAACGCAGACGGAAGAACATTTCATTGCTATTACAACAATTCCATCAGATACAAGAATATACAGATTATAAATGAATAAATTACATTCAATAAATACCAGAGATTACAATAAATTACATAGCAGCGGAAAAATAATACAAAGCACAACTAAAGGTGATATACGGATACAGAGCTTTCCGGATATCATTCCAGCGGTAAACCAGGATCCTGTAAATATAAATCTGCAAAACCAAACTACTAGCTGCCCATGCGGAAAATAGGGGCACCCAGAGTTTAGGTTAAAACAATAAATTCCAGGTCAGTCATGTGACTGGTGTGAGAACTAAAACAGTTATTTAAAGCTTTACTTTAAAAGAGAGTAATTCAAGGGACCACGCCGTATAACACGGAACGGGTTTCCTCCCAAGAACACCAGTGCATAGAATAAACAACGCGATGCTTTTTCGAAAAATGAAGCTATTATAAGACCCAGGTCCCATCACACAATGCAACGCAAGCCGGAGGATAGGGTTTTCCCTTATAATAGCCAAACATGCTTGGTACGTTTAAAACAAATCATTTGATACTGTAATAAGTGTATAGTGTCAAAACAATTTCAATCATAAATATAAATCATAGGTGGCATAGCTACCATCTACTATGTCGCCATACTAGTTCTACAATTAAAACCGAATCACACGTATTGGAAATTGGATTTCCGTCATGAGCCGAGGCAAGGGGCAAGCTCCTCTCCGCGTTCGAGACACTCTAGCAAATGTCTCAGGGTTACGCACTCTGGGCAACCCTGGATGCGGCTGGGCCGGTCCTCACTTACGTTAGAGGATTGGCAATTCCTGAACACACGTTTCCCGGTCCTTACAGACCTATAATCGAGGCGCCTCATTCCAACAACCACAAAGGTGAAAAGTATATAAATGTCAGGGCTGGTAAGTCACTGACACCACCAAAGCTAGAAAGAAACGCCGTGCCCTCCCAGCGTTCCGTATCCCGTTTTTAACTCATACCGAGGTGTGAGGCTCGCGAATTCACGTTATACACAAAGCTGCCACGTAGGCGTGCTTTGATCATCGACCACAACACTTTGCTTTTCAACAGAAGCCTTGATCATTGCATCTTAGCGTGCCACACAGGCAATTCATGCCATGCGATTGATATCTATCTATATATAACCTCTAAGCTCGTACGTCTCAGAGAAGGGCGTTAAGCAAGAGAATAAATTCTCCGCCGCCAAACAGATATATATTTAACAAAAATTAATCAACACAGAATAAAATCCAATGTCAGACACACAATCCATTTACAAGTTCGTTCTGGGTCTGAACGAAACCGGAGGCACTTTCCTCGCATATCCATCCATCTCCAAGTACGTCTGGACGACCACCAACTATTTCCATCCTCTTGGGTGTACAGCCCAATCAGGATCGTCAGTAATTACCCAAACGATGTGAATACTTCCGGTCTTCGACCACCATCTTCATCTTCGACATATTGTCGAATCGGTTATTCAGAATGGGTATAAACCCGACCTTTCCGAACAACCCGCGTATATTAAAAACAAATGTTACACAAACACAACATACGCCTCATCCCAATTCAGAATATTCTTTTATTCATAAAATCACATTTTTAGGGAAAGGTTCCCATTAATTTTATCCAAGATAAATTCTTTCAAATCTATCTTTTAATCTTCCTTTGGATGTCGTTTCAAACCAAATTATGGTTTTCTGAACTAGTCGAGATTAGCGAACCACACCGAAGTAATTATTTTTTTTTTTCTAGTCCCAACCTATTCATCCCATGAAGCAAAACTGGTGATACTCCATATCTAATACTATGGTGTTATCGGTAAAATTAATTACCATTTCACGTTCAAATCTAATTAAAGATTTAACTATCGCTTTGGAGCAAAACTGGCGATACTCCATTCTCGCTCATTTCTAAATTTGATAATTTAGATTATAGATTCACATTTCAATCTAATTGCAGATTCGTTAAAACTCCTTTTACTGGGTTAAAGAACTAGGTGTTATTTAAAACACAGTTCACGACAAACCCAAATCACATTCTATTTATCCTCGGGTTAAAGAACTAGTGTTATTTAAAACACCGTTCACGATAAACCCATTTCAAATCCAATCAAATATATTAGAAATTCCGATTATTTAAAACCCCTTTTTAAATCTAATTTATTTATTTAAAAATTATTGGGTTTTAAATTTAGTTCAAAATTAGTTCATTTCGACAAAAATCCATTTTTATCTTTTCAAATATGGAGTTTTTCACCCTAATTTTTCCCAAATCATTTCTTATGATTTTACACAAATTATTACTATTTTTAATAATTTTATTAAGGCCCGTACAATCGATTTCCATCAACGGCCATCGAACTGCACTTATAGCGACCTTTTTCAAATTTGATTTGGACGTATCTCCAAATCCAACCGTTAGATTTTGAATTCAAATATTCGTTAGGAAGTCCTTTTCGATACGAACCCAACGGTTCAGGTTTTAGGAGAATCCGACGGTCGGATCTCCCGTAATGTCCGTTTGAAATAAATGGTTGAAATTCACGAACTGCCGCGGCGCGACGCGTTCTATTCAGGCCATTATATTATTTATATAATATATATAATATATATTTCATCGATTCCTATTTAAAATGAATTTTATAAATAGTTCTGAATTCGTTTCAAAAACAATTTCAACTTCCATTTCAATCCAAAGCAAAATTGAATTCTTCTTTATAAATTCGTTTTAAAATTCATTTCTATTCAATTCAAATTTCAATTCAATTTGAATTCATTTCAATTCGCTTTCAATTCGGTTCGAATTCGTTTTCAATTCAATTCGATTTCAAAGTCGTTTTCTATTCGATTCAATTCAAATTGGTTATATATTCAATTGAAATCAATTTGTTATTTATTCAATTCAAATTCAATTTGTTATATATTCAATTGAAATCAATTTGTTATTTATTCAATTCAAATTCAATTTGTTATATATTTAATTGAAATCAATTTCGTTTTCTTTTCAAATCAATTCGAAATCGTTTTATATTCAATTCATTTCGAAATCGCTTTATATTCAATTCATTTCGAAATCGCTTTATATTCATTTCATTTCGAAATCGCTTTGTATTCATTTCATTTCGAAATCGCTTTATATTCATTTCATTTCGAAATCGCTTTAAATTCATTTCATTTCGAAATCGCTTTATATTCATTTCATTTCGAAATCGCTTTATATTCATTTCATTTCGAAATCGCTTTATATTCATTTCATTTCGAAATCGCTTTATATTCATTTCATTTCGAAATCACTTTTCAATATTCGTTTTAAAATGAATAAAATCGATATAAATATCGTTCACGTCAAAATGGCGTCAATCTAATCAACACGGCTTCATATATTTCTATTTTCAAATATTTCGTTTTCAAATATTCCTATTTCAAATATTTCGATTTCAAATATTTCTATTTCAAATATTTCTATTTCAAATATTTCGTTCAACACATGACTAATCTCAACGGATGAGTACTGTCAACACATGAACCTTTATATTATAATATTGATAAAGATGTAAATTTTATTATTAAAATATTTCGTTCAACACATGACCAATCTCAACGGATGAGTACAGTCAACACATGAACCTTTATATTCAATATTCTTTATCTTCTAAATTGGAATAAGGCCCAATCAATCACCATATAAAATTAATTATATGGATTTTCATACATCACATGTATATAATAGCATTGAAAAATAATCAACAATCAATCAAAGTGCACTACACTGTATAAGCATCAAATATAGATATCTAACGCTTATAACAGCCTGTCAATCAATCGATCGACATATTTAATCAATCAGGGTGAGTGAACTTCAAATTTCATGCCAATACCCGTGTGGGGTTTCAAACAATCAAACACAGATTTTATTTGTGCAGTTGGGCGATGTGTAAAATTTATCGTCCCAATCAATGTCAGTCAAATCAGTGTACATAAACAAACCGTCCGGTTTGTAAATGAATATTTTATTTTGTTCACTTCACGTTAAAAATTATATTTTTAATGTTAAAACATTTTATTTTAACATATGAATTTCTATTCAGTTCATTTACCCAATAAAAATGATATTTTTATTTTTCTAACATATTTTAGAAAATTTCGGCGGCATAACGGCACGATACTAGAAACGGGACGAGGCCTAGCCTTATCCCCGGGCTAGTGAAGGCCCACGCCATTCACACATCAATCAAATCAATTTCATTTCACCAAACAATTCAATTCAAACCAAATAATCTAACTAATTATTGAAATCAAACAAACAAGTCCATGGTCTGTGGACAATTGTGTCGGGTGCTACTAAGCACCGTCTGCATCTTAGTATATATATATAACTAGAAAAGAAATTGAAGAGTGAGAAATTCTCACCGATAGCTATCCAATCTCCATGTCACTTCATTGATAGAAATTTTCATCGTTCTCGCCTTTTTATCACCTTTGTTGCCTGTATTCTCTACATATGTAAAAATCGAATTTTTACTTCGCTTTTCAATATATAAAAACCAAATTTTTTTTATTATGCCATTCAATATATAAAAATCGAATTTTTACTTTGTTATTCTCTATATAAGGGTTCCGCCTTTTCAAAAATAAAGATTTCGCCTTTTCTAAAATAAAGATTTCGCCTTTTCAAAAATAAAGATTTCGCCTTTTCAAAAATAAAGATTTCGCCTTTTCAAAAAATATCTGTAACAACCCACATTCTACGCATCTAGGATCGTAGAATATTTATTTCTTTTTCTACGTAAGTCGTATGGTCGTGTACTTTTGGGAAATGACTAGTGGGGTCATTTCCCATGTTCATGATTTTTGCCAATTTTTAAATGACCGTTTTGCCCCTAGTTGATCTTGTTTCGTCCATAACTTTTGACTGGAAAATAATTTTGACCTGAAACCACTTCCATTAGCTCCGGATGATGGTTTCTCTTTCCGTAGAGTGGTCATAATAGCCAAACGGACTTACCGTTTGGGAGATATGACTAAATTAAGGTTTAAAGGGTTATTTTCAACTAATTGGGCTTAACCGGGTAATTAGCAGCTAGGCCCAAAGGGTGATTTCGGGATTAGTGGTACTTAGGGGCTGCTAGGGTTATGATTTCGGTTTTTACTTCATTTTCCAGTCGCCTAAGACATTCCTTCAAGTATAGCCATGGCCTCCACCTTCTAATTTCACTCCAAATCACCTCTAATCACTTTCTAATCAAAGATTAAGTAAAACTACATCAAACCAAAGGGGATTAGCACCAAATCAGAGAGAGAGTTGCTGGAACACATAGAGATTGGATCTATATCAGAGGAGTTTCAGTTCTGAAAGTTTAATTGTGCCAAAGGTGAGTGATTTGCTTAGTTTTTTTTCACTAATTACGGCTAATTAGGGTAATTAGCGAAGATTAGCGAAATTATGGCTCAGAAAAATCTAGAAAAATTCCCAAAATTCTAAAACATCATTTTATGCCTCTGATATGAATTTGAGTTAATTTGGACTAATTTTGTTAATCCCGGAATTTAGGGGATTAAGGGGTGATTAGTGTTAATTAGCGAAATTAAGCGTGATAAAATTCTGGAAAAATATTCAGAAATTCATAAATATTGTTTTAGACCTCTGTTGGAAAATTTGGCTAATTTGGTTAAGTTTTACTAATCCTATCATTAGTTGTTCTTAAACATGCTTAAGGGGAAAATATGGATTTTTGGGTATGTTTGATCCGTTTTAACCTATCATATTGTTGTTTTGGTGTTTGTGGTTGATTATGCATGTTGCTATGACTGTATGAAATGCTTTGTGATTGATTTCAATAGTTAGAATGGTCGAAAACGTCGTCGAATGGCGTAAACACTTGCTGGAATAGTCTCAGAAAACAGTGCAGGGTTCGGATCGGATTGGACATATGGCTCGGATCGGATATGTTGAACTGAGCAAAGAATCCGATCGGATCGGAACCCAACACTTGGGTGAAAATGGCAAAAAGGAAGGCCACGCTAGCTGAACTGGGATCGGATCGGATCGAGGAGGACGGATCGGATCGAGGAGGACGGATCGTATCGAGGAGGACGAATCGGATCGAGGAGGACGGATCGGAGTGAAGGCATGAGGATGGATCAGATAGGAGCATGTGAAGGACAAGGGCACGGATCGGAACGGAGGCACGAGCTGGAGGGGAGATGACACCCGACCCGACCTGAGGTAAAGCACCCGAACCGAACCGATGGAAGACAACCGACCTGAACCGCACTACGAGAAGACCCGACCCGAACCGCACCAGGAGAAGACCCGACCCGAACAGATGAAGGACACCCGACTCGAACCGATGACTTGAGAAGGAACCCGACCCGACCCAGTATTGACCAATAACCCGAGATGCAAAGGTAGTCCAATATGGGAAGTTAGAGCTTAGGATCCAGTTGGGAACCAATGAGTTCACTTCATAGTTGGGCTTTGCTGCGGGACGTGTGCTAAGGAGTTGTCGGTATTCATAACTTTGGTTCACCACTGAGAGATGGATAGTGGGCTTGTAGTGATAGTTATACGGGATTGGATTCCGCCATGGCCCAAAGTATTAGGTGACCAAAGTAGTGGATATCGTATGCTTTACGCACTGAGTGAGGGATGTGAGGATGATTGCTATGCTTGATTGTTTGACATCACTATGACATGCACACCCCCACCCCCGTTATCTTTACACCATTTGAAAGGGCACCTTAGAGTGTTGTACAATATGTAGTGCTAACTCTTTGGTTGCAGGTCCAGGTTCAGGTATGATTGGATTATACCTGTTATTATTCTGTTTAGATGCTTATCGTTCATACCAGACTTTTTGTCTGACCCAGAGTTTTATGTCTCTTCTTATTACTCTGGGTGCTCACACGAGCAGACTAGAGACAGGTTAGGTGGATGCACGGGTAGCTGTACTGGAGACGAGCAGGAGGCTTCCACGTATGATATTTATGTATTATCTCCCTATGTTATCGATGGTCACTGCTTGGGCATTAGTCGTGTACCTTTTCCTTTCTTTTGTTTAGAGACAGTATTTTTGAAGTTGTAATAAGGATGTTGGATCATAAGCTGTATTTTGGATTTCCGCTGCCATGTTAGACATGATTTAGTTTTTCAGCTTATGCACTGTCTCGCCTGTTTTATGTCAAAGTTATGTGATTATTATATTTTATTCCATGCACTGTGAGACATTCTACAGGTTCTGTGTTAGTTCTTCACCTTCTTTCTTTCCTTCCGACGACCGTTCCGTGCTAGTTAGACATGTGTACAGCGCACTTTTGGAGGAAATGTCGGCTAGTATAGGGCGGGTCGTTACATTTGGTATCAGAGCTCTAGGTTGCGTAGTTAACCTGGGGAAAGTCATCAGGGAGAGATATTATACGTATATGAGAGCGCGTATTTGTGATTATTTTGATTTTTCAAAACTGGTTTTCAAAGCTATATAGATATATATATACTATTAGTATATCTAAGGATGAAGTCGCACTACACTGACACCACAAAGAAGATAGTTAATCGTTTTCTCTGTACAGATTGAACGATGAGCCGATACGTGAGGGGTACTGGTAGAGGAGCAAATAATGGGAATGCTGCTGAGATGAGGACGATGTTTACTGACCTCATGAGAGAGATGCTTAGGGATGTTCAGAGGGCAGCTCCTAATGTTGCTAACGGTGGTGGTGCAGCAGTGCAGGCGCCTAGGGCCGATTTCGCCAAGCTTAACAAGGATTATACTAGTCTTGGTGGGAAGCCGTTCCACGGAACGGAGTCGGCTACGGTTGTTCAGGATTGGTTGGATAGCTGTGAGCGTATCTTCGAAGACTTGGGTATTGAAGATGCCATGAAGAGGAAGCTAGCATCCCGTCAGCTTCAAGGACGAGCAATGAATTGGTGGAATGCTATTAAGGCAGCAACTCCAGAGGATCAGATTACATGGGATCAGTTTAAGGCTCGTTTTTGCGATAAGTTTATACCAGCTGCTCAGAAGTCAGAATTGTTTAGAAAGTTTCTGGAGCTTAAGCAGAACGGAAGGGCAGTTTCAGAGTATGTTGCTGAGTTCGATACTTTATCGAAATATGGGTTATCTCTTATCGACACTGTCGAGAAGAAGAACGAGAAGTTCATAACTGGTTTAGATGGATACTTGGGGGAAAGGCTTATAAATCACATCGATGAGACGTTTGAATTGATTGTAGGAAAGGCATTAAGGTCAGAAAGTCTTTACCCTAAGCCTAAGACTGAGGTCGCTAATGCATCTGCAAAGGAGCCAAAGCCGCAAGCAGGCGGCGGAGGCAAGAATAATTCCCAGACTAAGAGGAAACGAGACCAAACCATGGATGGTCAAAGTAAGAAGAATAAGAAAGATGGCGAGTGCTTTAGCTGTGGCAAGAAGGGCCACTATGCCAAAGATTGTCGAGAAAAGCCTGAGGAAAGGAAGTGCTTTAATTGCGGCCAAGCGGGACATCACAAGAATGAATGTCCACAATCTCCTAGGGAGAAGCAGATCGTGAAAGCATATGCTATCAACGCTATTCCTTCTTCGTCGAATGCCCCAACTGCGGCGCAGAAGGAAAAAGGTGTCGTTATTCGAGGTATGCTTTCTATTTAAGATGTTTCTGTTCGAGTTTTTTTAATAACAAGGTTTCCCATTCCTTCGTACCTAGTGACCTGGTAGATAGGTTGGAATTGGAACCCGAGATAGTCGACAGACCTTTAGTAGTGACAAACCCGATAGGTGGTTTGACTAGCCTTTGTAGGATTTGTCGTAATTTGGTCTTATCGAGTCATGGATGTATGTTTGTTTTGATTGCTTTATTTCGAGCTTTACTAGGTTTGGCTTGATTTTGGGAGCCGATTGACTCCAAAGGTATAGAGTGGTAGTAGGTTATGAAGAGTCTTTGATGACCGTTAGAGTGGATAATGGACGAAAGGTGGTATTGGATCGCCTACCTTATGATGAAAATGATAACAGGAGTTAGAGAAGCAAATGTACATTGGATGTACAGTAGTTGGTCAGGACTTGGTCATGCGGTCGATGATAATTTCAAGTAAGATTGGCAAGGATAGCCAAAGTCAGTTATGGATGCTTGAGTGTTTGGATGTTTTGCTCATGTCATCTCACGTAGATCGTCTGAACTCGGAGGAGATGTTCCTTGGGTGCTTGTCTGATATTGGTTTAGGCCTTTGGGACTTGTGCTTGGGGAATGTCGAGGTCGACTAGGATGGTCTGCATGAAAGATAGGTAGTTGTTGCGATTTCCATTGGATGATATCTTGGTTTACTCGAAGAGTGATGGGCAGTTGTGACAGGATAAGACTATTCGATGGTATGGACTGCCCCGAGTTAGACTCGACAGGGTTATGAGATGACTCGAGTGGAACTCAAGAAAGATGCAAAGTAATGAATCGTTTAGGACCATATGTTAATGTTCTTTTTGAAAGAATAGGATGTGTTCGTTGGTCCAGGAAGGTGCAACGAAAGTTAGGACGATTCAAGTTGGACTTGAACTCGTAAAATAAAATAGATGTTCGATTGATCTTAGAGATGCAACGAATAGGGAGACGACTCACGTTGGACTAGAGTTTGTAGGTAATGGATACTCAAGACTGGGTCTGAGTTATGGGTAATAGATTGACTCGAGTTGGACTCGAGGAGGCTGCAAGGAATTGGATTGGCTCAAGTTAGACTCGAGAGGGCAGCAGGATAATGGATAGGCTTGGGTGGGACTCGAGTGTTTCAGGCGGACTAAAAGCAGGGGTATCTGGGGACGCCCGTTACCTTGGATCCGTTGGACGTGATCTAGTTATCCTTGGAGGATAAACGTGCGTTGGACGTACGGTAGTCCGTTTGGAGGCTGGGCTTCCATTAGTTATTGATGTTGGTTGGACCAGACATATAGGTGTTGATGTATTCAAGGATTTAGCAGGTGATAGATAGGATTTGTTTGATGGATGCTATGGTTGCTATGTTTGTTCCTACCTTTCTTCTCTTGATTAGACTATCACCTGTAAGGATCCTGTTAAATGGAAATAGGATAGGTTTGTTGATCATAGCGAGATGATGGGTGTATGATACTTTACGTTAGACTTGAAGTATGTTTGGGCATTGTGGAGCGTCCGTTGGTCTTGGAGATTCCGCGGATATAGGAGATTCAAGTTGGACTTGGACTCATTGGTAGGGTACCTAGATTCATTGGATGAGTCTAGTTCACCTTTAGAAGGTGAATGTACGTTGGACGTGCAGTACAGATATGGGTAAGGTACCTAGATTCATTAGATGAGTCTAGTTCACCTTTAGAAGGTGAATGTACGTTAGACGTACAGTACGGATATAGATGTAGTGCCTAGGGTCATTGGATGGATCTAGTTTGCCTCTAAGAGGTGAATATACGTTGGACGTGCAGTATGGATGTAGGCAAGATTCGGGTTAGACTTGAAAGGACATTTGGAATGTAGTTGGTAATTTGACGTATATGGTTGGATTACCTAAGAAGATGACAGTACGGACGGATGCCGTAGTACCAGACTAGGTGCGGTAGCTGATGCATTGGGTAGGAGACATGCCAGTTTAGAGGCTATGTTTCTGGAATGGAAGCTACTAGAGTATATCATGGGGCATGACTTCAGACCTAATTGTGAATTGGATTCAGAAACGCTAGTAAGCTTGACGATTAGATCGATCTGGATTGAGTGGAACAGTTCCAGTCAGAGGAACGATCCTAACCTATTGGAAATCGCCTCTAGGATAAAGATGGGAATCGATGGCGAGAGGACGACTGTACTTGGGAAGTAGAGGATGACATAAGAAGGTCGTATTTGAAGCTCTTTGTCTGGTAAGATCTTAGCGGCGATGATTCTTCCTTTGTTAGAAAACCGCATGCTAGGATATGCTTGTTGTACTATCATGTATGTTTGATTGTTTGAAATTGGTTGATAGGCATGCGGGACCCATTGTTGTTTCTTAGTTAAGGAATTTCGGGGGCGAAATTTCTTAAGGCGGGGAGAATGTAACAACCCACATTCTACGCATCTAGGATCGTAGAATATTTATTTCTTTTTCTAGGTAAGTCGTATGGTTGTGTACTTTTGGGAAACGACTAGTGGGGTCATTTCCCATGTTCATGATTTTTGCCAATTTTTAAATGACCGTTTGCCCCTAGTTGATCTTGTTTCGTCCATAACTTTTGACTGGAAAGGAATTTTGACCTGAAACCACTTCCATTAGCTCCGGATGATGGTTTCTCTTTCCGTAGAGTGGTCATAATAGCCAAACGGACTTACCGTTTGGGAGATATGACTAAATTAAGGTTTAAAGGGTTATTTTCAGCTAATTGGGCTTAACCGGGTAATTAGCAGCTAGGCCCAAAGGGGGATTTCGGGATTAGTGGTACTTAGGGGCTGCTAGGGTTATGATTTCGGTTTTTACTTCATTTTCCAGCCGCCTAAGACATTCCTTCAAGTATAGCCATGGCCTTCACCTTCTAATTTCACTCCAAATCACCTCTAATCACTTTCTAATCAAAGATTAAGTAAAACTACATCAAACCAAAGGGGATTAGCACCAAATCAGAGGGAGAGAGAGTTGCTAGAACACATAGAGATTGGATCTATATCAGAGGAGTTTCAGTTCTGAAAGTTTAATTGTGCCAAAGGTGAGTGATTTGCTTAGTTTTTTTTCACTAATTACGGCTAATTAGGGTAATTAGCGAAGATTAGCGAAATTATGGCTCAGAAAAATCTAGAAAAATTCCCAAAATTCTAAAACATCATTTTATGCCTCTGATATGAATTTGGGTTAATTTGGACTAATTTTGTTAATCCCGGAATTTAGGGGATTAAGGGGTGATTAGTGTTAATTAGCGAAATTAAGCATGATAAAATTCTGGAAAAATATTCAGAAATTCATAAATATTGTTTTAGACCTCTGTTAGAAAATTTGGCTAATTTGGTTAAGTTTTACTAATCCTATCATTAGTTGTTCTTAAACATGCTTAAGGAGAAAATATGGATTTTTGGGTATGTTTGATCCGTTTTAACCTATCATATTGTTGTTTTGGTGTTTGTGGTTGATTATTCATGTTGCTATGACTGTATGAAATGCTTTGTGATTGATTTCAATAGTTAGAATGGTCGAAAACGTCGTCGAATGGCGTAAACACTTGCTGGAACAGTCTCAGAAAATAGTGCAGGGTTCGGATCGGATCGGACATAGGGCTCGGATCGGATATGTTGAACTGAGCAAAGAATCCGATCGGATCGGAACCCAACACTTAGGGGAAAATGGCAAAAAGGAAGGCCACGCTAGCTGAACTGGGATCGGATCGGATCGAGGAGGACGGATCAGATCGAGGAGGACGGATCGGATCGAGGAGGACGGATCGGAGTGAAGGCATGAGGATGGATCAGATAGGAGCATGTGAAGGACGAGGGCACGGATCGGAACGGAGGCACGAGCTGGAGGGGAGATGACACCCGACCTGACCCGAGGTAAAGCACCCGAACCGAACCGATGGAAGACAACCGACCCGAACCGCACTAGGAGAAGACCCGACCCGAACCGCACCAGGAGAAGACCCGACCCGAACAGATGAAGGACACCCGACCCAAACCGATGGCTTGAGAAGGAACCCGACCCGACCCAGTATTGACCAATAACCCGAGATGCAAAGGTAGTCCAATATAGGAAGTTAGAGCTTAGGATCCATTTGGGAACCAATGAGTTCACTTCATAGTTGGGCTTTGCTGCGGGACGTGTGCTAAGGAGTTGTCGGTATTCATAACTTTGGCTCACCACTGAGAGATGGATAGTGGGCTTGTAGTGATAGTTATACGGGATTGGATTCCGCCATGGCCCAAAGTATTAGGTGACCAAAGTAGTGGATATCGCATGCTTTACGCACTGAGTGAGGGATGTGAGGATGATTGCTATGCTTGATTGTTTGACATCACTATGACATGCGCACCCCCACCCCCGTTATCTTTACACCATTTGAAAGGGCACCTTAGAGTGTTGTACAGTATGTAGTGCTAACTCTTTGGTTGCAGGTCCAGGTTCAGGTATGATTGGATTATACATGTTATTATTCTGTTTAGATGCTTATCGCTCATACCAGACTTTTTGTCTGACCCAGAGTTTTATGTCTCTTCTTATTACTCTGGGTGCTCACACGAGCAGACTAGAGACAGGTTAGGTGGATGCACGGGTAGCTGTACTGGAGACGAGCAGGAGGCCTCCACGTATGATATTTATGTATTATCTCCCTATGTTATCGATGGTCACTGCTTGGGCATTAGTAGTGTACCTTTTCCTTTCTTTTGTTTAGAGACAGTATTTTTGAAGTTGTAATAAGGATGTTGGATCATAAGCTGTATTTTGGATTTCCGCTGCCATGTTAGACATGATTTAGTTTTTCAGCTTATGCACTGTCTCGCCTGTTTTATGTCAAAGTTATGTGATTATTATATTTTATTCCATGCATTGTGAGACATTCTACAGGTTCTGTGTTAGTTCTTCACCTTCTTTCTTTCCTTCCGACGACCGTTCCGTGCTAGTTAGACATGTGTACAGCGCACTTTCGGAGGAAATGTCGGCTAGTATAGGGCGGGTCGTTACAATATCATTATAAAAATCACATTTTTATTTTTCTACACATATAAAGATGATATTTTTAATATTCCTATCATGTAAAAATTATATTTTTAATTCTCTACATAAACAAAAATTATATTTTTACATCGTCTATATAGTAAAGACTATATTTTTAATACTTTAAAAATATAAAAATCATATTTTTAACTTCTCGCTTATATAAAAATTATATTTTTAACCTTTAAAAATAATTTCAACTTATCAAAAATGGTTTCTTTCAACGATAAAAATCATTTCTTTTTACCTTTAAAAATCAAATATTTTTCTAAGTAAAAATCTAATTCTTTTGTTTATAAAAATCTGATCTTTACACGAATAAAAATCACTTCTTTAAAAATCTATACTTTATATAATGTTATTTCCAATAAAAATCATATATAAAATCAAAGCTTTTATCTATAAATTTTATAGTATTATTTTCATAAAATCATAGCATAAACAAATAATAATAATAATAATAATAAGTGAATTAAAAACTCACGTCATTTTCTTTTTGGATCCAAGAGCTAGGGGGGGAGCAGTCGTTGTTCTGAATCGGAGAAGGGGGAGGCGGGGTTAGCGGCGTCGGGGTCCAGCCGTGGTTGGGGATGATGGAAGAAGCGGCGACTCTAGGGTTGGTCGGAGGCCATGAAGTGGAGCGATGGTTTGGGCTGTGGGGGGGGGGGGGGGGGTCGCGGGTTCGGTTTCCAGAAGAGGTAGAGGGAGAGACGAGGGGGAGCGGGCCAGCGGAGATCGACAGAGGGGGCACGCCATGCTCCGGCGGTGGCGACGAGTAAATGGGGGGGGGGGGGGGGGGGAGGGGGCGGCGATCGCGATTTCCCCCCTGTCATATTTTTTTCTTCTTATTTCAGTTTTGAAATGATACGGGGGGGGGGGGGGGCAGAAGGTAATAGGAAAGGAGAGAGAAGGATTTTTTTTAATTATTTAATTCTAAAAGTGGACTTTTACATATGACCTCAAAACGAGGCCCACCGCCTGTCATCCATAGCGTTTTACCCCCATTCCGAACACAATGGGATATGTATCGCAAGCTGTTTCGATCGTTTCGAACAGTTTCCGTTAAAATCAACATATAATGCTGTATATTGAATTTGAATGTGCATTTCAATTTACCGGGGTCACATACTAACTAGAAAAATTCCCGAAAAATATTTTCTAGCTTCGTATTGACGATACGGTCCTAACAAAACTAGTTTCGTCGAATTCTGAGACCGTTGGAAAAATGGTCATTTTCCAGTCGATTAAAATCAACTGAAACTGGTCAAACGCGTTTTCCTTTGCCACGCTCACATATTGATTCGAAAAATTATGAAATTTGGAATCTAGCAATAATTTGACACGGCGGATCCAACAAAAGTGGTTTCGTCGAGATCCGAGGTCGTTTGCAAAATGTCTATTTTTAAGGGCCTGAATTCCATAGCGACTATTCAGAATTTTCAACTGGACATATCTTTTGATCCCCGCTATGAAATTTTGATTTTTCGGATTCGTTGGAAAGATCTTATTAATTAGATCCTAATGTTTTTGGTTTCACTAAAATCCGGATTGTTTTGCACCCGGTACATTCATTTGAAGTTTGAAATCGAATTATTGAACTACCGCGCCATTTTCAATTCTATTTATAATTATATATAATTATTTATATTCTAACGATGGCGTATATAATATATACGTTCAAATTATATTTAAAATAAATTTCTCATCGATATTATTTAAAATAATTCATTTTAAATATTCAAAATTCGTTAAAATTTCCAAAATAAAATTTTAAACTGGCCCAGAATTTCCGGGTTATTACAATCTCCCCCACTTAAAACTTTTCTTCCCCGAAAAGGAACAAAGTCGAAAGTGATTTGATTAATCAACTCTACGTTCGATCTGGCTTTCATTCTCCAACTTTTCAGTTTCTGAGAATTTTCAAATTTTCAAAAATTTGGCTAACACCCTAAATTTTCGAAAAATTTCGACATAACCTCCCCTGCACCGGGAGCCACGGGAAAATCCCGAAATTGCCATACAGGCCTTCTGATCTCAAAAAGAAAAAGAAAAAGCCAAGCGGCTAGCCAATAGGCTCATAAAATCATCATCACCCAAACAAAACAGTAAATTATGTAGCAAACATGTACCTATTTATCGGGCAAACAAATTTTATTCTTCGGCTCTAGCCTCCTTGCTATGACCTGTTCAATGAAAGTATATGTATATGCAAGCAAATGCGACCAACTTTCAATATAGTTCAAAATTTGATGCAATTAGGCATAATGGTTAAAAATTAGCAAACAAATAAACAAACAACACAAACATCAATCAATTAGTGAATTTAACGTTTCAAATTCATAATTTTGATACATATACAGAAAATCATGTTTTTGATGCCAATTCACAACAATGTGTTCTAGCTATATAAGTTTTGGTTCTCACACCAGTCCAATGGAAACATATAGATATCATACCTTCGAAACACGAAAATAAACCACTGATGTCGTACGTCATCAGTGGAATCATTCCCGGGCTACTAGAGTGCGATTCTATATCTATCCAGTAGATTAAAACTTCGAATATACGTTCATGACGCGTATATGCAAAATCTTTATATACTCGATTGTCCATATTCAAAATAAATAAATAATCATATACGTAGAATTGATTTAAATTTTCAAAACAAAATTGTTTTCATTTGAAAAATATACTCTTCACACACGTTCTAGGATACTACTGATCCTATCTCTAACGAGTCATTCTAATTGGATATTGCTAATCCAATATCTGATGAATTCTTTCATATGGTTCTAATGTGTCTCGTTCTCGAGCTCTGTAAACCAAAGCTCTGATACCAAATGTAAGGACCCGTTTCTTCCCCGTTAAGGAAAGAGCGGATACTTTGAGAACAACACACAAATGAACGCAGACGGAAGAACATTTCATTGCTATTACAACAATTCCATCAGATACAAGAATATACAGAGTATAAATGAATAAATTACATTCGATAAATATCAGAGATTACAATAAATTACATAGCAGCGGAAAAATAATACAAAGCACAACTGAAGGTGATATACGGATACAGAGCTCTCCAGATATCATTCCAGCTGTAAACCAGGATCCTGTAATTATAAATCTGCAAAACCAAAACTACTAGCTGCCCGTGCGGAAAATAGGGGCACCCAGAGTTTAGGTTAAAACAATAAACTCCAGGTCAGTCATGTGACTGGTGTGAGAACTAAAACGGTTATTTAAAGCTTTACTTTAAAAGAGAGTAATTCAAGGGACCACGCCCTATAACACGGAACGGGTTTCCTCCCAAGAACACCAGTGCATAGAATAAACAACGCAATGCTTTTTCGAAAAATGAAGCTATTATAAGACCCAGGTCCCATCACACAATGCAACACAAGCCGGAGGATAGGGTTTTCCCTTATAATAGCCAAACATGCTTGGTACGTTTAAAACAAATCATTTGATACTATAATAAAAGTATAGTGTCAAAACAATTTCAATCATAAATATAAATCATAGGTGGCATAGCTACCATCTACTATGTCGTCATACTAGTTCTACAATTAAAACCGAATCACACGTATTGGAAATTGGATTTCCGTCATGAGTCGAGGCAAGGGGCAAGCTCCTCTCCGCGTTCGAGACACTCTAGCAAATGTCTCAGGGTTACGCACTCTGGGCAACCCTGGATGCGGCTAGGCCGGTCCTCACTTACGTTAGAGGATTGGCAATTCCTGAACACACGTTTCCCGGTCCTTACAGACCTATAATCGAGGCGCCTCATTCCAACAACCACAAAGGTGAAAAGTATATAAATGTCAGGGCTGGTAAGTCACTGACACCACCAAAGCTAGAAAGAAACGTCGTGCTCTCCCAGCGGTCCGTTTCCCGTTTTTAACTCATACCGAGGTGTGAGGCTCGCGAATTCACGTTATACACAAAGCTGCCACGTAGGCGTGCTTTGATCATCGACCACAAGACTTTGCTTTTCAACAGAAGCCTTGATCATTGCATCTTAGCGTGCCACACAGGCAATTCATGCCATGCGATTGATATCTATCGATATATAACCTCTAAGCTCGTACGTCTCAGAGAAGGGCGTTAAGCAAGAGAATAAATTCTCCGCCACCAAACAGATATATATTTAACAAAAATCAATCAACACAGAATAAAATCCAATGTCAGACACACAATCCATTTACAAGTTCGTTTTGGGTCTGAACGAAACCGGAGGCACTTTCCTCGCATATCCATCCATCTCCAGGTACGTCTGGACGACCACCAACTATTTCCATCCTCTTGGGTGTACAGCCCAATCAGGATCGTCAGTAATTACCCAAACGATGTGAAGACTTCCGGTCTTCGACCACCGTCTTCATCTTCGACATATCGTCGAATCGGTTATTCAGAATGGGTATAAACCCGGCCTTTCCGAACAACCCGCGTATATTAAAAACAAATGTTACACAAACACAACATACGCCTCATCCCAATTCAGAATATTCTTTTATTCATAAAATCACATTTTTAGGGAAACGTTCCCATTAATTTTATCCAAGATAAATTCTTTTAAATTTATCTTTTAATCTTCCTTTGGATGTCGTTTCAAACCAAATTATGGTTTTCTGAACGAGTCGAGATTAGCGAACCACACCGAAGTAATTATTTATTTTATTTATTTTATTTCCCAATCCCAACCTATTCATCCCATGAAGCAAAACTAGTGATACTCCATATCTAATACTATGGTGTTATCGGTAAAATTAATTACCATTTCACGTTCAAATCTAATTAAAGATTTAACTATCGCTTTGGAGCAAAACTGGCGATACTCCATTCTCGCTCATTTCTAAATTTGATAATTTAGATTATAGATTCACATTTCAATCTAATTGCAGATTCGTTAAAACTCCTTTTACTGGGTTAAAGAACTAGGTGTTATTTAAAACACAGTTCACGACAAACCCAAATCACATTCTATTTATCCTCGGGTTAAAGAACTAGTGTTATTTAAAACACCGTTCACGATAAACCCATTTCAAATCCAATCAAATATATTAGAAATTCTGATTATTTAAAACCCCTTTTTAAATCTAATTTATTTATTTAAAAATAATTGGATTTTAAATTTAGTTCAAAATTAGTTCATTTCGATAAAAATCCATTTTTATCTTTTCAAATATGGAGTTTTTCACCCCAATTTTTCCCAAATCATTTCTTATGATTTTACACAAATTATTACTATTTTTAATAATTTTATTAAGGCCCGTACAATCGATTTCCATCAATGGCCATCGAACTGCACTTATAGCGACCTTTTTCAAATTTGATTTGGACGTATCTCCAAATCCAACCGTTAGATTTTGAATTCAAATATTCGTTAGAAAGCCCTTTTCGATACAAACCCAACGGTTCCGGTTTTAGGAGAATCCGACGGTCGGATCTCCCGTAATGTCCGTTTGAAATAAATGGTCGAAATTCACGAACTGCCGCGGCGCGGCGCGTTCTATTCAGGCCATTATATTATTTATATAATATATATTTCGTCGATTCCTATTTAAAATGAATTTTATAAATAGTTCTGAATTCGTTTCAAAAACAATTTCAACTTCCATTTCAATCCAAAGCAAAATTGAATTCTTCTTTATAAATTTGTTTTAAAATTCATTTCTATTCAATTCAAATTTGAATTAAATTGGAATTCATTTCAATTCGCTTTCAATTCGATTCGAATTCGTTTTCAATTCAATTCGATTTCAAAGTCGTTTTCTATTCGATTCAATTCAAATTGGTTATATATTCAATTGAAATCAATTTGTTATTTATTCAATTCAAATTCAATTTGTTATATATTCAATTGAAATCAATTTGTTATTTATTCAATTCAAATTCAATTTGTTATATATTCAATTGAAATCAATTTCGTTTTCTTTTCAAATCAATTCGAAATCGTTTTATATTCAATTCATTTCGAAATCGCTTTATATTCAATTCATTTCGAAATCGCTTTATATTCATTTCATTTCGAAATCGCTTTATATTCATTTCATTTCGAAATCGCTTTATATTCATTTCATTTCGAAATCGCTTTATATTCATTTCATTTCGAAATCTCTTTATATTCATTTCATTTCGAAATCGCTTTATATTCATTTCATTTCGAAATCGCTTTATATTCATTTCATTTCGAAATCACTTTTCAATATTCGTTTTAAAATGAATAAAATCGGTATAAATATCGTTCATGTCAAAATGGCGTCAATCAAATCAATACGGCTTCATATATTTCTATTTTCAAATATTTCGTTTTCAAATATTCCTATTTCAAATATTTCGATTTCAAATATTTCTATTTCAAATATTTCTATTTCAAATATTTCGTTCAACACATGACTAATCTCAACGGATGAGTACTGTCAACACATGAACCTTTATATTATAATATTGATAAAGATGTAAATTTTATTATTAAAATATTTCGTTCAACACATGACCAATCTCAACGGATGAGTACAGTCAACACATGAACCTTTATATTCAATATTCTTTATCTTCTAAATTGGAACGAGGCCCAATCAATCACTATATAAAATTAATTATATGGATTTTCATACATCACATGTATATAATAGCATTGAAAAATAATCAACCATCAATCAAAGTGCACTACACTGTATAAGCATCAAATATAGATATCTAACGCTTATAACAGCCTGTCAATCAATCGATCGACATATTTAATCAATCAGGGTGAGTGAACTTCAAATTTCATCCCAATACCCGTGTGGGGTTTCAAACAATCAAACACAGATTTTATTTGTGCAGTTGGGCGATGTGTAAAATTTATCGTCCCAATCAATGTCAGTCAAATCAGTGTACATAAACAAACCGTCCGGTTTGTAAATGAATATTTTATTTTGTTCACTTCACGTTAAAAATTATATTTTTAATGTTAAAACATTATATTTTAACATATGAATTTCTATTCAGTTCATTTACCCAATAAAAATGATATTTTTATTTTTCTAACATATTTTAGAAAATTTCGGCGGCATAACGGGACGATACTAGAAACGGGACGAGGCCTAGCCTTATCCCCGGTCTAGTGAAGGCCCACGCCATTCACATATCAATCAAATCAATTTCATTTCACCAAACAATTCAATTCAAACCAAATAATCTAACTAATTTTTGAAATCAAACAAACAAGTCCATGGTCTGTGGACGATTGTGTCGGGTGCTACTAAGCACCGTCTGCATCCTAGTATATATATATATAACTAGAAAAGAAATTGAAGAGTGAGAAATTCTCACCGATAGCTATCCAATCTCCATGTCACTTCATTGATAGAAATCTTCATCGTTCTCGCCTTTTTATCACCTTTGTTGCCCATATTCTCTACATATGTAAAAATCGAATTTTTACTTCGCTTTTCAATATATAAAAAGCGAATTTTTTTATTATGCCATTCAATATATAAAAATCGAATTTTTACTTTGTTATTCTCTATATAAGGGTTCCGCCTTTTCAAAAATAAAGATTTCGCCTTTTCTAAAATAAAGATTTCGCCTTTTCAAAAATAAAGATTTCGCCTTTTCAAAAATAAAGATTTCGCCTTTTCAAAAAATATCATTATAAAAATCACATTTTTATTTTTCTACACATATAAAGATGATATTTTTAATATTCCTATCATGTAAAAATTATATTTTTAATTCTCTACATAAACAAAAATTATATTTTTACATCGTCTATATAGTAAAGACTATATTTTTAATACTTTAAAAATATAAAAATCATATTTTTAACTTCTCGCTTATATAAAAATTATATTTTTAACCTTTAAAAATAATTTCAAATTATCAAAAATGGTTTCTTTCAACGATAAAAATCATTTCTTTTTACCTTTAAAAATCAAATATTTTTCTAAGTAAAAATCTAATTCTTTTGTTTATAAAAATCTGATCTTTATACGAATAAAAATCACTTCTTTAAAAATCTATACTTTATATAATGTTATTTCCAATAAAAATCATATATAAAATCAAAGCTTTTATCTATAAATTTTATAGTATTATTTTCATAAAATCATAGCATAAACAAATAATAATAATAATAAGTGAATTAAAAACTCATGTCATTTTCTTTTTGGATCCAAGAGCTAGGGGGGGAGCAGTCGCTGTTCTGAATCGGAGAAGGGGGAGGTGGGGTTTGCGGCGTCGGGGTCCAGCCGTGGTTGGGGGTGATGGAAGAAGCGGCGACTCTAGGGTTGGTCGGAGGCCATGAAGTGGAGCGATGGTTTGGGCTGTGGGGGGGTCGCGGGTTCGGTTTCCAGAAGAGGTAGAGGGAGAGACAAGGGGGAGCGGGCCAGCGGAGATCGATAGAGGGGGCACGCCATGCTCCGGCGGTGGCGACGAGTAAATGGGGGGGGGGGGCGATCGTGATTTCCCTCCTGCCATATTTTTCTTCTTCTGATTTCAGTTTTGAAATGATACGGGGGAGGGGGGGTAGAAGGTAATAGGAAAGGAGAGAGAAGGATTTTTTTTTATTATTTAATTCTAAAAGTTGACTTTTACATATGACCTCAAAACGAGGCCCACCGCCTGTCGTCCATAGCGTTTTACCCCCATTTCGTTCACAATGGGATATGTATCGCAAGCTGTTTCGATAGTTTCGAACAGTTTCCGTTAAAATCAACATATAATGCTATATATTGAATTTGAACGCGCATTTCAATTTACCGGGGTCACATACTAACTAGAAAAATCCCCGAAAAATATTTTCTAGCTTCGTATTGACGATACGGTCCTAACAAAACTAGTTTCGTCGAATTCTGAGACCGTTGGAAAAATGGTCATTTTCCAGTCGATTAAAATCAACTGAAACTGGTCAAACGCGTTTTCCTTTGCCACGCTCACATATTGATTCGAAAAATTATGAA
Source organism: Allium sativum (assembly GCA_030737875.1). Lineage (NCBI taxonomy): Eukaryota > Viridiplantae > Streptophyta > Magnoliopsida > Asparagales > Amaryllidaceae > Allium > Allium sativum. The sequence goes on along the minus strand of CM060918.1, from coordinate 191,052,780 downwards.
ATTTAGAATCTAGCAATAATTTGACACTGCGGATCCAACAAAAGTGGGTTCGTCGAAATCCGAGGTCGTTTGCAAAATGTCTATTTTTAAGGGCCTGAATTCCATAGCGACTATTCAGAATTTTCAACTGGACATATCTTTTGATCCCCGCTATGAAATTTTGATTTTTCGGATTCGTTGGAAAGATCTTATCAATTAGATCCTAATGTTTTTGGTTTCACTAAAATCCGGATTGTTTTGCACCCGGTACATTCATTTGAAGATTGAAATCGAATTATCGAACTACCGCGCCATTTTCAATTCTATTTATAATTATATATAATTATTTATATTCTAACGACGGCGTATATAATATATACGTTCGAATTATATTTAAAATAAATTTCTCGTCGATATTATTTAAAATAATTCATTTTAAATATTCAAAATTCGTTAAAATTGCCAAAATAAAAATTTTAACCTGGCCCAGAATTTCCGGGTTATTACATAAATTTGTCGTTTTTATTTGTTAAGATTAGAGATGTAGAACTTGTTTTACAAATAAAATCACTCTTTAATTGTCATTAAAGTTTATTCTTTATTTGCATTTACGAATGCAAATATGCATTGAAAATAGAATTTGTTCTTTTACTTGCATTTCTTGTTTCAAATAAAACATAGAAATAAGAGCTCACCTTTTTATTTGCATTTCATAATGCAAATATGACATAGAAATAAAAGTGCATCTTTTTATTTGTGTCCTCTAATGTAAATATGAATTAAGAAAAGTTTACATTTTCTTAATGTAAATAAGAATTAAGAGAAGTCTACATTTTTCTTACTGAAAATAAGAATAAGAGAAAAGTTACATTTTTACATTGTTTTATTATTAATATTGACTTTAATATTAATTAAATTAAAATATGTTAATATGGATTTTTTTTATTAATAACGAAAGGAAATCATTTTTGATTTATTTTGTTTGAAAAGAAAAGAATGATATTAACATTGATTTTAGTTGAAATAATAAAAATTACATTTTTCACTGATTTTAGTTGAAATAATTACAAGACATCATTTTGGTTAGTGAATAAAAAGAGACCTCATTTAGTTGAATTAGAAGTGACATTATTTACACTGTTATGTGTTAAATTTGTAATGAACATTATTTGCACTGTCATGTGTTAGATAAGAAAAAATAGACATTATTTACTTTGCCATTTTGTTAGAAATGGAAAATAGACATTATTTACTTTGCCATTTTGTTAGAAATGTAAAAAAATTCTTGAATGAATGTTTATAAATCTAGTTGTTATGTTTAAGATGGAAATTTGCTGTTGTGAATTTTGGTAATTGTGATGTTTATATTTGTTGATCTTAGTCTACAATTAAAATTTCTGAAACATGGATGCATTGATTTGTTTAGATTTGGTTGTAGGATAAAATTTAGATTATATTGTTGTTTCATGTAATATGAAATTGATATGTTAGTTCACACCAAACATTGGATTAAAATGTCCAAATCAATAAAAATAATCACTTTGTTGTGTTATTTATTTGGATTAGAAATTAGGTAAAACAAAAATCCCTATTTTTGTTCACTAATTATGTGACATCAAATTGGACAGTTTTGTGATATTAGACAATGGTTAAACAAAAACCATTATGTTTGTTCATTGAGAATGTGACACCAAACTTGACATTTGTGTAAAATGGAAATTGTTTTAGTAAAATAAAAAGAGTAGTATTTTGTTTGCATTCGTTGATGCGAACAAAATGTTGAAAGAATAACATAAAATGAAAGAGTTACATTTAAATAAAAATTTACATTTTTATTAATGTAATTAAAGTAGTGTAATAACTTGCATTTTTCAATGTAAAAGAAAGGAGGAAAAATCACATATTTATGTTAAAAAGGGAATTCATTAAAATTTTCAAGTTAGAATGGAATTGTATTAACATAGAAATGAATCATTAAAGTATATAAGGAAGAATGAAATTTTGTTGACGTAAGAATTTGTATTTTTAATGTAAATGAAATATGAGTCATAAATAAAAAAAGGGGATGCTTGTTTGACAAATATGGTAACATTAAAAATACTTTTTTATACGTAAAATAAGAATGAAAATTTGCATTGAAAAGTAAAATAACAATTCTATATGTAATCAAAAGACATGAAATTTATACCGCATAGAAAATTTCATTTTTATATATAATTAGAGAAATAGAACTTACATGTAACATAAAACTACATTTTTATATGTAAATTAAAGAGTGAGAATTTGCATTGAAAATTTAATTACATTTTTAATGTAAATAAAGTAGGAATATACATTGCAAATTAAAGAGCAAGATTTGACGTGTAATTTAAGTTACATTTTATTATGTAACTTAGAATATAATATATTATTGTAAAAATAAAGTACATTTTCCTTATGTAATTAAAAAGAGAAATTTGACATTATAATGTTAATTACATTTTTAATGTAATTAAAAAGGAGATTTTACACTGTAGTTGAAAGATAGAAATTTTTCATGTAATGATAATTACATTTTTAATGCAATCAAAAAGAAGGATTTGACGTTGTAATGTAAATTACATTTTTATTGTAATATTAAAAAGATAGAATTTTCACCGTATTGTTAATTACATTTTAATGTAATTACAAAGAGGATTTTACAGTGTAATAAAAAGAATGAATTCTACATTGAAATAGAATTTACATTTTATGTAAAAAAAAATGAAATGTAACGTTGAATTAGAATTTACATTTTTATGTAAAGGAAAGAAAGAAAAGGAAGGATTCATCGTTAAATTATAATTTAATGTAAATAAAGGGATAAAAGGAATAGAAGCTATACTTTTAAAGAATTTAAATTTTTCAATGTGAATAAAGGAAATAAAGAAATGACTAGGAATTTACATTTCCCAATATAAATAGAATATGTAATAAAAGTTAAATTTTCAATAATTTATTGAAGTATAAATTTACATTTCCCAATGTAAATACAATAGGAATAGAAATTTCCATTTTTCAATGTAAATAATAAGATTAGAAATTTAAATTTCTAAAGAATAGATTTTCATTAGGAAAAAATTAATGAAACCAAATATACATTTTGTGTAAATTGAAGGATGGAAGAAGAAAATATATATTGTTGTGTTTAGGATGTGTATGATAAAGTAAAATAAAAATAGCGATAGATCATTATAAATTATTAACAACGATATGAAATGGTTTTCAAATTTATATATGCGAGAGTTATTTGGAAAGTCCGAGTTTACTCTCATTCCAAATAATGATACGATGTTCGCAGAATTGAAGACGACGATTGAAGATCGACGATCTTCACATCGAATGGGTAGCTAGTGTTGAGGCCCTTGATTGATTTGCTCCCAAGACGGGGCTAAGATGGTAGTTGTCCGGGCGTAGTGTTGATTTGTACGGATTTGGCTTTCGCTCGGACTTAGAGCATAAGCTTATAAATGGAATGTGTGTCCGACATTGTACTCTTTTATTTTGGATTTATTGATTTTCTGTCGAATGTATGAATGTTTGGTGGCAGAGAATTTATTCTCTTGCTTAACACCCTTTCATAAATTTCGGCAAAGGATTGGTAGTGTGATATGGAGTGACATTGTGGCATACTAAGATGCAATGATCAAGGTTTCTTGTTGAAAAGCAGAACCTTGTGGTTGATGATCAAAGCACGGCCTGTTTAGGCGTAGCTTTGTGTATGGCATGACTTCGCGAGCCTCACAACCCGGTGGGAGTCTAAAATTGGAGAAGGGAACGCAGGGAGAGCAGCACGTTTCTTTCTAGCTAGAAGTAGTGTCAATGCTTAAATTTGCTGATATTTTACTTATGTGGATGATGGAATTAGGCGCCTCGGATGATAGGTCCTATAGGATCGGGAAACGTGTGTTCAAGAATAACTAATCCACAAACCGCAAGTGTGGACCGGCCCTGCAGCTTGCCAAGGGTTCTCTGCGGGGAATCCTGAGAGCTTAGCTAGAGTGTCTCGAATCGATAAGGAGCTCCTCGCTAGCCTTGACTCACGATGGAAACCCAATTCCCAATTCGACCCTACGGACTTGATTGTATTACTAGTATGGTGGCATAGTATATGGTAGCTATGCTTCCTAGGATTGATACATTTACTTTGAAATGTTTTTTTTTGAAACATATATACACTAATAATAATATCAAATCCGCTTTATCGTATCAAGCATTTTTGACCATTATAAGGTAAAACCCTATCCTCCGGTTTGCATTGCATTGTGTGATGGGACTTGAGTCTTATGATGGTTTCATTTTTCCGTTGTTTAACGATTTACTTTAATTTATGCACGACAATCCATTGGAGTAAACCCGTTCTGCGTTAGCGGCGTGGTCCTTGGATTTGTCTTATTGTTATTAGTGAAAATAGTTAAGAATTCTCACACCAGTCCCATGACTTACCCGTTGTTTGTTTCCACCTTTACAAACTCGGGTGCCCTTTTTCCACCCGAGCAGTCGAGTAGTTTATCTACAGGTTCTTATCTCGAGCAGGATTCTGGATTGAAGCCTAAAGCTGTGTCCAGGGCATAGTTGTCTTCCGCTGCCTTAGTTATTTTATTTCCGCTGCAATGTATTAAAATAGTGTAATTTATCTTCCGATGTAATTTTATTCGATGTACTCTGATATTCTGTACTCTGACTTAACATTATTATGATGTTTATAAAAGTCTGTTGTTGTTGTTGTTCTGATGTGTTGTAGCCCAAAGTAAGCGTATCCGGCGATTTCCCGCAAGGGCAATTTTCGGTCGTTTCATTTTGGTATCAGAGCTTTGGTTAGCTCAAATCTTTGGGATACAACTCATTAGAACTGAACAAAAGACTCATCAGAGACTGGATTAGTAATATCCAATAAGAATACTCATTAGAGATACGATCAGCAGTATCCTAGAATGAGAAAACTCATTAAAGATGGGGTTAGCAATGCCCTAGAATGAGTTGAGAGTGCCCAGTTTATAATTAACGTATTTGTGATTATATATACTCTATTTTCGAAAATATGATATTTGAATATATAAAAGTTATATATTTTAAAAGTTAATCAACTAATAAAATTATTAAATGAATAATAAAGAATAAAAATTTGAGTAGGATAATTAAACACTTTTAGCTTCGTTCCTTTTCGAGGGTGAAAAGTTTTTAAGTGGGGGAGACTGTAACAACCCGTAATTTTGGGGCCAATTTAAAATTTTTATTTTAGAAATTTTTAGGGAAATTGAATATTTAAAATTATTTAATTTTAAATAATAACGACCAAAATTCTATTTTAATCGAAGTTAAAACGAATAAATTTAATTTAATTATAAAAGGAATTTAAAACAGTGCTGCAGTTTGAAATTTTGAACTTGAACTTTGACTGACCATACAGGATGCAAAATTTAACGGATTTTAGTGAAACCAAAAATATTAGAATCTATTTAAAAATATCTTTCTAACGAATCTGAAAATTTGAAATTTCATAGCGGGAATCAAAAGTTATGCCAAGATTAAAATTTAGAAAGGTCGCTATGAAATATATAAAGGTCAAAAATGCCACTCTTTGCATATGAAGGAATTTGGACTCGAAACCACTTCCATTGAGTTTAGAATAACGAATCTTCATTTAATAAGTATAAACACTTATATATTTCGAGTTTCGGAAATTATTTGTTTAAAAATGTATTTTTAATATTTAGTACATACGCTTGGAAAATAGCCATTTTTCAAACGACCTCTGTTTTCGAAGAAACCACTTTTGTTGGATTCGGAATGTCAAAATATGGATAAGTTTAATTTTTCATAATTTTTAGAATTAATTTGTGGCCATGGCAATAAGATTTCAGTTTTGTCAATTTCTGTCAATTTTAATCGACTTGAAAATAGTCATTTTTCAAACGGGCTCAGAATTGAACGAAATTAATTTTTCTGGGTTCGCAGCGTCAAAACATAGCTAAATATATTTTTTGGGAATTTTTGAAGTTAATTTGTGACCCTGGTAAATTTATTTGTACGGCTAAATTAAAAATAAAAGACTTAAATTTTAAATCAAAGAAAACTGGGTCAAGACATTAGTTTGGGCCTGCGGGACATAGCCAGATGCGTCCGGGATGGGGTTAAATAGGTAAGAATGGCAGTCGTTGGGCTGAAATCAGAAAAATTGATAAACGGGCCTTAATGGGCTAATTAACTAATTAAATAATATAAATATATTCACTTATCCTAAACCCTAGCATCATTTTGTACAGCCGCCACCTAATGCTTTCAATGGCCGAAATTGTGTGAACTTTCCTCCTCAATTTCTTCAAATCCGGACAATGGAATCTCAAACTTTATATATGAAATCGAAGCACTCTTTATCCTCTACAAATTGGTACGGCTATGATCGTTTTTCAAGTCTCAAGGTGGTCGGAATTTGTGTTCAAAGTCAGGGGGTTAGTGGCCGATTTGGGGGCCCCTGGGAGGTGTGAGTTGGCCAAGAAGATGGGCGCCGGGGAGAACTCGAGGAGGGAGACGTCGTGAAAGCTTCAGATCATCAAAAAAGCGAGTGAGGGGGAGGTGCGATTTGGACTTGGGATAGTCGGCTATGGGTTTCACGGTGATGCAATTATCAGAGGAAGAAGAAGATGTAACGTGAGGGATTTAAGCCTAAATTATATTATTTTATTCATTAATATTCTAATTAATATAAATAACATTCAAAATATCATAACTTTGTCAAATCTAATCAGAATTCAATGAAACGAATTGCGTTGGAACCGTATTTCAGAGATCTATATGATGGTACAAACCAAATCTGAAAAGGAGCAGATGAAATTTTGACCAAAATTTAGATCTGATCTATTCTGAATAAAAGCTGGGTGGGATTTCTATTTTAAATATTAAAATTAGTTATTTATTTTATTGAGTAATATATATATATATATATATATTCATTCAGTATGAGATTCATGTTGTATGTATGTATTTATTTCAATGTTGATTGTGCTACGATTGTGATGAACGATCGATTGTGATTGTGATTGTGTATTTGTGATTGTTAAGATTTTATGTATACGATAAAATCATATATTATTGTATACATAGAATATTTTATATTCATGTGTGTTAAACTTTGAAGTATAAAATAAAAACAATGTTTCTATTTTCATGTTTGATTTAAATAAATAAAAAGATTAGAATAAATTGTCATTCTGTTTTAACTTATCATATTAGAACAGAAATATACATCAAAATAGAAATCATTTTTTTTGAATGAAATGTTTCATTAAAATAGAGATCGTAAACAAATAAAATTGTCCTTTTTATTTGTTAAGATTAGAGATGTAGAACTTGTTTTACAAATAAAATCACTCTTTAATTGTCATTAAAGTTTATTCTTTATTTGCATTTACGAATGCAAATGTGCATTGAAAATAGAATTTGTTCTTTTACCTGCATTTCTTGTTTCAAAAAAACTTAGAAATAAGAGCTCACCTTTTTATTTGCATTTCACAATGCAAATATGACATAGAAATAAAAGTGCATCTTTTTATTTGTGTCCTCTAATTTAAATACGAATTAAGAAAAGTTTACATTTTCTTAATGTAAATAAGAATTAAGAGAAGTCTACATTTTTCTTACTGAAAATAAGAATAAAAGAAAAGTTACATTTTTACATTGTTTTATTATTAATATTGATTTTTAATATTAATTGAGTTAAAATATGTTAATACGGATTTTTTTATTATTAATGAAAGGAAATCATTTTTGATTTATAATGAAAAGAATAACTTTTGTTTAAAAGAAAAGAATGACATTAACATTGATTTTATTTGAAATAATAAAAATTACATTTTTCACTGATTTTAGTTGAAATAATTACAAGACATCATTTTGGTTAGTGAATAAAAAGAGACCTCATTTAGTTGAATTAGAAGTGACATTATTTACACTGTTATGTGTTAAATTTGTAATGAACATTATTTGCACCGTCATGTGTTAGATAAGAAAAATAGACATTATTTACTTTGCCATTTTGTTAGAAATGGAAAATAGACATTATTTACTTGGCCATTTTGTTATAAATGAAAAAAATATCTTGAATGAATATTTATAAATCAATTTGTTATGTTTAAGAAGGAAATTTGTGGTTGTGAATTTTGTTAATTGTGATGTTTATATTTGTAGATCTAGGTCTACAATTAAAATTTCTGAAAATGGATGCATTGATTTGTTTAGATTTGGTTGTAGGATAAAATTTAGATTATATTGTTGTTTCATGTAATATGAAATTGATATGTTAGTTCACACCAAACATTGGATTAGAATGTCCAAATCAATAAAAATAATCACTTTGCTGTGTTATTTATTTGGATTAGAAATTAGGTAAAACCAAAATCCCTATTTTTGTTCACTAATTATGTGACATCAAATTGGACATTTTTGTGATATTAGACAATGGTTAAACAAAAACCATTATATTTGTTCATTAAGAATGTGACACCAAACTTAACATTTGTGTAAAATGGAAATTGGTTTAGTAAAACAAAAAGAGTAGTGTTTTGTTTGCATTCCTTGATGCGAACAAAATGTTGAAAGAATAACATTAAAATGAAAGAGTTATATTTAAATAAAAATTTACATTTTTATTAATGTAACTAAAGTAGAGTAATAACTTGCATTTTTCAATGTAAAAGAAAGGAGGAAAAATCACATATTTATGTTAAAAAGGGAATTCATTAAAATTTTCAAGTTAGAATGGAATTGTGTTAACATAAAAATGAATCATTAAATTATATAATGAAGAATGAAATTTTGTTAACATAAGAATTTTCATTTTTAATGTAAATGAAATATGAGTCATAAATAAAAAAGGGGATGCTTATTTGAAAAATATGGTAACATTAAAAGTACATTTTTATGTGTAAAATAAGAATGAAAATTTGCATTGAAAAGAAAAATTACATTTCTATATGTAATCAAAAGACATGAAATTTATACCGCATAGAAAATTTCATTTTTATATATAATTAGAGAAATAGAACTTACATGTAACATAAAACTACGTTTTTATATGTAAATTAAAGAGTGAGAATTTGCATTGAAAATTTAATTACATTTTTAATGTAAATAAAGTAGGAATATACATTGCAAATTAAAGAGCAAGATTTGATGTGTAATTTAAGTTACATTTTATTATGTAATTTAGAATAGAATATATTATTGTAAAAATAAAGTACATTTTCCTTATGTAATTAAAAAGAGAAATTTGACATTATAATGTTAATTACATTTTTAATGTAATTAAAAAGGAGGTTTTACACTGTAGTTGAACTATAGAAATTTTTCATGTAATGATAATTGCATTATTAATGTAATCAAAAAGAAGGATTTGACGTTGTAACATAAATTACATTTTTATTGTAATATTAAAAAGATAGAATTTTCACTGTATTGTTAATTACATTTTAATGTAATTACAAAGAGGATTTTACAGTGTAATAAAAAGAACGAATTCTACATTGAAATAGAATTTACATTTTTATGTAAAAAAAAAATGAATTGTAATGTTGAATTAGAATTTACATTTTTATGTAAAGGAAAGAAAGAAAAGGAAGGATTCATCGTTAAATTATAATTTAATGTAAATAAAGGGATAAAAGGAATAGAAGTTATACTTTTAAAGAATTTACATTTTTCAATGTCAATAAAGGAAATAAAGGAATGATTTGGAATTTACTTTTCCCAATGTAAATAGAATATGTAATAAAAGTTAAATTTTCAATATAATAATATATTGAAGCATAAATTTACATTTCTCAATGTAAATAAAATAGGAATAGAAATTTACATTTTTCAATGTAAGTAATAAGATTAGAAATTTACATTTCTAAGGAATAGATTTTCATTAGGAAAAAAATATTGAAAACAGATATACATTTTGTGTAAATTGAAGGAATGAAGAAAAAAGTATACATTATTGTGTTTAGGATGTGTATGTAAAGCAAAATAAAAATAGCGATAGATAGTTATAAATAATTAACAACGATATGAAATGGTTTTCAAATTTATATATGTGAGAGTTATTTGGAAAGTCCGAGTTTACTCTCATTCCAAATAATGATACGACGTTCAAAGAATTGAAGACGACGATTGAAGACCAACGATCTTCACATCGAATGCGTAGCTAGTGTTGAGGGCCTTGATTGATTTGATCCCAAGACGGGGCTAAGGTGGTAGTTGTCCGGACGTAGTGTTGATTTGTACGGATTTGGCTTTCGCCCAGACCCAGAGCATAAGCTTATAAATGGAATGTGTGTCCGACATTGTACTCCTTTATATTGGATTTATTGATTTTCTGTTGAATGGATGAATGCTTGGTGGCGGAGAATTTATTCTCTTGCTTAACACCCTTTCATAAATTTCGACAAAGGATTGGTAGTGTGATATGGAGTAACAGTGTAGTATACTAAGATGCAATGATCAAGGTTTCTTATTGAAAAACAGAACCTTGTGGTTGATGATCAAAGCACGGCCTGGTTAGGCGTAGCTTTGTGTATGGCGTGACTTCGCGAGCCTCACAACCTGGTGGGAGTCTAGAACGGGAGAAGGGAACGCAGGGAGAGTAGCACGTTTCTTTCTAGCTAGAAGTAGTGTCAGTGCTTAAACTGGCTGATATTTTACTTATGTGGATGATGGAATGAGGCGCCTCGGATGATAGGTCCTATAGGATCGGGAAACGTGTGTTTAGGAATAACTAATCCACAAACCGCAAGTGTGGACCGGCCCTGCAGGTTTCCAAGGGTTCTCTGCGGGGAATCCTGAGACATTAGCTAGAGTGTCTCGAATCGGTAAGGAGCTTCTCCCTAGCCTTGACTCACGATGGAAACCCAATTCCCAATACAACCCTACAGACTTGATTGTATTACTAGTATGGAGGTATAGTATATGGTAACTATGCTTCCTAAGATTGATACATTTACTCTGAAATGTTTTTTTTTGAAACATATATACACTAATATTAATATCAAATCCGTTTTATCGTATCAAGCATTTTTGACCATTATAAGGTAAAACTCTATCCTCCTGTTTCCGTTGCATTGTGTGATGGGACTTGAGTCTTATGATGGTTTCATTTTTCTAAAAAGCATCGCGTTGTTTAACGATTTACTTTAATTTATGCATGGCAATCCATTGGAGTAAACCCGTTCTGCATTAGCGGCATGGTCCTTGGATTTGTCTTATTGTTATTAGTGAAATTAATTAAAAATTCTCACACCAGTCCCATGACTGACCCATTCCGCGTTAGCGGCGTGCCCTCTTTCCACACGGGAAGTCGAGTAGCTTATCTACAGGTTCTTATCTCGAGCCGGATTCTGGATTGAAGCCTAAAGCTGTGTCTAGAGCGTAGTTGTCTTCCCCTGCATTAGTTATTTTATTTCCGCTGCAATGTATTAAAATAGTGTAATTTATCTTCCGCTGCCTTAGTTATTTTATTTCCGCTGTAATGTATTAAAATAGTGTAATTTATCTTCCGCTGTAATTTTATTCAATGTACTCTGATATTCTGTACTCTGATGTAACATTATTATGATGTTTATAAAAGTCTACTATTGTTGTTTTGATGTGTTGTAGCCCAAAGTAAGCGTATCCGGCGATTTCCTACAAGGGCGATTTTTGAGTAGTTTGACTCAGATATGAGAATAAAGGGAAACGGGTTGCACCATTGTGTTCATCTCGGAATTCTGGTTGGGGTAGAGTCCTAGTTTTCGTGAATTGGACTTCGTATGAAGAAGTTATGGCTATCGGAAGTTTCATAAAATTCAAAATAGATTTCAGAAAATTCAAATTTCAGAGTCAGACAGGCTTGGCGGGAAAATTCCCGCCATAGCCAGTTCGACCATAGGGTCGACCTTGGGGTCGACCTACCCTGACGACCTGGGGGTCGACCATAGGGTCGACCTGCCCTCTGGGCAGAATTGATTGGTGACCTGTTTGTGACAATGTGCTGACTCATTATGGTTTCTGATCTGCTCTGATTGGCTGGGATTAATTCTGGGTTGATCAGACGGCCTAAACTAATCCTAAACTCTATAAAAAGACATGATGACTCAAAACCTAAAATCAAAATAAAATTAGATTCATGGCCTCCATGCCGTCACCCAGCAACTCAGAATAGCCGCCACCAATTAGAGAGGAAGAAAGCAAATCAAATTCAGTTCTATTCAACTCTAACAACGAATCTTCTTCAAAGGAAAGCTAATACAACTTCAGAACTCAGAATTTAGAAGTCAAGACCTTCTTTGAGTTGTGAGTTCGATTTCTTTAATAAAATAATTAGCAATTTAATTCGATTAAGTTATGATGTGGATTATATGGATATGATGTGAATTATTAACAAAATGTTGTAATTATTTGTAAAATTGTGATGTTATCATATATTTTGTAAATTCTATGATGTTATGTTGTGATGTTGTCATCTATGTTGTAAAGTTATGATGCTACCATCTATGTTATAATTCTATGATTGGCTTATGTATAGTCAAATCGTTATGTTGTCCATATGCTAGTTTGGTTATGTTGTTGGAACAAATTCATATGATAAATCACTTGTATGTATGCAAGTTAGAATGTTAATTGAGACATAGATCATATGCAAGTTAATGAAATTATGAACAACTTTACATGTTTCATGACATCTATTTTAGATCTAAAGTTAGGCTATGACATGTGTGAGTTATATGCTAAATTTTACATGCTAGTTCATATGTTTAGATGTAAGTTTACACCATTGTTATGTTGCATAAGTCACATATGCAAGTTTATATAAATATATGAGTTTGGAATATGAATCATGTTATGTAAGTTTGTGGTTATTGCCTATGCAAGTTTACACCTTTAGATATAGATCTATGACATACATGATTTATGCAAGTTTGTGACCATTATCTAAACAGGTTTACACCTTTAGATTTGGATCTATGACATATATGCAAGTTTTAGATGTATAACATCATTCACACATGCAAGTTCACCCCTATGTTCAGATCTTCTTTTATCTATATGTATGTTGTGATGTTTTCTCTTTAGTCTGTGAGTTAGACTATTTGAGTCTAACGTATATTTTACATTAAACGAACAAACGTACAATGTGGGGTAATGGGATAATATTAAAAGATTTAATATTGAGAATTGGCATAAATGCCTTAAACGGCATAAAACAAATTTTTGATGAAAATTGGTATGATTTTGCATACCATAAATAGATGGACATAATTGAGTCAATTATGGCCATAGTTGAATTTGGAATTGATTGATAATTTGAATAGGGAAATTAATTCAAATTGGGGAATGATTAATTAGGAGTAATTAATCGTCTAAGACACGAGGTTAGGCTCTTTTGTGGTGTAAGACTGCCCGGAACCGGTAGGCAAATCCAGCTGCCACAAATGCCAGTCTAATGTGGGAGGTCTTAGGCATAAATTAAATACGTAACAATTGTAAAGACACAAGGTTAGGCTCATTTGTGGTGTAAGACTGCCCGGACCCGCCCGGCAAATCCAGTTGCCTCAAATGCCAGTCTAATGTGGGAGGTCTTTATGAGGTTACGGTCATATTGAATTAATAAACACTTAACCAGATAAACATGTAGTGGGACATGAGGGGTTTAAGTGGGTGCCTTGGGTGGCATGTGGAATTTAGTGGGTGCATTGGGTGACATTTGAAATACGATTAGAAACACTTAACCAAAATTGAAACATGTAAGTGAACATGAATAAGAAGAGGGTTAAGTGGGATGTACTAGAGGGGACCAAGCTTAGGTGGATAGCTTGTGTCAAGTAATGGGGGCCCGTTTAAACCAGTAACCCATATGTATCTTTGTGGGCCCGACCCAAGTTGAGGACGGTACACGCATACTGTGCTTGACTGTAAGAGGCCAAACCGGGTTAGCGGTGGCAACGCAAGTCCAACGGGTTCATATGCGTGTGTGGACCCGGACTGGTAGGTAAGACGTTGTTGCATGGTGTAGGTGTAAGCCAAGCATTATTGGTGGTATCGGGTTGCCACTTTGCGGAGTGATACACCCCATTGTGGGGCCAACACGGGTTTCTACGAGTTAGGGAGCCGATCGCATGGGGGTAGTGGGTACACATAGTGGAGATAGGGGCAGGCGACACCTATGAAGGCAACTAGGGGTGCACGAAACTACCATTATCATTATTAAGTTCTGTAGGTGGGATCAACCTTTAGAGTGACTAGTGGTGGTGCAGTATAGTAATTATCTTATAGTGGTTTAGGTGCGCTTTAACGTCATTTTAGTTCAACCTTATTTCCTTGTATAATCTGTCATACTCAATTGTTCACAGTCATTTCCTTATTTTCCGACTTATGCCTTAGCCTAGTTATTTTGGTAATTATCTTGTTAAAGTTATTGCACTCACCAGACTTTATATCTGACCCCCTTTGTTTCCTCCTCTTTTCTTCCTCCCCCCCCCCCCCCGCAAGGTGCTCAGGTTGGAACTAGCACCAGTGGAACTTGATTTTGGACAGCTATATCTCTGCTTTTAGAAGTTGCTTGGATCGCTGAAGTAAAGTTCAGCCTCTCTTATTTATGGCTATTTTGTACTATGGTTATGTCTTTCAATTTATGTATTCTGATTTAGTCAAGATGGATATTATGTACTTTGACTCTGGTATTTGATGATGTAATCAGTCTTATGTGTATACCGCTGCAATGAATAAAGTTTTAAATTTTTAAGTACTGTTTATATTTGTTTTGTTGTTAAGTTTCTGTTCTATACACACTTAAAACACTCCATAGAAGTTAATGCATTCCATTTGTGAGGGACATTAATGGACGTGGGGTGTTACACCGTGGATCTTCATAAGGGGAAGGATTACTTAACGAATATTCTCTGTGTTGCAACCAGAGTTATTCTGATGTGATTCGGTCGTGGTTGAGATTTACGGTTTGCAAGGACTACTCGCTACTGATCCTTGGGGTGATTCCTACATAAGGATGCAGTAGGAGGGTACCTTCGGTTCATCCTGTTCCTGGATGACTTGTATGGACGAATGTCTAACATAGTATTTCCTTAGAACCACGTACGTTGATTTTTTACAAATATACCGATTTGGTGGGAAAGAGGGGCACTTCTTTAATACCCAGAGTATATTTGGGGACGTCAATTAGTGGTTTGACGGATCTGACGATGTGGCATTCAAAGTGAATGATGACCAGATGTTCCAAAGATAAATTCTAGCCTCAAGCCTCATCAACCGGGATATGAAAAAAATCGGGCAGGCAGCATGGCTATGTGGGTCGCTCCCATTAGGGTGTATAATCACCTATCTAGAGAAATTCCATTTGCTTCTTTAATCTATATTCAACGCTGCCCCTTTTCTGGAGGCGGTTGCTGATCCCAACTGTCGGTGATATACATTCGATACACTTAAGCGAAATGAGTGGTCGGTCATGTGTGGGCCAGATTGCAAGACGTTCTTGTTGAGCCCAGTATATTCGCCTCTAGAGATATACTATCTACAGGTGATCCCATACCTTGTCAAGGTTGGAATTCAATATCAAATAAGCGCCCGCGAGTTTTAATTGTATACTATATATGTGGAGCGTGAGAAGCAAGCGTTCCCCTATATTGTTAATTATTTGTATTTAGACATTATGATAATATCAGAGCAAGTTATGATTCAAAAAATGTTTTGGGTTGTAGTAAGGTAAAAACCGTCAGTGTTTATGCGTGTGCTAGTCTTATTATTATCCATTGATTTCGTAAACGATTTTCCAAAATTAAACTGTGCTGTGAATTTATCACTGAAAGTATTCTAGATTGACCTGGTGAATTTTGCTTTGCTTCATATGTGCTTGGGTCAGACCGAGTATGTTCCAGGTTAGGTTTCGCTTGGAGTTTCAAGAGCTGGAAGCAGGCGATTTCACAGCTAGTTATATAAAGCTATTATTCCGCTGTGTCTGATATATGTTGTACTCTGATGGTTGGTATGTATATACAATTCTTTTGTATAAAAAGATTTGTTATATTATATTTTATATGTTCCTCTGTGAGATTCTGATGTGGTATTCTTCTTCTTTCTTATATTATAATATTTTTTCTTTCTTTCCTCACCCTCTAATTTCTTTCTATTGACAATCTGGGGTTCGATACTTGGAGTTTTGGTAAGTAATACGGTTTATGTATTGTGTCGGAAATTCGAGCGTCGAGTTTTCCCTGGGTCGTTACATTGCATTCAATCCCAACGCCCAAGATAGACATTCTCAAATCCCGATAAATCATCGAAAGATGAGACAAAACCCCAATGGGATTTGAGACTACTATGGGATCAGTAACTAGGTTAATATTTAGGTGCAGTTTTTTCAACAGACAAAGAAGATACAAACGAGTGTGAAGCACCAGAATTCAAACAAGTTTCGAACAGGATGATCAAAAAAATAAAAACTAAACTTCCAACCAAGATATTTCTACCTCTATCAGGTATGACAGCCGTGAGGGAACGCGTCTGCCCTTAAAAGATCATGTACTTTGCCCTTACCTTTGCCTTTTGCTTCTTTGGATGATCCTAATAAGATGTCTTGTTTCTCCTTAACGATAACAACTAGTCTTCTTCTTCTTTCTAACATCTTTATTTAAGTAGTCATGTATTTCACAAGTGTGGCCCTTCCTTTTCTCTTGGCCCCGTGTTATCCTTACCGCCTTTCTTTGGATCTACTTTATCGTGTGTCCTTTCCATGTCTCTCCTGCACATTCTCTGTTCATGACCTCCTACAAAAATGAGGCTTCGTCCTTCATTAACCAAGCAGCAGATTGAACCTTCCTCCTGTTGTCTGTCTTAAAGGTACCAACAAGTCCTCCGTTTCCTTCTAGCTTTGACAATCGTCCCAGTCTCATGAAGCGGGTTTCCGCCCATCGTACGGAAGTTCTTACATATCTTAGAAAAAGCATCTATACATGGAGGAAGAAATTCAAAGAGGAAAGAGGAAGAGATTCAAAACGGAGAACCGAAGGAAAGATATATGGCTCTTGGGGGGTTATGTTTTTAAAACAAACATTTCTATTAAAAATACTTTCCTTAAAACATATTTTTTAAAGTATTTCTTTATAAAAACGCTTTTGAAAAATAGTTTTTCAAAATCCCTTATCTGTTCTGTTAACCTTCAGCTCTGATACCACGTGTACGTCCATTAATGTCACTCTCAAAGGGAATGCAATAAATTTCATGGAGCATTATTAGTGTATAGAATAGAATATAACATGACAGATACATATATTGGTACTTGAAAAAATTAAAACAACTTTTATTGCAGCGGAGAAATAGTTTGATTACAACAACCGCATAAACCAACAGTAAAACCGAGTACACTTAATATCCATCTTGACAAATTGTTTTTTGAGTACATAAAGTAAAAAGCATAACCCCAACACAAGTAGCCATAAAAAAGATGAGATGAACTTTACTTTCAGCAATCCAAGCACTTCCAAAAGAGAGAGAAAGAGATCCAAGATCAAGCTCCACTAGTACTCGTCCCACCTGAGAACTTGGGGGGGAAAGGAAGTAAAGAGGCGAAAAGAAGGGGGTCAGACATAAAGTCTGGCGAGTACAATAACTTTAACAATACAATTATTAAAGTAATTAGGATAAGGCATAAATTGGTAAAAAAAGGAATGACTATGAAACAAGTGGGCATGACAAAGCAAACAAGAGGAATATTCTGGCGTTAATCTCGTTCCTAATCACTATAGGATAATTACTATAATGCACCAATGCTAATTACACCGCACCAATACTAGTTCCATACTAAAAGTTGATCCCTCTTACTAATCATTATTATAATAATAGTAGTTTCGTGTACTCCTAGTTGCTATCGTAGGTGCCGCCTGCTCCTACCTCTACTAGTTGTACCCACTACCCTCCCCAGTCTAGTTACAACAATTATTCATAATATGGTAGTTTCTTGTACACCTAGCTGCTTTCATAGGTGCTGCCTGCCCCTATCTCCGCTAGTCGAACCCACTACCTTCCCTATTCGATCGACTCCCTAACTCATAGATACCCGTGTCGGTCCCACAGTGGGATGTATCACTCCCCAAAATGGCAACCCGATACCACTAAAGATGCACAACTTATATCTACACGATGCAACAACGTCTTACCTACCAGCCCGGGCCGACGCACTCACATGACCCCGTTGGACTTGCGTTGCCACAGTTAACCCATTTTGACCTCTTACAATCAAACCCAGTAAGCGTGTCCCGTCCTCGATCTAACTCGAGCTCATAAAGATACTTAATGGGTTAATGGCTTGAAAAGGGTCCCCATGTTTGACACAAGCTTTCCACCTATGCTTGGTCCCCACTAAGATTTCCCACTAAACCCCTTCTTATTCATGTCTTCTTACATGTTTCAACTTGGTTAAGTGTTTATAATTATATCCTACATGACACCCATGTTACCCACTTAACAAATCAACATGTGTTATTGGTTAAGCTTGACTTAACCCTATCCTCTTATCAGATCAATATATTATTGGTTAGGTTGGTCTTAACCCTATCCACTTATCAGATCAATATATATTATTGGCTAAGTTTGTCTTAACCCTATCAGATCAATATATATATTATGGTTAAGCTGGTCTTAACCCTACCCTCTTATAAAATTGTTGGTTAAGCTGGTCTTAACCCTATCCACTTATATATTATTGGTTAACATAGTTTTAACCCTATCCTCTTATATATTATTGGTTAAGTTTGTCCTAACCCTATCCACTTATCAGATTAATAAATATTAGTGGTTAAGCTGGTCTTAACCCTATTCACTTATCATGTTTTACTTAATTTTTGATTAAGTACATCTTGATTCACAGATACACTGGTTAAGGGAATAACTCCCTGAGTATCAATCACGAAGACCGAAATCAACATCAGATTGGTACTCAGAGAATTACCCACTCAACCAAACTTCTGTTTGTCATTCATATTCGTCTTTGATCAGCATTAATTAATTATTAATGCAAAGACCTCTCACATTAAGTCGACAGCTTGTGGCCGCTGGATATGCCGGGCGGTCCCGGGCAGACTTCTACCACAAGCTAGACTTAACCTCGTGTCTAAGCATCATTTGATTTATGCCTTTGACCTCGCACATTAGACTACCATTTGTGGTTGCTGGATTTGCCGGGCGGGTCCGGGCAGTCTTACACCACAAACGAGTCTAACTCGAGTCTTAGGCATTATTACTCATTTAATTTATGCCTTTGACCTCTCACATTGGACTATCATTTGTGGTTGCTGGATTTGTCGGGCGGGTCCGGGTAATCTTACACCACAAACGAGTCTAGCCTCGGGTCTTAGGCATTTATTATTACACATTATTATTCAACCCCAATTTGAATTAATATCCCTATTTCAAATTTGTCAATAACCTCCAAATTAATCTATGTCCATAATTGTCACTTAAATTATGTCCATAATTTCTATTCATATAAATTAGGCCAATTAATGTCTCAATTTAATTATATGCCTTTAAAGCCATTTTATGCCAATTCACAATTTTGCAAAATTATTTTCCCATTGTCCCCACGATGTTCGTTTGTTTTAATAGGATATATGTTAGACTTGAAAATATTCTAACTTATAAAAAGAAAAGCAACATCACAACTTGCATAACACATAAAATAGATATAAGAATCATAACATAAGTTTGCATAGCCAATAACTTTCATAGGCAACATAAATTTGCATAAACTATCATGGATCTAAATATAGATCTAAACATGTAATCGTGAACTTGCATGGTTTTCCTATAAATTGCATATGAATTTCATACAAACTTATGTTCAAACTGGCATATGTTTTACGTACAAAACTAGCATAGGCAATGGGCATATAGAACATAAATTTGCATAACTATGTACTGCCATGGATCTAAATATAGATTTAAACATAAAAATGTGAACTTGCATATGGATCCACACATGTAAATAAATGTCACATGTTTTGCATATAAACTAGTATATATATATATATACATGATTCACATATGAACTTGTGTATAATCCACCTACAGACTTGCATAAGATTCATATATAATTTAACATCCCAAACTTACATAAGATTCGCATATGCTTTAACATCCTAAACTTGCATAAGATTCACATATGTTTTAACATCCCAAACTTGCATAAGATTCATAAACTAGCTTATGATTTAAAATTCCCAAACTTGCATAAGATTCATATACAAATTAGCATATGTAAAAATAAACTTGCATAAGATTCACATATGTTTTAGATCTACAAACATAAGTTAACGAAACAATCATATATTCACAAACAAAATCAAGTAACGTCACATGATTCAACAGACATGTTCTCATAATCCAAGTCATGACCCATCATAATTAATTTATTAATTATTTTGTGAAAGAAATTATACTCACAAACAAAAGAACTGCCTTGTTTCTCTGGGATCTGTATTCTAAAATTGAATTGCTTGCCTTTGATGTAGACTAATTATTATTCTAATTTAGATTAGATTTGATTTTTATTCTTGCTTCTATCTTGCTTTTGAGTTGAAAGAGAACGGTGGCTACTCTTGGTTCTGACAGCATGATGGCTCTTGGTATGAATTAATGTGATTTTAGGTTGAGGGTTAGGTTGCTTATATAGAATTTTAATTAATTAAGAGCCGTTAGATTAACCTAGAGGTAATGAAGACCATCCAGCCAAGATAGAATAACCACCTCAGCTCTAATGACTCAGCAGTGAGTCAAAACATCGTCACACTTCAGATCTGCGGGGGGGGGGGGGGGGGGGGGGGGTCGACCCCCAGGTCGACCTGTATATAAGGAGGTCGACCCCCTGGTCGACCTGGCCTGGGGTAGGTCGACCCCCGGGTCGACCTGCCTTGGTATTTAATTTTCTGAATTGTTTTATATAAATTTCTGAAAGTTCTGAGGGCCATAACTTCTTCATACGAAGTCCGTTTTTTGAAAACTTGGACTCTATCTCTAGCATAATTCCGAGACGAACGCAATGGCGTAACCCGTTTCCCTTAATTATCACATTTAAAATTAAGTATTCTTAAATTTGTAAATTTTAATATTTAAAATATGGGGTGTAACACGTTTCTTCCCAAAAGGGTATCCCTATTTTGGCATGGTTCCATAGGCATGTCAAAACTACGGTACATGTCGAAGGGCAAAGAAGTGCCTAACCTCCATGTAACGTACCTGGTTTTCGCGATCTTGATTAATCGACATATAACCCAATGTCGACTATCAAGCATTAGAAATACCAGTTAGTTAATGAAAGAAAATAGAGGTTGAGAATTGATAAGATAGAAACTTAGAATAGAAGAAGAAGAACATAAAACATCAGAGTAAACACGAATCTCACAGCAGAACGAATAATATATAATAGATACATATCTTTGAAATAAAATCAGTTTGTGTATACAGTAACATTACAAGAGTATAACACTTACAGCACAGCAGAAATATCAATAGCTATATAATCCTGAGGTGTAACGATCCGGAAAATCTGAGCCAATTTAAAAATTATAAATTGGCTATTTTAGTGTATTTTAAATATTTAAAATAAATATTTTAAATAATAATGATGAAAAGTAAGTTTGAATGGAAGTTGAAAATAAATATAATTACTTTGAATTATAAACAAGGCCTGAAATGGCGCGGTAGTTGCAAAATTTGAATTCAAACTTCGACTGACTGTACCGGGTGCAAAACAAAACGGATTTGAGTGAAACCAAAAATATTTAAATCTGTTAGTGAATACCTTTCTAACGAATCTGAAAAATTGAAGTTTCATAGCGGGATGCAAAAGTTACAGCTAAATGAATTTTCTGAAAGGTCGCTATGGAGTTTATATAGCCCGTGAAAATGGCCATTTTGCAAACAACCTCGGAATTCGACGAAACGACTCTTGTTGGATCCGGGATGTCAAATAATTGCTAGGTTTCAAATTTCATAATTTTTGAAGCTAGTATGTGAGTGTGGCAAATGAAAATGTGTTTTGGTCAATTATAGTTAAATGGGATCGACCAGAAATGGGCCATTTTTCAAACGGTCTCAGAATTCGACAAAACTAATTTTGTTGGGACCTTATCGTCAAAACATAGCCAGATTTATTTTTCTGGAATTTTTCGAATCAGTTTGTGGCCCTGGCAAATTGAAATGTATATTCAAATTAAATATTGAAGGTTTTATATTTTAATTTGAAGGAAAACCGACTAAAACATTCAAATAGGCCTTCGAAACATATCCCGTTGTGTTCGGGATGGGGGTATTTAGCTAGGGGAGATAGTCGTTGGGTTGGAATTGGGGTTCGTATGTGATAAGGGTTATTTTCGGATTTAGTTGAATTAAAAATTAAAATAAAACAAGGGCCAATCAAAATTCAAGGAGCATTTTCTCTCTCCCCGCTTTCTTCCCCGAGACGCTCCAGCGCACAACGGGATACCCTTCCCAACTTCTCTCTTCAATTTCTCTTTCAATTCTAAACGAAATCAAGTAATTCCAGATCCATTTTAAAGCTCTTCTTCTCCTCTTTAAATCCATGTTAAGTTTGCTAATTTTCATTGAGAATTGGGAGAGAATCACCCTCGTGAAGATCCGGTCTTCGAAGCTCAGCCGGCAACGCCAGGCACCATCGAGTGGGGGCCCACCTACCTCCACCTGAGCGCCTCTCGGAGCTCTTGGATGTGGCGCAACCCGATCTCAACATCGCTCAACGGATTTTGCAAGAATTGAGGACCTAGTTTTAAACGCTCGTGGAAGGTATACGGCTTGTTTATTCTGAGCTGGTTTTGACACTTTAAATTGTCGTGAAATTCGTCCATCTTTGAAAAATCATATCTTTTTCATGTGTTGACGAAATTCGATGAAACAGGAGACACCGGGACTAGGAGGACGTCTTCTACATTCTAGAAGAGACCGGATATTTGTCTGAGCTTGCTACGATTTTTGGAAACGCGAAAAGAAATGTGAGATTTCTAATTTATAAACGATATGGAAACAACGATGTATAAATTATATAGTCGATGTATGAGTTATATAAGCGTTGTACATCTCTTGTATAAGCGTTGTATAAGCTGTATGTTCGATGTATAAGTTATATATACGTTGTAAAAATTGTATGTGCGTTGAAATAAATTGAAGTGAATCGAAATATAATTATATATATATATACTACCCTCATCCACAGACCATGGACGATATTTATTGTTTGTGATTGGTGTGAAATTTGGTCGATAGCGAATGGTTGATTAGAATTGTTTGTGGTTGAAATTGATTGGTTGTGGTTGAAAAATACCCATTGGTGATTGAAACAAAATTAGAATAGGTTGTGGAAATGAAAATAAAACATGCCGCCTGCGTGTGAACTAGATGCATGAATCCCCATTGTCAAAAACCGCGAGGTTTTAAGGTAGAGCGAGGAGCCGTACTAGGGACGGCCCCGGTTTTAACTACCCTGCCGTTATGCTGCCGAAATTTTCAATAATATTCATGTGTTAGAATTATTTTCATATGTTGAAACTATATTCATGTGTTGAATATAAATTCATGTGTTGAATAGAAATTCATGTGTTGAACGATATCCGTGTTTTGAAATAAATTGTTTTATAATAAAAATCATATTTTTATCATCTAAATGAACTATATAAAATATTCCTGTTTTGAAATAAATTGTTTTATAGTAAAAATCATATTTTTATCATCTATATGAACTATATAAAATAGTCCTATTTTGAAATAAATTGTTTTATAATAAAAATCATATTTTTATCATCTATATGAACTATATAAAATAGTCCTGTTTTGAAATAAATTGTTTTATAATAAAAATCATATTTTTATCATCTATATGAACTATATAAAATAGTCGTGTTTTGAAATAAATTGTTTTACAACAAAAATCACATTTTTATTAGATACATGAGTTGTTGAAAATAGTGAAGTGTTGAAATAAATGTCTGTTAGATAAAAATATTATTTTTATCAAATCTATAAAGTGGATAGTGTGTTGAAATCGATGAAAGAATTATATTTATATATATTTATATAAATATAATCAAAATATAGTGGATAAAGAGGCTGCAGTTCATGTTTTGAAACCATGATTTCAAACGATTAGTGCGGGAGATCCGACCATCGGATTTTCCCGAAACCACAACCGTTGGGTTCGCCTTGGAAATATCTTTCCAACGGCACCAACTTTTTAAAGATCCAACGATTGGATTGTCTGCAATGTTTAATTCAAATCTGAAGAAAAACAGCACCAGAATCGATTATATTTATATAATTATATATATATAATTAAATTAAATCGAATAACGACGCTACAGTTTGTATTTTGAAATCGTAACTTCAAATGATTAGTGCGGGAGATCCGACCGCCGGATTTTCCCAAAACTGAAACCGTTATATTCGTTTTGAAAAGATCTTTCTAATTATATAAATTTTGTGAAGATCCAACGGTTAGATGTTTGGATATGTGTAAATCAAATCTGGAGAAAAACAGCGCCACGGCCGCGTTATGGCCTAACGCGTCATTTTAATGAATTGTCTATTTTTAAATAAATAAAAATAGCGATAAATAGTGATAAAATATCATAAACGATATGGAAGGGAAATAAACTGAATTTGCTCGATTTATGTGATATCTGATGTTTGAATGTGTTTGGGGTGAAAATTACATTAAAGAACAAAATTGGTGTTGTCGAATGATTTATCCATTGAAATAAATTGATTTGAAATTCTAAATATACGTGAATTATTTGAAAAGGCCGAGTTAATTCTCATTTCAAATAATTGACCGACGATTGAAAGTCGAAGGTATGAAGACGGTGCAAGACCGATAATCTTCACGTCGAAAGGAGGGGTGCTACTGATGCTCATGATGGGAGTAGCTACCTTGAAGGGGTTGAAGTAGTAGCCACCCGGACGTACTTGTTGATTGTACGGATATGCGAGGTATTGAGTGCCTCCGGTTTCGTTCAGACCCAGAACGAACATGTAAATGGACGGTGTGTCTGACATTGGATTTTGTTCTATGCTGATTGATCTCCACTAAATATATATCTGTTTGGCAGCGGAGAATTTATTCTCTTGCTTAATGCCCTTCTCTGAGACGTACGAGCCCAGAGGTTATATATCAATAGAAATCAGTCGCACGTGGTGAATTGCCTGTGTGGAACGCCTAAGTGATAGATGATCAAGGCTTCTGTTGAAAAGCAAAGTCTTGTGGTTGATGATCAAAGCACAGCCTATGTGGCATAGCTTTGTGTATAACGTGAATTCGCGAGCCTCACAACCCGGGATGGACCAGAAATGGGAGAAGGCTCCAGGGAGGACATGCGTTTCTTTCTAGCTAGGGCGGTTTCCGTGACCTACCAGCCTTGATATTTATATACTTTTCACCTATGTAGTAGTTGCTGTTGCGAGGCGCCTCGGATATATCGGTCGATCCGGGACCGATGGAGTCATTGGGCTCATTTACGCCCCAAAGGGCGGGGAAACGCAGCGTTCAGGCATTTTAATCCACATCGGTGGACCGGCCCTGTGGCTCCAAAGGGTCGATGCGTTCTGATCCCGAGACATGGGCTAGATTGTCTTGAATTTGGTGAGGACTATCTTTTGCCTCGGTTCATGACGAAAATCCAATTTCCAAATACGACATCGTGCGGTTTTGATTATATATATACATATGGCGACATGATATTTGGTACCCATGCCGTCTATGATTGATAGTTATAATTGAAATTGTTTTTGAAACATAAATACACTAGCAATAATATCAAATGATTTGTTTTGCTCGTATCAAGCATATTTTGGCCATTATAAGGAAAAACTCTATCCTCTGGTTTGTGTTGCATTGTGTGATGGGAATTGAGTCTTATAATGGCTTCATTTTTATAAAAAGCATTGCGATGTTTAAAAGAATTATTTGTTTTAAAGCACTGGCAATCCAATGGAGTAAACCCGTTCCACGAAAGTGGCATGGTCCTGTGATTAGCCATATTTGAAAATGTGTTAAGTAGATTTCTCATACCAGCCCCATGACAGACTCGTAGTTTGTTTCACTTGCAAACTCGGGTGCCCCTTTTTCTACACGGGCAGCCTTGTATTCAGGTTTTAGCAAGTTCTTTCTGGATAGCTGGAGCTGAAGATGGACTCTATCATTTAACTCTTTTTATGTTGTTCAGCTCCTGTTGTACATATTATGTTTTCTTTTCCGCAGTAGGCATTTATGTATAGCCGAACTGTATTTTGAACTATGTATGATCCTATATACTGTGTAACTCTGATGATTATATTTATCCAGTGTATTCTATTGTACATTATCTGGTGTATTTATCTATTCTGTTCTGTTATTATCTGTTTGTGTTATATTCCAAAGATTACCCTCGCCACCGTCTTATCGGGAATGGGGTCGTCACATGAAGCCTCCTGCTCCAAGCTCTCCATGTATATCTGTAAAACCTGACAACTTGATTGTCCATACAAATTTGGGCACCAAAGAATTTATGGTAAAACAAAACAAAATTAACTCCAGGCCAGTAATGGGACTAGTGTGAGTAAACAATTTAAAACAGTTTAAGAAAGTAAACGATATCTCATAAGACCACGCTGTATACATGGAACAGGTTTTTCCCTTCTGAAAATCCAAAATACTTGATTTGACTTTCAAAATTCTTTTGAAATAAACGAAAATCTCTATATCAAAACATAATTTGATATTATAATAGTGTCTATCAACCACAATATAAAAATCATCTACCAGAATGGTTTCACCACACGTTCCACGTACATAATATATAATCAAAAACTGCAGGCGCTTATTGGTTAATGAATTCCAACTGGCAAGGCAAGGGACCACCTTCTGATAGTGTATCTCTAGAGAGAAATACACCTGGTTCAACAAGAACATCTTGTAACCAAGGATAAACATGATTGGTCACTCGTTTCGCTTAAGTGTACCGAATATATTATCACCAACAGTTGGGATCAGCAATCGTTTCCCAAAAGGGACAACATCGAAATAGATTATAGAAGTAAATGGAATTTCTCTAGATCAGGTGACAATACACCCTAATTGGCAGCTAACCACTTAACCATGCGGCCTACCCAATTTTATACCATTTCCTTGTTGTGAGGCTAGAGGCCACGCTTACCTCTGATAGATCACACATTTATTTACTTTGAATGTCACACCATCATAGCCGCCAAATCACAAATTGATTTCCCAAAAAATACAATGGGTATACAGCTAAGAGAAACGAATTTCTCCGCCACCAAACGTACATACGTTTGAAGAGATCAACTTACGCGATCTATTAAATATACTATGGCAAACATTATTCAATACAGGTCGTCCTGGGACTGGACAAACCGAAGATACTATTCTATAAATCCATCTTAGGAAAATTCTACCTAGGATTTGACAGAATGGCCCTTGCATAAACTCCATCTTCGATTACCTTCATCATATTTGATTCGCAATGCTAATGCTCATACAGAGTGGTTTTCAGATAATTAATCTAATCCCAATCTCTCCGTATTAACAATGGAAATGGTCAAAAACTTGGATAGTCGGTGATTTAACTATCAAAGAAAAACATGTGTACAAACAACGATATTATTTCCAGATGGAAATTCTATCAATCAATCATTAATCATCATTTATCTCTTAAATTAATTTGTCTGTCAATTATCCGTTTCCCTATTCTTATTTCCATATATTCAAAAATTCTTATTTTCTAAATTTAGAAAATATACGTTATTTTATATTTGCAAACATTTCTGATTCTTATTTTGAAAATATTTCCAAAACTCCTTCATTG
Organism: Allium sativum; assembly: GCA_030737875.1. Classification (NCBI taxonomy): domain Eukaryota; kingdom Viridiplantae; phylum Streptophyta; class Magnoliopsida; order Asparagales; family Amaryllidaceae; genus Allium; species Allium sativum. The sequence continues at coordinate 191,024,893 of CM060918.1, read as the reverse complement.
GATTTAAACAGATGTTTAAATAAAACATCGCTATGCCAACTCAAACCATTACACTCATTAACTAAATTCACTTAACCAATCTTCACTATCGAACCTTAACCATTCCTTGGTTAAAAATGGAGTCAATCAAATTGGGATATAACTACCTCTCAGACCTTAACGGAACAACATTTCTAACCTCGAAATAGACAAAGTTCACCTTTTAAATGTTTAACAAACTTCCTTACATAACTCTCGGATTCTATTTACAAATCCACTTCTTTTACAGAAATCATTTTATTATAACAATAGTGTTATAATCCCATGCTTCCGAAATATAATAACTTAAGTATAACTTTTATTTATTAATTTGGATAATTAATTAAACAACTAATTTATTAATAACTAAATAAATCTTAATTAAAACAGAAAGTGAATTGTACTTTCCCGAATTCGATATAATCGAATTTCAATGTGTAACTCCCTTTCGAATAATCTCTATTCGATAACTCTCTTTCGAATAAACTCTATTCGATAACTCTTTCCTTCAAATAAACTTTATTCGATAATCTCTCTTTCGAATAAACTATATTACATAATCTTTCTTCGAATAAACTATATTCGATTAACTCCATTCAATTGACTATATTCGATTAACTCCATTCAAATAACTATATTTCTGCCTCATTCAAATTCCCCTTTGAATTTCTACTTCAAATCCTATCTTCTTTATAAATGTTTTTATTTTCAAAACATTTATTTAATCTATTATTCATATAAATTATGAATAACATTTCTTTTATAATCTTCTTCTTCGCAAAATGCTTGCCTTAATCCATTATTCATATTCAATATGAATAAAATATTCTTTATATAATTAAAACAGTTTGGTTTTGTATTTAAAATAATATCTTATTTTAAATATTCTATTTATACTTCTATTTATAAACAATACATATAAAATCTTATTTTATATTCAACACTTTAGTAATTCCATCTAAAATTCTCGTTAACACTACGTTCATATTCAATTTCAAATATCGATGTTAAAATCGATTCCAACTTTTCTACATAAGTTCTGACTTAAATATATTTCATTTATCCACTGATATATAATTAACTTAATTTATAAAATATTATTTATAAATTAATCTGCTCCCTTTATCTGTTTTACTTCTTTATATAAGTTTAGACTTATATATCATTATTTATCCAATGACAAATATTTTCCTTAATTTAAAAATATTATTTAGAAATTATTCTTCTCAATTCATCTGTTAAACATATTTTTAATTAATATCTAGTTTAAATAACTCATCTCAAATTTCTTTTATAATTCGAAATCCCCTTTTTATAATTTTATATTTATTTCCCATGTATTTCTTTTTATAAAATCTTATTTATTATAAAAATAATGTAACGACCCGGAAAATCTAAACCAATTTAAAAATTTTAAATTGGCTAAAATAGTGGATTTTAAAATTCTAAAATAAATATTTTAAACAATAGCAATGAAAAGTGAGTTTGAATCGAAGTTTGAAAACGAATATAATTAATTCTAATTATAAACAAGGCCTGAAATGGCGCGGGAGTTTCAAAATTTGAATTCAAACTTTGACTGACTGTTCCGGGTGAAGAACAAAACGGATTTGAGTGATACCAAAAATATTTAAATATGTTAGTGAATACCTTTCTAACGAATCTGAAAAATCGAAGTTTCATAGTGGAAAGCAAAAGTTATGGCCAAATGAATTTTCTAAAAGGTCGCTATGGAATTTATATAGCCCGTGAAATTGGCCATTTTGCAAAAAACCTCGGAATTCGACGAAACCGCTTTTGTTGGATCCAGGATGTTAAACTATTGCTAAGTTTCAAATTTCATAATTTTTGAAGTTAGTATGTGAGTGTGGCAAAGGAAAATGTGTTTGGTCGATTTCTATTAAATTGGATCGACCAGAAATGGGCCATTTTTCAAACGGTCTCAGAATTCGATGAAACTAGTTTTGTTGGACCATATCGTCAAAATATAGCTGGATTTATTTTTCGGAATTTTTCAAATTAGTATGTGGCCCTGGCAAATTGAAATGTACGTTCAAATTGAATATTGAATGTTATACATTTTAAATTGAAGAAAGCTGACTGAAACGGTCGAATGGGCCTATGAAACATATCCCATTGTGTTCGGAATGGGGGTAAAACGCTAGGGCCGACAGTCGTTGGGTTTGGATTGGAGGTCGTGTCAGAAAACCCCTTTTAAAACCCCTCGGCCAATCAGATTTTTCATAAAATAAAAAAAAAGGCGGAAACCCTTTTCCCTCTCTTCGATTCGACGACGGCCTTTCTTCTAATCTTCCCCCTCATTTTCCAATCGATCCAAGAAGAATTAGCCCCTCCCTTAGTTGAAGTTTTTGAAGAGCTCCTCCCCCTCTTCAAATCAGAACAAGTCTCGCCCCTTCTCGTTTTGTATTTCTCGAGATTCGTCGCTCTGAAGTGCCGCCGTACATCACCTGCTTTCTCCCTGATACCCAGCTCCAGTCCGACGCCTCTACCACCAGTCAGCGCGCCTTTCGAGGCTCTTCGACGTGGAGCTGACCGATTTTGGCCTCGAGCATCGAATTGGAAGAAAATTCGAAACCTAGTTTCGAATCAAAAACTGAGGTATCGGCTATGTTTATTTTCAACAGTTTTAACACCTTTAAACCGTTGCAAACTTTGAAAAATCATATCTTTTTCGTGTATTGACGAAATTCGATGAAACAGGAAACATCGTGACCATGTGGACGTCTTCTACATTCTAGAAGAGACCGCATATTTTTCTGAGCCTTCTGCTATTTTTGGTGGAGTGGAACCCAATGTGAGATTTCTAATTTATAAACGATATGGAAAACGACGATGTATAAATTTTATAATCAATGTATGAGTTATATAAGTGTTGTACACCTCTTGTATAAGCGTTGTATAAGTTGTACGTTTGATATATAAGTTGTATATGCGTTGTAAAAATTATATATGTGTTGAAATAGAAGTGAAATGCTATATATATATATATACACACGCCCCTCGTCCACAAACCATGGACGATATTTATTGGTTGTGATTGTTTTGAAAATTGATTGATAGCGAATGGTTGATTGAAATTGTTTGTGGTTGAAATTGATTGATTGTGGTTGAAAAATACCCGTTTGTGGTTGAGAAATATTTGGTTGAAACCACATAGGATTAGTTTGTGGAAACAAAAAAAAATACACATGCCGCCTGCGTGCGAACTAGATGCATGATTCCCCATTGTCAAAAGTTGCGAGGCTTTAAGGTAGAGCGAGGAGCCGTACTAGGGACGGTCCCGGTTTTAACTACCCTGCCGTTATGCTGCCGAAATTTTGAATAATATTCATGTGTTAGAATTATTTTCCTGTATTGAAGCTATATCCGTCTGTTGAATAGAAAACCTTCATGTATTGAATAGAAATTCATTCGTTGAATTGAAATTAATGTGTTGAATGGTATTTGTGTTTTAAATATAAAAATCACCTTTTTATCTATATATACAAACTACAGAAAACCTTCATGTGTTGAATCGAAATTCATTCGTTGAATTGAAATTCATGTGTTGAAATGTATTCGTGTTTTAAATATAAAAATCACATTTTTATCTATTTATATAAACTATAGAAAACCTTCATGTATTGAATCGAAATTCATTCATTGAATTGAAATTCATGTGTTGAATGGTATTCGTGTTTTAAATATAAAAATCACCTTTTCATCTATATATATAAACTACAGAAAACCTTCATGTGTTGAATCGAAATTCATTCGTTGAATTGAGATTCATGTGTTGAATGGTATTCATATTTTGAAATAAATTGTTTTATAATAAAAATCATATTTTTATCATCTATATGAACTATATAAAATAGTCGTGTTTTGAAAGAAATTGTTTTATAATAAAAATCATATTTTTATCAAATGTACGAAGAGAATATAGTTTTGAAATCAAAGAATCGATAAATATATATAAATATAATTGAAATATATCGAATAAGGAAGCTGCATTTCGTATTTTGAAACCGTGATTTCAAACGATTAGCGCGGGAGATCCGACCATCGGATTTTTCCGAAATCGCAACCGTTGGGTTCGCTTTGGAAATATCTTTCCAACGACACCAACTTTGTAAAAATCCAATGGTTGGATTGTCTGGAATGTTTAATTCAAATCTGAAGAAAAACAGCGCCAGAATAGATTATATATATATATATATATATATATATATATCAAATCGAATAATGACGCTGCAGTTCGTATTTTGAAATCGAAACTTCAAACGATTATACCGGGAGAACCGGCCGTCGGATTTTCACGAAACTGGAACCGTTGGATTCGTTTTGAAAAGATCTTTCTAATGAAGTAAATTTTGTGAAGATCCAACGGTTAGATTTTCAGATATGTGTAAATCAAATCTGAAGAAAAACAACGCCACGGTCGCCTTATGGCCCGAAGCGTCGTTTGAATAAATTGGCTCTTTTAAAATAAATAAAAATAGCGATAAATCGTTATAAAATATTATAAACGATATGGATGTGAAATTTAGAAATTAACTGAAGGTTAGCTAAGTTGAATGGTTTCCTGGATTTTGATCCGATGTTGGTTTCGGCCTTCAGGGTTAATATTTGGGAAATCGTTCTCTTACTGATTGACGGTTAGTGACTAATGAATTGAAATGATGTGTGTGTAGTGTTTATGTAGCACGTGTTTATTATATACGCGAGTTGCTCAGAAAGACCGGGTTTATCCCATTCTGAATAACTGAATCGACGATAAGAAATCGAAGATGAAGACGGTGGTTGAAGACCAGAAATCTTCACCTCGTTTGGATGGCAACTGATGTCCTAATTGGGAGGCATCCCGAAATATGGATAATGAGTGATGGTCGTTCAGACGTACGTGGAGATCGATGGGTTTGCAAGGTATATAGTGCCTTCGGTTTCGTTCCGACCCAGAACGGACTTGTGAATGGATTGTGTGTCAGACATTGGAATTTATTCTATGTGATTGATAGCCATCAGTTGCATGGTATGAATTGCCTGTGTGACATGCTAAGATGCAATGATCAGGGCTTCTGTTGAAAAGAAAAGTCTTCTGATTGATGATCAAAGCACCGCCTGTGTGGCGTAGCTTTGTGTATAACGTGAATTCGCGAGCCTCACACCCCGGTATGAACCAGAAATGGGAGAAGGACCTCAGGGAGGGCATGTGTTTCTTTCTAGCTAGGAGTTGTGTTGGTGTTTTTGAACGACCTAACATTTTACTTATGTGGATGATGTATAGCGAGGAGCCTCGGATATATCAGTCGATCCGGGACCGATGGAATCATTCGTTGGCTCATTGACGCCCCATAGGGCGGGGAGACGTAGTTTTCTGTTGTAATAATCCACATCGGTGGACCCGCCCTGATGATCTAAGGGCCCACCTGAGTCTGGGTCCTGAGACACGGGCTAGAGCATCTCGAATTCGGTAAGGACTATCTTTTGCCTTGGTTCATGACGGAAATCCAATTTCCAAATACGTGACTGTGCGGTTTTGATTGTATACCTATATTTGGCGACATAGTGGCATGGGACGCTCATGTCGTCTACAATTGATAGTTACGATTTGAAATTGTTTTTGAAACATATAAACACTAGTAATAATATTAAATGTTTTTGTTTTATTCGTATCAAGCATTTTTTGGCCATTATAAGGTAAAACTCTATCCTCTGGTTTGCGTTGCATTGTGTGATGGGAACTGAGTCTTATAATGGCTTCATTTTTATAAAAAGCAATGTGATGTTTAAAGATTTACTTATTTTAAAGCACTGGCCATCCAATGGAGTAAACCCATTCCACGAAAATGGCGTGGTCCTGTGATTGGCTATATTTTAAATGTGTTGAGTAGATTTCTCATACCAGTCCCATGACTGACTCGTAGTTTGTTTCACTTTCAAACTCGGGTGCCCCTTTTTCTACACGGGCAGCCTTGTATTCATTTTTTAGCTGGCTTTCTCTAGATAGCTGGAGCTGAAGATGGATTCTATCATTTATCTCTTTTTATGATGTTCAGCTCCTATTGTACATTATGTTTGTTTTCCGCTGTAGACATTTATGTATAGCTGAACTGTATTTGTACTAAGTATGATCCTGTATACTGTGTAACTCTGATGATTACATTTATCCAGTATATTCTATTGTGCATTATCTGATGTATTTATTTATTTCTGTTCTGCTATTATCTGTTTCTGTGTTATATTCCAAAGATTACCCTTGCCACCGTCAGTACGGGGTTCGGGGTCGTCACACGTGGTATCAGAGCTTTGGTTAAGCTTAGTTCTGGAATATAACATATTAACGAACTCGTCAGAAATAGAACCAGTAGTCTTCTAGGACGGGTAACTCATTACAGATAGGATTAGTAATATCCTAGTATGAGTAGCGGAATGAAATAACTCCTTGATAGATGCATTTACATTCAGGTATTTGTCTCTATATTTTGAAATATCTTTTCTGTGACCTGACACTTGATCTGCTAATTGCAGACGCTCTAGAAAATGAGTACCAGAAACAGAAGAAGTATTACTGACCTGGATATAGAAGCTCTATTTATGAAATATAGAAATCTGGGTGGAAAACCGTTCTCGGGCGAAGAATCTATTATGAGAACACAAGCTTGGATTCGTTCAGCTGAGAAAATCTTTGAAGGATTAAAGCTGAGGGATGACTAGAAAAGATTACTGGCCTCCTGGGCACTCAAAGACCAAGCTTTGTTCTGGTGGGATTCAGTTATTAAGGATAATCTAGATGGTGATATCACTTGGGATAAATTCAAAGTGATTTTCCTGGAAAGATTTACTCCTCCTGAAGTGATTGAGCGACTATGTGATGAATTTTCTTATTTGATACAAGGAGATATGACCATTCCAGAATATCATAAGAAATTCAATGAACTTTCTCACCTTGCCCCTCATCTAATTCAAAATCCGAAGAGGAAGAATTTGATATTTATCAATGGGCTTCAAAGGAAATACCAGAATAAAGTAATGGGGCATGTGAAGCTTCCTTTTTCAGAAATGATTTATATGGCTTACCAGTACGAAGATCTAGACAAGAAAGGCATGTTACAGTACGAAGAGGAAGTCAGCTCTAGTAATAAAATTGAGTCTGAAACTGATCTTCCTGAGGCTAGTACGATGTCAGAGGTCAGTAAGAAGCCCAGTGCTAAGAGAAAAAGGGTAAATCTGAGAAGGAACCAGTAACGACCGCCGTATGCAATAACTGCCATCAGAAAGGGCATTTGTCGATAAATTGCGGACCCTTAAAGAAACGAATCAAGAGTGGATCTAATCCCAATAAGAAGTTACAGGAGGAGAGAGGATGCCATAACTGCCACCAGGCCGGTCATATTGTGAAAAATTGCTGGCTGTTAAAAAAGACCAAAGAGGCTCAGGTAATTGAAGTGGTAGAAGTGCCTGCATCCTCGTCTATTCAGGAAAGGCCAGATGTTTTAGAAGACACGCTAACTGTCAAAGATATCCCAGTTAAAGTACTGTTTGACACCGGCGCGTCACGAAGCTTTGTTGCAAAGAATGCGGTTAAGAAACTGGATTTGAATTTGAAGAAGCTCAAAGAACCAATGACGGTTCAAAATCTGGTTGGGTGTTCCATCAATCTCAGTTGGGTTTGTGGAGTGCCGGTTTCCTTTTCTCGTTATCGGTTCCCTACCATTGCGGTCGTCATGAATTTCACAGAATTTGATCTTATCTTGGGCTTAGACTGGTTGACCAAATATGAAGCTGAGGTTAAATGCGCCGACAGGGTCGTTAAGGCGAAGATTAAATCAGGTGATTACATAACCATTCCCTATGAAGGTCAGAATTCGAATAGAAAAGACTTCTAGGCAGCTTTGGATGTTTCTCCTGCTCAAATAGAAAATATCCCTGAAGTCACAAAGAATATTCCCGACTTCGTAAAAGATATTCCTGTCGTCAAGAATTATGCGGATGTGTTTGAAGAAGTTGTTCGCTTACCTCCGCAAAGAGAAATAGATTTCAAGATCGCTTTGATTCCGAATGCAAGGCCAGCAGTTCACGCTATTCGAAGAATGTCCTTGAAAGAGAAAGAGGAATTAGACCATCAAACACGACAGCTAGTATGGAAGGGTCTGATCAGGCCTAGTTTCTCTGATTGGGGAGCAGCAGTGGTGTTTGTCCCAAAATCTGACGGTACTCTGCGACTATGTGTGGATTATCGCGATTGAACAAGCAGACGATAAAGAACAAATATCCGTTGACGCGAATCGATGATTTATTGGATCGTCTGAATGGAGCACAAGTATTCTCAAGGATGGACCTAGCTACAGGCTTCCATCACCTTCGAATTGCCGAAGAGTGTGTTCCTATGACAGCATTCAGAGGTCCAGACTTATTCTACGAGTGGTTAGTAATGCCATTCGGCTTATGTAACGCTCCAGCTTACTTCGTCGATCTGATGAATAGGGTGTTCAGAGGGGTTTAGAATAAATATGTTCTGGTTTTTATTGACGATATTCTAATCTTCTCTAAATCAAAGGCCGAACATGAAAAGCATTTGGAACAGGTTCTGGAAATCCTCAGAAGGAATGTATTAAAAGCCAAACTATCCAAATGTATATTCTGGCAAGATGAAGTGAAATTTCTGGGCCACGTTGTATCGAAAGAAGGAATTGCTGTGGATCCAAGTAAAATCACAGCTATTCAAAACTGGAAACAGCCCAGTACTCCTACAGAGATTCGCAGTTTTCTTGGATTGGCTAGTTATTACTGAAAGTTCGTTAAAAACTTTTCGAAGATATCTGGTCACTTAACGAAGCTTACAAAGAAGCACTCAAAATTCAAATGGACTCCAGAATGTGAGGAGGCTTTTGAAGAGCTAAAGTTAAGATTAACGACTGCTCCAGTGTTAACCATTATCGACAGCAATCAGGATTTAAAAGTCTGGACATATGCCTCTAGAGAAGGCCTTGGCACAGTATTAATGCAAAGAGGCTAAGTGATTGCTTATGCTAGCCATCAACTGAAGCCGCATGAGAAAAAATATGTAACTCATGATCTTGAGTTGTTGGCTATCGTACTCTCTTTGAAAATATGGAGACACTATCTTCTGGGTGAGAAATTCGAACTGTATACAGACCATCAGTCGTTAAAGTATTTGTTCACCCAGAAAGACTTGAATCTGAGGCAACAACGTTGGCTAGAGTTCCTTGCAGCATATGATTTTGAAATTCTATAACTCCAGGGAAAGCCAATGTCGTGGCCGATGCGTTAAGTAGAAAGAATGTTATGATCGCCAGTTTTATCATTGCGACTTCTTTGATTAACAAGATATCGACTCTCCAAAAAGACGACCAATTTATTAAAGGAATGAGTCAGTGAATTCGTGAAGGCAATGCTTCGGATTTCCAGCTCGACAGCGAAGGGATTATGAGGTTACAAGGACGAATCTGTGTTCCAGAAATTCCTGAACTCAGAAGAGATGTACCTGATGAATGCCACAAATCTAATCTCAGTATCCATCCGGGTGTGAGTAAAATGTATAACAATATCAAGCGAACATTCTGGTGGAAGTCGTTAAAAAGAGATATCTCGATATATGTTAGTCGATGCCCTACTTGCCAGCTAGTCAAAAGCGACCAACAGAAACTGGCTGGATTGTTACAACCGCTAGACGTTCCAGGAAGGAAGTGGGAACATATTTCCATGAACTTCATAGATGGTTTGCCCAGAACTAGAAAAGGAGATGATAGTATTTGGGTGATCATAGATCACTTCACGAAGACCGCCCATTTCATACCTGTCAGATCAAACAGAACTGCTCAGAGTCTGGCACAGATATACTTTAAGGAAATTGTTAGACTACACGAAGTGCCGATCAGTATAGTTAGTGATAGAGATACAATATTTACTAGCAAATTCTGGGAGGCATTTCAAGTAGAGATGGAAACAAAGCTGAACCTAAGCACCACCTAGCATCCTCAGACAGATGTTTAGACTGAGAGGGTGAATCGTATACTAGAACATCTATTGCGGGCATGTGTTCTAGATTTCGGTGGATCATGGGAAGACCATCTGCATTTGGCTGAATTCTCATATAATAACAACTACCAGGCGACCCTGACAATGTCGCCATTCGAAGCATTATATGGTAGACCGTGATGATCTCCTGCTTGTTGGGTCGAACCCGGTAATAGACTTGTGTTGGGGCCAGATATGATCCGAGAAGTTGCCGACAAAGTCGATTTCGTTAAGAAACGATTACTCGCCGCTCAAAGTCAACAAAAGCGATATGCTGATTGGAGAAGAAGAGATATATCATTTGTTGTTGGCGACTATGTATATTTGAAAGTATCGCCGATGAGAGGAGTTATCCAGTTCTGTAAAACTGGGAAGTTGGCGCCCAAATTCATTGGTCTGTTTCCTATTCTTGAACGGATCAGAACTCTCGCTTATAGGGTTAAATTGCCTGATTGGTTGCCTGGAGTGCATGATGTATTTCACATATCTCAACTTCGAAAGCACGTTCATGATCCAGACTTGATCATGGAAGAAGCAGTTCAACAAGATATTGAAATTACTTCAGAATTAGATGTGAGAAGAGAGCCGCTAAAGATCATTGGCAAAGAAACCAAAGAGCTGAGGAACAAGAAAGTTCACTTGGTCAAAGTGCAATGGAGTGGAGATCCGCGAGATTGTACTTGGGAAACTGAGGAGAGCATTCAGAAAGCCTATCCTAGATGCCGAGTGGATATCTCTGATTGACTCCGGTGCAAGGTACATTTACCATACTTTGCATTACCAATTAGTTCTCTACTCTGTTGTTATTTTCTTTCTATGGATGTGCACTTTTAATTCTATAGTCTAAATGATTTTAAAAGAGTATGGAAATTGATTAGTATATTTTTGAAAAGTTAAAAACGAATTGCTTGTTGTTTGCCTTGTGTGATAGTAAATTGGATTAATTAAATTATTGAAACGATAGTTAATTTAATTAATAAGAGAATGAATGGTAGGATTTATTCGATTAAATCACACATTAAACTGATTAGAAAATAAATAGAAATATATACATGTGCATTATATATGTTTGAACAGGTAATTGGATAGCTGTTGAGTAAAGATTTTATTTGCGTGCCCGACAAATAGGTAAACCTTAATGAGTTGGATGCGAAATATTATTATATCAACTCCTGTGAATGCCATTGGATGCGGAGTGCTGGTTGTTCTGTGTGTAATCATTAACATCACCAGAGGATAGTAACAATTAATTTTGAACTATATTACATGGCATACTTCTGGAAGATAGGCATACTTCATCATATACCACATAAGCATTTGGAGCTTGTGTGACGAGGTGGAAGATTTACCATACGAGCGAGAGGCTTGTATGGCGATGACTATATTTTACAGGTTGAACTGATGACTGATATGACTATATAAATTGTAACGATAAAATTGCCAGATTAATAAAAACCCCACACGGGTCTTGAGATGACAATAATCACGTCTCTCTAGTCATTAGATACGGCACATGGACTATTTATTTCCCACAGGGGACGAGGTGATGAGGATTTATCCTCTGGAGCAATTAAAATACACAATCCCTCAGGCTTTGACAGGGTGACGAGAATTTATTCTCTGGAGTTATTATCTATACACGCTCCCCTGTAAACACCAGAATATATCACTATAAATATTTGTGTGCTTTATAGGATTTATTGGGTACCTAATACGGCCCAATAAATTTCCAAACATCTCCCCGTACAAAGGAGGTTATGGCGAAATTTTTCAAAAATTCCGGGTGTTAAGCCAAATTTTTGAAGAATTTGAAAATTCTCAGAAACTAAAAAGTTGGAGAATGGAAGCCAGATTGAATGTAGAGTTGATTAATCAAACCATTTTCGACTTTGTTCCTTTTCGGGGACGAAAAGTTTTAAGTGGGGGAGATTGTAACGACCAGGAAGATCTGAACCAATTTAAAATTTTTAAATTGGCTAAAATAGTGGATTTTAAATATTTAAAATAAATATTTTAAATAATAGCAATGAAAAGTGAGTTTGAATCGACGTTTGAAAACGAATATAATTAATTCTAATTATAAACAAGGCCTGAAATGGCGCAGCAGTTTCAAGATTTGAATTCAAACTTTGACTGACTGTACCGGGTGCAAAACAAAACGGATTTGAGTGAAACCAAAAATATTTAAATCTGTTAGTGAATACTTTTCTAACGAATCTAAAAACTCGAAGTTTCATAGCGGAAAGCAAAAGTTATGGCCAAATGAATTTTCTGAAAGGTCGCTATGGAATTTATATAGCCCGTGAAATTGGCCATTTTGCAAACGACCTCGGAATTCGATGAAACCACTTTTGTTGGATTCGGGATGTTAAACTATTGCTAAGTTTCAAATTTCATAATTTTTGAAGTTATTATGTGAGCGTGGAAAAGGAAAATGTGTTTGGTCGATTTTATTAAATTGGATCGACCAGAAATGGGCCATTTTTCAAACGGTCTCAGAATTCGACGAAACTAGTTTTGTTGAGACCGTATCATCAAAATATAGCTGGATTTATATTTCTACAATTTTTCAAATCAGTATGTGTCCCTGGAAAATTGAAATGTACGTTCAAATTGAATATTGAATGTTATATATTTTAAATTGAAGGAAAACTGACTGAAACGGTCAAATAGGCCTACGAAACATATCCCATTGTGTTCGGAATGGGTGTAAAACGCTAGGGGTGACAGTCGTTGGGTTTGGATTGGAGGTCGTGTCAGAAAACCCCTTTTAAAACCCCCCGACCAATTAGATTTTTTATAAAATAAAAAAAAATTAAAAAAGGCGGAAACCCTTTTCTCTCTCCCCGATTCGACGACGGCCTCTCTTCCAACCTTCCCCCTCATTTTCCGATCGATCCAAGAAGAATTAGCCCCTCCCCCAGTTGAAGTCCTTGAAGAGCTCCTCCCCCTCTTCAAATCAGAACAAGTCTCACCCCTTCTCGTTTTGTATTTCTCGAGATTCGTCGCTCTAAAGTGCCGCCGTACATCGCATGTTTTCTCCCTAATACTCAGCTCGAGTCCGACGCCTCTACCACCAGTCAGCGCGCCTTTCGAGGCTCTTCGACGTGGAGCTGACCGATTTTGGCCTCGAGCAATGAATTGGAAGAAAATTCGAAACCTAGTTTCGAATCAAAAACTGAGGTATCGGCTATGTTTATTTTCAACAGTTTTAACACCTTTAAACCGTTGCAAACTTTGAAAAATCATATCTTTTTCGTGTATTGACGAAATTCGATGAAACAGGAAACATCGTGACCGTGTGGACGTCTTCTACATTCTAGAAGAAACCGCATTTTTTTCTGAGCCTTCTGCTATTTTTGGTGGAGTGGAACCCAATGTGAGATTTCTAATTTATAAACGATATGGAAAACGACGATGTGTAAATTATATAATCGATGTATGAGTTATATAAGCATTGTACACCTCTTGTATAAGCGTTGTATAAGTTGTACGTTCGATATATAAGTTGTATATGCGTTGTAAAAATTATATATGTGTTGAAATAGAAGTGAAATGCTATATATATATATATATATATATATATGTATACACGCCCCTCGTCCACAAACCATGGACGATATTTATTGGTTGTGACTGTTGTGAAAATTAATTGATAGCGAATGGTTGATTGAAATTGTTTGTGGTTGAAATTGATTGATTGTGGTTGAAAAATACCGGTTTGTGGTTGAGAAATATTTGGTTGAAACCACATAGGATTAGTTTGTGGAAATAAAAAAAAATATACATGCCGCCTGCGTGCGAACTAGATGCATGATTTCTCATTGTCAAAAGCTGCGAGGCTTTATGGTAGAGCAAGGAGCCGTACTAGGGACTGTAACACCCCGCCTCCGCTAGGGTCACTCGCAAAGGAATGCACTAGCTTTAGAGGGGCATTATTGGTAAACATGCACAGAAATATCACAAGACAGAACATATAAAATAGCGGAAGTAAAATCGAACTTTCATAAACATGAATACATAAGGTCTAAAGCCTTTTACATCAGAGTACATCAAAACCTGTCTTGCAATAGTAAAGAAGCATAAAGACTTTTTCATAAATTATTCCCCAAATAAAGACAGTAAAGTAGCCATAGCCAAGAAAAGTCCAAGCCATCCATGATGACCTTCAAGCAGAAGAAGTCCAAACTAAACAACAGTATTTCCTCCCTGTAACCTAGGGGGAAACGGAAGAAAAGAGGCGAAACAAAACGGGTCAGTCAAAAAGACTGAGTAAGCCCTATCTACTATTAGTATAAAAACTAGTAAAGTTAACTGACATGAGAAGCTGAGATGAACATAAGCATGATAACAAGATAGATAAGCTAAATCAAAATAACAGGATGAACTACTGAACTTAGGTGAACTAAGGTGTCATGATAAATTACGATGTCAAGATAAAACAAGGTATCACATCGTCAGGTTTCTATCAAGTATAATATCCCAAGATATCTATCACGTATAACGTCCCATGGTATCTATCCTGTACATCTGCTCTGCACCTACCGTACTAGTACCCCAATTGTATTACGTGTTATCCGTGAATGACCCTTACTCAAAAGCCGTGTAATGGTCCATGTCAACCTAATATGCCGCATATATAGATTACTCAACTCATATGTTTCTTTCCATGTATAAGTTCAGTCCTTTGCCGTAGGCTGTACGGGCTTTCCCATGTAAACAGTTTATCCTTGAAGTTGTTTTGGACTGCAACCCTTGATCTAGTTGTGTTTCCTTACCATGAACTATCGCGCGTCCACTTAGGATTTATGCCACCTGGGACCGCTAGGGATTATGCTACCTAATGAACGTTTATGTGTCTCGGTTTGGGTTTTGGCCACCTAGGACCACTAGGGATTACGCCACCCGTCAACCGCGCCCTTGATCCCACGTATGTATCGTGAATCGTTTTCCATGTCTAGATGCACATGTTCCCCAATGTGCCATCCGAGTTCCGTGCCAGGGCAAATCAAGAAATACGGAACTCGGTCGGGAGCTTTAAATCGTCTGCCGATGCAGATATCAAGGTCTGTTTTTGTACCCGTGGCTATGGTCCCATGTGACCCCTCCCTCAACTAGTGAAAGGCAATCCAAGAAAAATCATGTATAAGAACCACTCCACGGTCCCACTATAGCCCACTTCCCAACGGGCCAACCTCACCCATGACTCGATAGCAAGCACATGGTCTGTTGGGGGTTCTCTGCCTTTCCGTACGTACACGATTGACTAAAGATGGTAGGTAGTCGGCGATGCGCTATCCAGGGCAAAAACAAGAATCGTCGACTCCACGCTAATCCATCCCAGTCTTTAGGTTGCTCGCATAGCAACCAAGGCATACTCTTGGTCCTTCTAACGCAGACCTTAACCTCTCATGGGCCTAGTATAATTACCTGGCAGCCCACAGAGGGATCCCAAGAATATCCTCACGTCCCCCGAAGCTTCCACTTCGGCACCCAGTGCGCTGGAGCTTTTATCCAAGTCAGATAACTTGCTCCCCCTCGTATACTAAGCGATGACCTACCGTATCAGGTTACTCATCGTTTTGAGAATTAGTCCTATGTCCTTAGCTAAGAATTATTACTTAGTTACCCTTAACTAAGGTTTACCACTTAGCTTCCTTTCCCGTTATCCTTGATTAACCACGGTTTTCTACCTAGTTCTTCTAGCTAGGGTTTGTCTATTGGGTTAAGTGTTATCATTCAAGTCCATGACTTAACCCGCCCACGAATCACGTCAAAGATTGGCTAAGTATTTAAGTTCAAGACTTAGTCCCACAAGTTGGTTAAGTGTACCCAGAGGCTCATGACTTAACCTTATCAAGTCAAATTGGTCAAGTACTAGCTTACCTTAATCCTATCGGATTATCTTGCTAGATCGATTAAGCATAGATTATCTTAATCCCATCAAATTATCGAGTCGGGTTGGTTAAGTATAGGTTGGCTTAACCCCATCCTCTAATCGTACTATAATGGTTAAGTATATTCTAAAAAGGTCTTGTGACTTAACCTTATCAGGTCCGCGTATTAGATTGGTTAAGTGTAAGTTACTTAACCCCATCAAATCATCATGTATAATTGGTTAAGTATAAGTTGCTTAACCCCATTAAATTATCACGTTAAGTTGGTTAAGTATTGGTTACTTAACCTCATTGAATTACCGAGTTTAAATTGGTTAAGTGTTTAACTTAACCCCATCGAATTACCGTGTTTAGATTAGTTAAGTGTGGATTACTTAACCCCATCTAATTACCGTGTCGGATTAGTTAAGTGTAAATTACTTAACCCCATCCCCTAATCATCTTGTATGGTTAAGTGTCATTAAGAAAACTTACTTAACCTTGCCAAATTATCATGTTGGATTGATTAAGTGTTGGTTAACTTAATCCCCATCCACTAGTCGTATAAAAATGGTTAAGTGTCATTAGGCAAATCAAATCACTTAACCTACCCAACCTTGTCATGTTTTGTTAAGTATCATTAGCCTAACCAATTTACTTAACCCATTTACCCATGTCATATTTGGTTAAGAGTCATTAATCAAATTAACTTAACCCTATCATGTGGCATTAATTACTTAATGCACCCCAACCTCTCACATTAGACATTGTTGTGGTTACTAGTTAAGCCGGTCGGTTCCGGGTAGCTTTACACCACAACTGGGTCTAACCTCGGGTTCAAGCACAACATGACCAACTTCTCACATTGGGTCCTATTGTTTGCAACTACTAGTTAGGCCGGTCGGTTCCGGGTAGTTTTACGTTGCAAACTCAACCCAACCTCGAGTTGGCCACACTTATATTATCTAAGTGTCATGTCCATCATGTTTCCAAAACATGTTACAAGTTTTTCAAGCATTTGGGTAGACCTAACTTAATAGGTAAATTCCCAAAGGGTAGACCTAACTTAATAGGTAAATTCCCAAGCTTATGTTTTTATGCATACTTACATGTCATCTTCCATGTTATATTTCAAGCCATGTTTTCAAGTTGTATTTTCATGTCATTAGAAATTACCCATAACATAACCCAATGCTTTTAAACTCGCATATACGTTCGCAACAACGTAATGGATTAAAAGAAGAGACTTGGCAAAGGAATGACAAAAATGGGTATTAAGCCACAAGTTAATCATGGTGGCAAATGAGGCACAAATGTGTTCATTAGCTTGCATGTTACATTCTTAAGCCTCAAAAACATGCATAAACCCAAACTTGGCACATAAGCGAATCATGGTGACAAAAGACATGGAATGATGGCTAGAAACTCGCATATATCATCATATACGGATTATGACTTCATATGCAAGTAGACATAATGATTATGAAGATTCTCATGTTGCATAATGCAACATTTCAACATAAAGGTTGTGGCTTTTAGCTCATAAGATCAAGATAATGACTTCATAAACTTGCATAACATGATAGCATGCATCATTCTAATTAATCAAACCCAAACTTTCAACATGAACATTTAACTTCATAGTTAATATCTAAGAGTAGGGAAGGGCTTACATTGCTATGAAGGCCTAAATCGATTAATCTAAAGCTTGTGATGAAGCCTATGCATGCCATCACCCAAAAACCCAAAGATGAACACTCCAAATCAACAAAAATACCATCTTTATGAACAAAGATCAAAGCTTTTGCCTTGAAATCAACTTGAGAAGCTCTCATACTAACATAGGGACTCTCTAATACTCTCATGATCATGAAACCTCTCATAGAAATGAAGTGGAGGCTAGGATAGTTGAGTGGAGGCCATGAGATTAGCAATTTTGCCATAGTTTAGTTGCATGAATGAATAATGAGGATTTAGGATAGGTTAGGGTCTTATTTATAGATTAGGCAAGTGTTTTAGGCCATAGGATTAAACCTAGATTCAATCCAAGCCATCAAAGCATGTCTTGGGGAAGAAGTCAAGTGTAGGAACCATCTAGGGCCTTTAGATTAAAGATGAACCATGAGAACCATCCAAATGCAAAATCTGCATTTGAGCGAATCGGCCCACGGGTTGACAGCCAAACACCCTGGATTAACCCCTAGTCGACCCAGCGAGCTCGGGTCGACCTCAAAAATCGGCCGGTTCGGTTATTCCCCTCTCCCAATTCGCTGTTTTGAACATTTTTGCATATTTATTTATTTAATTTTCAATTATATATATATATATATCAATATATATATATATTTCTCTGCGCAACCCATTTCACTTAATTAAGTATACTTTAATTTGGGAATTTTTCGTGAAACTTCGCGAGGCCATATCTTGGTCATACGGACTCCGATTTTCGAAAACTCGGACTCTATTTCGCGTATTTTTCCGAGACGAACGCAATGGCATAGCCCGTTTCCCTTAATTCAGATATTACAATTTAATTCTGCCTCCATTTATGTTATAACAGGTTATTGAAAATACGGGTTGTTACATTACTTAACTAATCTAAACACGGTAATTCGATGGGGTTAAGTTAAACACTTAACCAATTTAAACTCGGTAATTCAATGAGGTTAAGTAACCAATACTTAACCAACTTAACGTGATAATTTATTGGGGTTAAGCAACTTATACTTAACCAATTATACATGATGATTTGATGGGGTTAAGTAACTTACACTTAACCAATCTAATACGCGGACCTGATAAGGTTAAGTCACAAGACCTTTTTAGAATATACTTAACCATTATAGTACGATTAGAGGATGGGGTTAAGCCAACCTATACTTAACCAACCCGACTTGATAATTTGATGGGATTAAGATAATCTATGCTTAATCGATCTAGCAAGATAATCCGATAGGATTAAGGTAAGCTAGAACTTGACCAATTTGACTTGATAAGGTTAAGTCATGAGCCTCTGGGTACACTTAACCAACTTGTGGGACTAAGTCTTGAACTTAAATACTTAGCCAATCTTTGACGTGATTCGTGGGCGGGTTAAGTCATGGACTTGAATGATAACACTTAACCCAATAGACAAACCCTAGCTAGAAGAACTAGGTAGAAAACCGTGGTTAATCAAGGATAACGGTAAAGGAAGCTAAGTGGTAAACCTTAGTTAAGGGTAACTAAGTAATAATTCTTAGCTAAGGACATAGGACTAATTCTCAAAACGATGAGTAACCTGATACGGTAGGTCATCGCTTAGTATACGATGGGGAGCAAGTTATCTGACTTGGATAAAAGCTCCAGCGCATTGGGTGCCGAAGTGGAAGCTTCGGGGGACGTGAGGATATTCTTGGGATCCCTCTGTGGGCTGCCAGGTAATTATACTAGGCCCATGAGAGGTTAAGGTATGCGTTAGAAGGACCAAGAGTATGCCTTGGTTGCTATGCGAGCAAGCTAAAGACTGGGATGGATTAGCGTGGAGTCGACGATTCTTGTTTTTGCCCTGGATAGCGCATCGCCGACTACCTACCATCTTTAGTCAATCGTGTACGTACGGAAAGGCAGAGAACCCCCAACAGACCATGTGCTTGCTATCGAGTCATGGGTGAGGTTGGCCCGTAGGGAAGTGGGCTATAGTGGGGCCGTGGAGTGGTTCTTATACATGATTTTTCTTGGATTGCCTTTCAGTAGTTGAGGGAGGGGTCACGTGGGACCATATCCACGGGTACAAAAACAGACCTTGATATCTGCATCGGCAGACGATTTAAAGCTCCCGACCGAGTTCCGTATTTCTTGATTTGCCCTGGCACAGAACTCGGATGGCACATTGGGGAACATGTGCATCTAGACATGGAAAACGATTCACGATACATACGTGGGATCAAGGGCGCGGTTGACGGGTGGCGTAATCCCTAGTGGTCCTAGGTGGCCAAAACCCAAACCTAGACACATAAACGTTCATTAGGTAGCATAATCCCTAGCGGTCCTAGGTGGCATAAATCCTAAGTGGACGCGCGATAGTTCATGGTAAGGAAACACAACTAGATCAAGGGTTGCAGTCCAAAACAACTTCAAGGATAAACCGTTTACATGGGAAAGCCCGTACAGCCTACGGCAAAGGACTGAACTTATACATGGAAAGAAACATATGATTTGAGTAACCTATATATGCGGCATATTAGGTTGACATGGACCATTACACGGCTTTTGAGTAAGGGTCATTCACGGATAACACGTAATACAATTGGGGTACTAGTACGGTAGGTGCAGAGCAGATGTACAGGATAGATACCATGGGACGTTATACGTGATAGATATCTTGGGATATTATACTTGATAGAAACCTGACGATGTGATACCTTGTTTTATCTTGACATCGTAATTTATCATGACACCTTAGTTCACCTAAGTTCAGTAGTTCATCCTGTTATTTTGATTTAGCTTATCTATCTTGTTATCATGCTTATGTTCATCTCAGCTTCTCATGTCAGTTAACTTTACTAGTTTTTATACTAATAGTAGATAGGGCTTACTCAGTCTTTTTGACTGACCCGTTTTGTTTCGCCTCTTTTCTTCCGTTTCCCCCCAGGTTACAGGGAGGAAATACTGCTGTTTAGTTTGGACTTCTTCTGCTTGAAGGTCATCATGGATGGCTTGGACTTTTCTTGGCTATGGCTACTTTACTGTCTTTATTTGGGGAATAATTTATGAAAAAGTCTTTATGCTTCTTTACTATTGCAAGACAGGTTTTGATGTACTCTGATGTAAAAGGCTTTAGACCTTATGTATTCATGTTTATGAAAGTTCGATTTTACTTCCGCTATTTTATATGTTCTGTCTTGTGATATTTCTGTGCATGTTTACCAATAATGCCCCTCTAAAGCTAGTGCATTCCTTTGCGAGTGACCCTAGCGGAGGCGGGGTGTTACATTTGGTATCAGAGCAGAAGGTTACCAGACTGGGCAAAAGTTTTTAAAGACCTTCTGAAAACTATTTGAAAATCGTTTATAAAGAAGCATTTTTCAAGAAAATTTTCTTTTAAAAGAAAAAGGCTATTCCCCAAAGGCCATTAGCACTATCCTTATTTCCTTAATTGAATCTCTTTCCCTTTCTTTCCTCCATCTGTAGTCACAGTGGTTTTAACTGCGACTAGTCTTTTCTATCTACGAAAGTGCTTTCCATGCGATGGAGGTGGTTCTCGAGAGACCAGTGGCCGCGTTATAAGAAAGGATAGTGAGAAAGAGGATAAAGGATACGAGCTTAAGGATGAGCAACTGGTTGGTATGGCTTAGTCCTCAAAGGAGGGAGAAAGATGAACAATGAAACCCATGACGAGAGATTAACTTTGGCATGGTAAAACGGGGTGGATAGTTAAGTATTATGGGACAAGGACAAGATCATCGGGAGGGTAATAGTATGCTCTTATTTCTAGGGTACCTCGGAAGGAGGGTAACGATCTTGTTAAAGGTTTAGCTTTTCTTCTCTATCATCCCGTTAGGACTTTGTTTTGATCATCGTATCATTTAATTCTGCTTCGATAGTTGAGTCTCTGCACCTTAAGTACTAACGTAATAGAGAATCCCATTTTTGTCTCAAAGTCCTATTGGAGAATCAGTCCATTTATTCATGGCTTGTTTGGATTTGAGAATGTCTATGTCAAGTGTTGAGCTTGGAAATAATGCTTATGTTTATAAGCTATGGATGGATTCTAAAGATGAAGTGGTTATCCAGTAAGGGGTGCCACTCCCGGTTTTGATAGGAGGGTAGTTAGACTTTTGACTAGCCTTGGTAATACCCTCGAAGTATCGTGTAACCTTTTTGAGGTTCTGTCATGACTAGTTACTTAGAATCCCTGGATGCCTTTATTGGAAATTTGAAGCCCGATCGAGTGGCGTTCACTGATGAGACGGATGGTCTATTTCACTTATGCATGGGTTATAGAAGTCACCCTAGTAAGTGCGCTTGATAACCTGGTTGGCATCTGTTTACTTTCAAGAGAAAGTTTTTCTACGTGGAATACCTTATGGTACGAGATCCAAGGTTCACTAGTGAATTTTGGAAGGCTTGCATGAGATCATGAGTACGCAGTCATGTTTGCGTCAAGTATTCTAGAAAGAGGATAAGTGCAAGTGGAACGAGAGGCGACGAAGAAATGAGTTCCAGCTCATGTTATGGAAACAGGAAATAAGAAGCTACGAAATCGCGAAGTTAAAAGACGGTCAAGGCACAATGGAATTGAGCTCAAGGAAGTACGACTTTGATGGTCAAAGACTAGATACGCGCATGATATCTCTTTTTGGGAGTATCTCCTTGATCCCTGTTTCTGTAGAGCTTACTTGTAGGCTATCTTTTGTGGACACCCTCTCGGTCCTATTTTCTGTTACAAACCCCGTAAGGAGTTTGCCTTGTTTATCTTCTCGACCCTGTTTCAGGGAATCCTCGGTAGAACCCTATGGATGCAAACATGTATTTGAAACATGTTATGATTGATATGGTTGCAAGTGGTTGCAAGTGGTTCCTCGTGGATGCGCGAATACACATTAGATACTAGCTCGACTCGGTCACATTTCATATTGCATATGCACGAGTATTTATACTTGTTTATGGATGAAATCGAATGTATTATCATGCGGTTGTTGCATATGAATGAATGATTGTGCACGCATATAGTATCTATATGACTAGGACTATTTGCATACATGTTGGATTCATGGCACTATACATATTTTGCATTAGAAAGATTATTCAGGCCTGATCATTAGCATTAGCTAAGGAACATGTACACACACGTTTTGCATATATTCATACAGCATTAGAAATCATCTAAGGACAATGGTTGCTTGTGGATGATGTTTTGAGTAGATGGATGA
Organism: Allium sativum; assembly: GCA_030737875.1. NCBI lineage: Eukaryota > Viridiplantae > Streptophyta > Magnoliopsida > Asparagales > Amaryllidaceae > Allium > Allium sativum. The sequence goes on along the minus strand of CM060918.1, from coordinate 191,002,044 downwards.
TGGATGGTAGGATATGTTCTTCCTAACTTGGAGATTTCGGGGACGAAATCCTAAAAGGTGGGGAGAATGTAACAACCCGTATTTTCAATAACCTGTTATAACATAAATGGAGGCAGAATTAAATTGTAAAATCTAAATCAAGGGAAACGGGCTATGCCATTGCGTTCGTCTCGGAAAAATACGCGAAATAGAGTCCGAGTTTTCGAAAATCGGAGTCCGTATGACCAAGATATGGCCTCGCGAAGTTTCACGAAAAATTCCCAAATTAAAGTATACTTAATTAAGTGAAATGGGTTACGCAGAGAAATATATATATATATATTGATATATATATATAATTGAAAATTAAATAAATAAATATGCAAAAATGTTCAAAACAGCGAATTGGGAGAGGGGAATAACCGAACCGGCCGATTTTTGAGGTCGACCCGAGCTCGCTGGGTCGACTAGGGGTTAATCCAGGGTGTTTGGCTGTCAACCCGTGGGCCGATTCGCTCAAATGCAGATTTTGCATTTGGATGGTTCTCATGGTTCATCTTTAATCTAAAGGCCCTAGATGGTTCCTACACTTGACTTCTTCCCCAAGACATGCTTTGATGGCTTGGATTGAATCTAGGTTTAATCCTATGGCCTAAAACACTTGCCTAATCTATAAATAAGACCCTAACCTATCCTAAATCCTCATTATTCATTCATGCAACTAAACTATGGCAAAATTGCTACTCTCATGGCCTCCACTCAACTATCCTAGCCTCCACTTCATTTCTATGAGAGGTTTCATGATCATGAGAGTATTAGAGAGTCCCTATGTTAGTATGAGAGCTTCTCAAGTTGATTTCAAGGCAAAAGCTTTGATCTTTGTTCATAAAGATGGTATTTTTGTTGATTTGGAGTGTTCATCTTTGGGTTTTTGGGTGATGGCATGCATAGGCTTCATCACAAGCTTTAGATTAATCGATTTAGGCCTTCATAGCAATGTAAGCCCTTCCCTACTCTTAGATATTAACTACGAAGTTAAATGTTCATGTTGAAAGTTTGGGTTTGATTAATTAGAATGATGCATGCTATCATGTTATGCAAGTTTATGAAGTCATTATCTTGATCTTATGAGCTAAAAGCCACAACCTTTATGTTGAAATGTTGCATTATGCAACATGAGAATCTTCATAATCATTATGTCTACTTGCATATGAAGTCATAATCCGTATATGATGATATATGCGAGTTTCTAGCCATCATTCCATGTCTTTTGTCACCATGATTCGCTTATGTGCCAAGTTTGGGTTTATGCATGTTTTTGAGGCTTAAGAATGTAACATGCAAGCTAATGAACACATTTGTGCCTCATTTGCCACCATGATTAACTTGTGGCTTAATACCCATTTTTGTCATTCCTTTGCCAAGTCTCTTCTTTTAATCCATTACGTTGTTGCGAACGTATATGCGAGTTTAAAAGCATTGGGTTATGTTATGGGTAATTTCTAATGACATGAAAATACAACTTGAAAACATGGCTTGAAATATAACATGGAAGATGACATGTAAGTATGCATAAAAACATAAGCTTGGGAATTTACCTATTAAGTTAGGTCTACCCTTTGGGAATTTACCTATTAAGTTAGGTCTACCCAAATGCTTGAAAAACTTGTAACATGTTTTGGAAACATGATGGACATGACACTTAGATAATATAAGTGTGGCCAACTCGAGGTTGGGTTGAGTTTGCAACGTAAAACTACCCGGAACCGACCGGCCTAACTAGTAGTTGCAAACAATAGGACCCAATGTGAGAAGTTGGTCATGTTGTGCTTGAACCCGAGGTTAGACCCAGTTGTGGTGTAAAGCTACCCGGAACCGACCGGCTTAACTAGTAACCACAACAATGTCTAATGTGAGAGGTTGGGGTGCATTAAGTAATTAATGCCACATGATAGGGTTAAGTTAATTTGATTAATGACTCTTAACCAAATATGACATGGGTAAATGGGTTAAGTAAATTGGTTAGGCTAATGATACTTAACAAAACATGACAAGGTTGGGTAGGTTAAGTGATTTGATTTGCCTAATGACACTTAACCATTTTTATACGACTAGTGGATGGGGATTAAGTTAACCAACACTTAATCAATCCAACATGATAATTTGGCAAGGTTAAGTAAGTTTTCTTAATGACACTTAACCATACAAGATGATTAGGGGATGGGGTTAAGTAATTTACACTTAACTAATCCGACACGGTAATTAGATGGGGTTAAGTAATCCACACTTAACTAATCTAAACACGGTAATTCGATGGGGTTAAGTTAAACACTTAACCAATTTAAACTCGGTAATTCAATGAGGTTAAGTAACCAATACTTAACCAACTTAACGTGATAATTTAATGGGGTTAAGCAACTTATACTTAACCAATTATACATGATGATTTGATGGGGTTAAGTAACTTACACTTAACCAATCTAATACGCGGACCTGATAAGGTTAAGTCACAAGACCTTTTTAGAATATACTTAACCATTATAGTACGATTAGAGGATGGGGTTAAGCCAACCTATACTTAACCAACCCGACTCGATAATTTGATGGGATTAAGATAATCTATGCTTAATCGATCTAGCAAGATAATCCGATAGGATTAAGGTAAGCTAGTACTTGACCAATTTGACTTGATAAGGTTAAGTCATGAGCCTCTGGGTACACTTAACCAACTTGTGGGACTAAGTCTTGAACTTAAATACTTAGCCAATCTTTGACGTGATTCGTGGGCGGGTTAAGTCATGGACTTGAATGATAACACTTAACCCAATAGACAAACCCTAGCTAGAAGAACTAGGTAGAAAACCGTGGTTAATCAAGGATAACGGGAAAGGAAGCTAAGTGGTAAACCTTAGTTAAGGGTAACTAAGTAATAATTCTTAGCTAAGGACATAGGACTAATTCTCAAAACGATGAGTAACCTGATACGGTAGGTCATCGCTTAGTATACGAGGGGGAGCAAGTTATCTGACTTGGATAAAAGCTCCAGCGCACTGGGTGCCGAAGTGGAAGCTTCGGGGGACGTGAGGATATTCTTGGGATCCCTCTGTGGGCTGCCAGGTAATTATACTAGGCCCATGAGAGGTTAAGGTCTGCGTTAGAAGGACCAAGAGTATGCCTTGGTTGCTATGCGAGCAACCTAAAGACTGGGATGGATTAGCGTGGAGTCGACGATTCTTGTTTTTGCCCTGGATAGCGCATCGCCGACTACCTACCATCTTTAGTCAATCGTGTACGTACGGAAAGGCAGAGAACCCCCAACAGACCATGTGCTTGCTATCGAGTCATGGGTGAGGTTGGCCCGTTGGGAAGTGGGCTATAGTGGGACCGTGGAGTGGTTCTTATACATGATTTTTCTTGGATTGCCTTTCACTAGTTGAGGGAGGGGTCACATGGGACCATAGCCACGGGTACAAAAACAGACCTTGATATCTGCATCGGCAGACGATTTAAAGCTCCCGACCGAGTTCCGTATTTCTTGATTTGCCCTGGCACGGAACTCGGATGGCACATTGGGGAACATGTGCATCTAGACATGGAAAACGATTCACGATACATACGTGGGATCAAGGGCGCGGTTGACGGGTGGCGTAATCCCTAGTGGTCCTAGGTGGCCAAAACCCAAACCGAGACACATAAACGTTCATTAGGTAGCATAATCCCTAGCGGTCCCAGGTGGCATAAATCCTAAGTGGACGCGCGATAGTTCATGGTAAGGAAACACAACTAGATCAAGGGTTGCAGTCCAAAACAACTTCAAGGATAAACTGTTTACATGGGAAAGCCCGTACAGCCTACGGCAAAGGACTGAACTTATACATGGAAAGAAACATATGAGTTGAGTAATCTATATATGCGGCATATTAGGTTGACATGGACCATTACACGGCTTTTGAGTAAGGGTCATTCACGGATAACACGTAATACAATTGGGGTACTAGTACGGTAGGTGCAGAGCAGATGTACAGGATAGATACCATGGGACGTTATACGTGATAGATATCTTGGGATATTATACTTGATAGAAACCTGACGATGTGATACCTTGTTTTATCTTGACATCGTAATTTATCATGACACCTTAGTTCACCTAAGTTCAGTAGTTCATCCTGTTATTTTGATTTAGCTTATCTATCTTGTTATCATGCTTATGTTCATCTCAGCTTCTCATGTCAGTTAACTTTACTAGTTTTTATACTAATAGTAGATAGGGCTTACTCAGTCTTTTTGACTGACCCGTTTTGTTTCGCCTCTTTTTTTCGGTTTCCCCCAGGTTACAGGGAGGAAATACTGCTGTTTAGTTTGGACTTCTTCTGCTTGAAGGTCATCATGGATGGCTTGGACTTTTCTTGGCTATGGCTACTTTACTGTCTTTATTTGGGGAATAATTTATGAAAAAGTCTTTATGCTTCTTTACTATTGCAAGACAGGTTTTGATGTACTCTGATGTAAAAGGCTTTAGACCTTATGTATTCATGTTTATGAAAGTTCGATTTTACTTCCGCTATTTTATATGTTCTGTCTTGTGATATTTCTGTGCATGTTTACCAATAATGCCCCTCTAAAGCTAGTGCATTCCTTTGCGAGTGACCCTAGCGGAGGCGGGGTGTTACAGGGACGGTCCCGATTTTAACTACCCTGCCGTTATGCTGCCAAAATTTTGAATAATATTCATGTGTTAGAATTATTTTCCTGTATTGAAACTATATTCGTCTGTTGAATAGAAAACCTTCATGTGTTGAATAGAAATTCATTCATTGAATTGAAATTCATGTGTTGAATGGTAATTGTGTTTTAAATATAAAAATCACCTTTTTATCTATATTTACAAACTACAGAAAACCTTCATGTGTTGAATAGAAATTCATTCGTTGAATTGAAATTCATGTGTTGAATGGTATTCGTGTTTTAAATATAAAAATCACCTTTTTATCTATTTATATAAACTATAGAAAATCTTCATGTGTTGAATCGAAATTCATTCGTTGAATTGAAATTCATGTGTTGAATGGTATTCGTGTTTTAAATATAAAAATCACCTTTTTATCTATATATACATATATATAAAACTACAGAAAACCTTCATGTGTTGAATCGAAATTCATTCGTCGAATTGAAATTTATGTGTTGAATGGTATTCATATTTTGAAATAAATTGTTTTATAATAAAAATCATATTTTTATCATCTATATGAACTATATAAAATAGTCGTGTTTTGAAAGAAATTGATTTATAATAAAAATCATATTTTTATCATCTATATGAACTATATAAAATAGTCGTGTTTTGAAATAAATTGTTTTATAATAAAAATCATATCTTTATCATCTATATGAACTATATAAAATAGTCGTGTTTTGAAATAAATTGTTTTGCAATAAAAATCACATTTTTACTATATACATGAATTGTTAAAAATAGTGAAGTGTTGAAATAGAAGACAGTTAGATAAAAATATCATTTTCATCAAATGTATGAAGAGAATATAGTTTTGAAATCGAAGAATCGATAGATATATATAAATAGAATTGAAATATATCGAATAACGAAGCTGCAGTTCGTATTTTGAAACCATGATTTCAAACGATTAGTGCGGGAGATTCGACCATCGGATTTTCCCGAAATCGCAACCGTTGGGTTGCCTTTGGAAATATCTTTCCAATGACACCAACTTTGTAAAAATCCAACGGTTGGATTGTCTGGAATGTTTAATTCATATGTGACAAAAACAACGACAGAATCGATTATATATATATATATAAATATAATTATATTAAATCGAATAACGACGCTGCAGTTCGAATTTTGAAATCGAAACTTCAAACGATTATACCGGGAGATCCGACCGTCGGATTTTCCCGAAACTGGAACCGTTGGATTCGTTTTGAAAAGATCTTTCTAAAGATGTAAATTTTGTGAAGATCCAACGGTTAGATTTTCATATATGTGTAAATCAAATCTGAAAAAAACAGCGCCACGGCAGCGTTATGGCCCGAAGCGTCGTTTGAATAAATTGGCTATTTTAAAATAAATAAAAATAGCGATAAATCGTTATAAAATATTATACACGATATGGATGTGAAATTTAGAAATTAACTGAAGGTTAGCTAAGTCGAATGGTTTCCTGGATTTTGATCTGATGTTGGTTTTGGCCTTCGGGGTTAATATTTGGGAAATCGTTCTCTTACTGGTTGACGGTTAGTGACTAATGAATTGAAATGATGCGTGTGTAGTGTTTATGTAGCACATGTTTATTATATACGCGAGTTGCTCAGAAAGACCGGGTTTATCCCATTCTGAATAACTGAATCGACGATAAGAAATCGAAGATGAAGACGGTGGTTGAAGACCGGAAATCTTCACCTCGTTTGGATGGCAACTGATGCCTGATTGGGAGGCATCCCGAAATATGGATAATGAGTGGTGATCGTCCAGACGTACGTGGAGATCGATGGGTTTGCGAGGTATATAGTGCCTCCGGTTTCGTTCTGACCCAGAACGGAATTGTAAATGGATTGTGTGTCAGACATTGGAATTTATTCTATGTTACTGATAGCCATCAGTTGCATGGTATGAATTGCCTGTGTGACATGCTAAGATGCAGTGATCAGGGCTTCTGTTGAAAAGCAAAGTCTTGTGATTGATGATCAAAGCACCGCCTGTGTGGCGTTGCTTTGTGTATAACGTGAATTCGCGAGCCTCACACCCCGGTATGAACCAGAAACGGGAGAAGGACCTCTGGGTGGGCATGCGTTTCTTTCTAGCTAGGAGTTGTGTCGGTGTTTTTACGCGGCCGGACATTTTACTTATGTGGATGATGGATAGCGAGGCGCCTCGGATATATCGGTCGATCCGGGACCGATGGAGTCATTCGTTGGCTCATTGACGCCCCATAGGGCAGGGAGACGTAGTGTTCAGGCATGATAATCCACATCGACGGACCGGCCCTGACGATCCAAGGGCCCACCTGAGTCTGGGTCCTGAGACACGGGCTAGAGCATCTCGAATTCGGTAAGGACTATCTTTTGCCTTGGTTCATGACGGAAATCCAATTTCCAAATACTTGACTGTGCGGTTTTGATTGTATACCTATATTTGGGGACATAGTGGGATGGGACGCTCATGTCGTCTACGATTGATAGTTATGATTTGAAATTGTTTTTGAAACATATAAACACTAGTAATAATATCAAATGTTTTTGTTTTATTCGTATCAAGCATATTTTGGCCATTATAAGGTAAAACTCTATCCTCTGGTTTGCGTTGCATTGTGTGATGGGAACTGAGTCTTATAATGGCTTCATTTTTATAAAAAGCATTGCGATGTTTAAAGATTTACTTGTTTTAAAGCACTGGCAATCCAATGGTGTAAACCCGTTCCTCAAAAGTGACATAGTCCTGTGATTGGCCATATTTTAAATGTGTTGAGTAGATTTCTCATACCAGTCCCATTACTGACTCGTAGTTTGTTTCACTTTCAAACACGGGTGCCCCTTTTTCTACATAGGCAGCCTTGTATTCAGGTTTTAGCTGGATTTCTCTGGATAGCTGGAGCTGAAGATGGATTCTATCATTTATCTCTTTTTATGCTGTTCAGCTCCTATTGTACATTATGTTTGTTTTCCGCTGTAGACATTTATGTATAACTGAACTGTATTTGTACTAAGTATGATCCTGTATACTGTGTAACTCTGATGATTACATTTATCCAATATATTCTATTGTGCATTATCTGGTGTATTTATTTATTTCTTTTCCGCTATTATCTGTTTCTGTGTTATATTCCAAAGATTACCCTTGCCACCGTCAGTACGGGGTTCGGGGTCGTCACAAATAATTCCTTTTACAAAATTCTATTCATTTAAAAATATTTCTTTTAATAAAATCCTTTGATTTTATAAATATCTATTTTTATTAAATACTTTGATTTTATATATATTTCTTTTTCAATATAACATTGAAAATTCCCTTTTTATGTTCCAGTATTTCTTATGGTATTTAAAGTACCAAATAACAATGATCAATATCATTTTAACACACATCATCAACAATAGATTATATATCACATCGTATATCGCCATATATGAAAACAGTAAAATAAATGTTGAGGAATCCAGTTGGATTCCTTCGACCTATTTCCCTGCATCCACAGATGTTACACAATATTATTAACATAGATTTCATTTCAATATGAAATATTCTGGTCAACCGAATCAATATTTAATTAACACTATATATATATATATATAACTATATCTATATTTTCAACCAAATAAATTAACAGTTCATACTAACAATCATCTCACAGCAATCAATCATCACTTATCAATTCTAAATATACGTTATAAAAGTATGAACTGGTAGAGTTGGTGAGTTTTACTCACGTTGGACGATCATCGTTATATAACGATAATTGTTGGTTGATTCGGATAGAGAATTTATTTCGCTATAAATTGTAACGAGCTCCAATACACTCCTAGTCAGTTCCATTGTGCAGCCGCCATCCACACGATCCCAACAGATCTTGTTTCATCGGATTTGGATCATGTATGCAGTAGTTATAAATTTTACAAGTTAATATGCATTGCACAGTCATTAATAATTAGATTAATTATAAATCACTTTAACTAATCACTCCTTTACCCTTGATCATGCCGCTCATCATCTTCTGTTTCCACGAAATTACAAAACCCGCACTTCTCTTATGGCCATAGTCGATCCTATATGCCCTTCAAACTCCTCCATTACTCCACCGATTCACAAACGAATACCACCATTTTCATCCTCGTTCAAATTTACATCTACTCATAACAATCTCCTCCAACTCGCACTGTTTTTGGAAAACATGATCTGTAGCTCACCCTTGTGGTCCCATACAACTCGCGACATCTTCCCTCGTCGAATTCCTTGAATTCGGTCACACGAAATCCAGATCACCTTCTCATTCTATTTTCAACATCGAAAACACGAATCGATGCTCCCAATTCTCGAATTAGCAAACCCTAGAAAATGTTGAAGCTCGCGTTGTTTATTACAGCGAAAAAAGGAAGATCAAACTTCAACAAAACCACATACATGCGTAGAGGAACTCAGCAGGAATCAGATTATACTCCTTTCCGGATTTATGGTGTTTGGATTGTTTCTGATTTTCAAAGGCAAACATTTTACTGTAAAATGAAGAACGAGAGCAGCGGATTTCGTTTGACTAGGGAATGAAGTAGTTTAGGGTTTAGAGGAGTGTAGTTGTATTTGTAGGATAGATTGGCTTCTCTAAGAAGCCTCATGTATTTTTTTTTTATTTTATATCCATTTTCTATTTGTATCTGCACTCTAAAAATCCCTACGAACAAACATTGATATATAAATATCATGGAAATTGACATCAACTACAGTTTGACAATATGGACCCAACGAAACTTGTTTCGTTGAATTCCGATTCCGTTTGCTCACCCAGCGTATTTTTAACCATCAAAATATCGACTGTTTTTCACATTAAAAATCCGTACGGCCACATACTAACTCCAAAAATCATGAAAATTGGAATCTAACAATAATTTAATATTCCGAATCCAAAAAAAATTAGTTTCATCAAATACGGAGTCCGTTTGTAAAACTGGCTATTTCAAAAGCACTAAACAAACCCATTTAAATATTAATATATTTAAAAATAATTAAATTAAATACTTATAAATAAATACATTGTATATATACATAATTGAATATCATACATCTCCAAAATATTCCTCTCTGAATTTTATAACTCGGCATTTCAAATCCAGATTAAATCAGTATTCAATTTCTATTGAAAATCCATTTATAATGTAAATAAATCATTATAAATTATAAAGGAATTCCATAGCGAACATTTGGAAATTTGATTTGAACATAAATCAAAACCTACACGATGAAATCCCGATTTTCCTCTTCCACTTGAAAATTATACTTCACCAGCTCCGAATGTTTATTGTTTCATAGAAATTCGGCTTAAAACAGATTTTGTATATTCATTTAAAGTTCGAATCGCCAAATTACGAACTGCCGCGCCATTTCGAGCTCAATTATAATTATAATATAATTATACGTTCAAACTGTTGTTATTTAAATATATTCATTAATATAATTAAATTCTAAACTGTATTCTACCTTATATATGATCCAATTCACAGTGTATTGTGAATTCAACTATTTTTGACTATTTCGGAATTATAATATATTTTTATATTATAAATATTAATTAAATATTCAACATTATTTAATTAAATAACCATTTAAATATCTAAATCACTATTTAAATAATTAAATAAATTAGTTATTATACCGTAAAAATACGGGACATTACATTCTTCCCCCCTAAAATAATTGTCCTCGAAATTGCTAAGGTAGAAAACTATCCTTATTAACTGGTTAAAATTTATTTACTAACTTCTTAAATTTCAGTTTTACTGAACCAATTTGTAACGACCCAAGGATTTCGGCCCCGAAAATCGACATAAATACCATTACTGTATCTTATGCCGATCCTCCAAGCACCGAAAAACATTGGATAGTTTAGAAAGAATTTAGAGGGTGAGATAAGAAAGAAAGAAATATTAGAATAGAAGGGAGAAGAAGAACACTACGTCAGAATCTCACAGCGTAACAGATAAAATATAATATCAAATATACAAAAGAATTTGTATATACATACCAATCATCAAAGTTCATCAATAACTGCACAGCGGGAATAACATAATATAACTAGCGGTGAAGCCTCCTGGTTCTAGTTCCTGAAACTCCAAGCGAACCTAACCTGGAACATACTCGGTCTGACCCGAGCACATTTGATTTAAAACAAAATACACCGGTTCAGTCTGGAATACTATCAGTGATAAATTCACAGAACACACACACACTTGCTTAACCTTGGAAAAACCTTTATGAAATCAAAGGATAATAGTAAGACCAGTCCACACATAAACACGGACAGTTTTTACCTTACTATAAGCCAAACCATTTTTGAAATCATAGCTTGCCGTGATATTATCATAATGTCTAAATACAAATAAATAACAATCTAGAGGAACGCTTGCATCTCACGCTCCCCATATATAGTATACAATCAAAAACGCGGGTGCTTATTGGAAATTGGATTCCGACATTGACAAGGTATGGGACCACCTTCCGAACGTGTATCTCTAGAGGCGAATACACTGGGTTCAACAAGAACGTCTTGCAACCCGGCCCTCACATGACTGACCACTCATTTCGCTTGAGTGTATCGAATGTATATCACCGACGGTTGGGCTCAAACCACCGTCTCCCGATAAGGGACAACATCGAACATAGATTAAGAAGCAATAGGAATTTCTCTAGATAGGTGATCATACATCCTAATGGGAGCGACCCACATAGCCATGCTGCCTGCCCGATTTTTGTCATTTCCCAGTTGATGAGGCTTGAGGTCAGAACACATCTGGTCACCATATACTTTGGATGCCACATCGTCAGATCCGCAAGATCACACTGATTGACGTCCACCAACATACTCTAGTTATCTGGCTAGAGAATAACCATTTCTCTGCCATCAACTATGGTACGTTTAGAGAAATCAACACATGTAAATCCTTTTGGAAATACTCTGTCAGACATCCGTCCATACAAGTCATCCAGGAACAGGATGAACCGAAGGTATTCTCCTACTGCATCACATATAGGAATCACCCCATGGATCAGTAGCGAGAAGTCCTTGCAACCCGTAGATTCCAACCACGATAGAATAACAAATCAAAATAACTCTGGTTGCAAGCCAGAGAGATTTGACAAGTAGTTCTTCCGCTTACGAAGATCCACGGTCTTCGATTGCTCCATCTTCAATTACCATCTTCACGTATTGTTGGTCGGAATGGTATTCGAATATAATTCGATCCCGGACTTCCCATACCAACAAGCATATTGGTCAACTTCGATAGTCGGTGATTTAACTATCGAATAACAAATGTGTGAATATAATCAGTTTGCTGATTCAGCACTAAACACAACTCGACAGCTTTAAATTATATTTAACCAAATTTCTTTTTGATTAACTCCGACTGATTTACTTTGATCAATTAACTCTAACTTAACTAACTCTACTTATTTAACTCGACTGGACTAACTTAACTCGATTACTTCTATCGATTAACTAATACTCGATTTAACTCCATTCGCTTGACTCTAGATCGTAGCGATCACAATGGTTACGCCTGTTTCCCTTAGGAAACATCCGACCGCCGTAGGCTATCTGCAGCCCTGCGAATTTCGCTAGAAGTCGTACGCAATGGAAACTCTTCTTGATTAACTATATTTGACTAACTCTAACTATATTGGATAACTCTAATTGGATAACACTATTTACTATAATTTGAAGTCAATATTCTTATTTCTTTTGAAACTAATATGGTAATATCATTTATTTCCCAAAGCCTTGCATTAGATATTCCTCGTATAGGGTAAATCCAATTTCAACGCCTCCACTCACTCCAAACTAATACCATTCCTCGATAATAGTGAAGTCAACCAAGTTGGGGTATTTTAGTTACCTCTCAGACCTTGATCAACAACCTTCTTACCTCAGAATAATAAAAGTTTTTCACTTAAACACCTCACCAAAATCTCCTTGTCTTTCTCGATTTCAAACTGGTTTCGCAAACCGTTCCTTACATTTGAAATCCCTTGCCATATAATTCATTTACTTAATTGGTTTGATTAAGTAAATATCAATTAACGCCACTCTTATCTTGAAATTTAGTTCCAAGAATCCATTTACCACTGTGTTTACCATTTCCCTTAAAAGGTTCATTTCACTTGAAGTTACTTTGCTTAATTTCATAATTATGTAAAATTTTATTTAAATCCCCATATCCACTTACTACCCACATCTACCACTCTCGTTTGAACACTCGGATTTTTAAATCCCTTTATAACCTCGCTTATCATCACTTTGACCAAACCTTATTGCCACAGAATCACTTCTTGACTTAATCCCGATGAAAAGCCATTGTTTTAATTATAAAAATAATAATTGACTACACTAAAATAATTTACTTTGCTATTAACTAGAAGTGGGATCATTAATCCCTTTTCAACAACTTTATTAAATAATTCTCAACTATATTAACTCCAACTAATTCGATAATTTTCTTAATTATAGCAAATCAAACATTTACCAACATTAAACATTTATTTGTTGCATTTAACAAATATATTCAGAGATTCAAACCAGTTTAATTTAATTATCATTTCAAGTAAAAACAGTAGAATTTATTGATTAAGCACCTCAGTTAACTTTTAACTGATTTGCACTGCCATTTCCCTTTTAAATTAATTAATTAACTTAATTAATTTAAATCACTATTTAATTGTTTAAAACAATTATTCTGTTTTACCAGCTTGTCGGTAAATCCCTTGGGTTCTACTTTTACAACTGGTCTAAACTAGTTGAATAATTTCCTTATAACTCGATTTAAACTGTTTATTTATAATTTCTATTTTTATTAGTTATATAAAATAACTAAAAACTATAATCCAGTTATAAATAAATTGATAACTTTAAAAACATGTCAATTCACTTATCAGTCGAACGACGTTAAAACCACCCACTAGGGCCATTTACTGCCAATTAGCAAATCAACACCGTCGTTTGATTTTAAACACAACACCGGTGAATATATATTCAACCATCAACATTTAAATAGAGTTTGGTGTCAGTCGGGGTGAACAATTCATATGCATGCACACAACAAATCAAAAATACAGTAAATTTGAGGAATCCGGTTGGATCCCTCCAACCTGTCCTTCTCTGCATCATAGTTGTCAGTTGATAAAATAGACGAATAAATAAATAAACAACTGCAACCAATCAGACAATATCAACAAATTTGCATTCATCACATCCAATCAGCCAATTTAAACTATTAACTGCAAAAATATATTTTACTGTGAATGTACCACACCACAGGATTCCAGAAGGTGTGAGAATTAACTCACCAGAGTTTGTTCTGGTCGACGGTTGACGCGTTTGTTGCATTTAATTTGGGACGACCGTCCAAAATAAGCTGAATTTTCAACAGCGTCAGAATGACTCCTAGTCAGTGCCATCGGGTAGGTCTCGTCCCTGTGATCCCAACGGATCTTGTTTCGTTAAATTTCGTTAATGTATGCAAAAGTTATGCTATTTACAATATTTAACTAATTTAAATGAATATATATTTAATTTAATTAATTAAATTATTTTTATCTTAATTAAATTCCTAATTGTGTTATTAGCCAAATTACCTTCCCTGCCCTTCTAAAAAATCCTACTTTCCCATCTCTAGCCATATCCAATTTTCAAAATTGAAAAACCATTTTAATATTAATTAAATTTAATTTCCAAATAAAATATTTAAAAATATTCATTTAATTATAATTTAAAAATTATAACCCAGATCAAAAATCTGCTGTAACTCATTTGAAAGTATTTTTCGATAAGAATCCAACGGTCCTTATTTCGTGGAAATCCGTCTTGTTTTGGAAAAGTTATAAGCTTTTAAAGTTTATAGTTAAAAATTATGAAAATGCCCCTGGTCTATTTTAAATTCAAATTAAATTCAAATTTAATTTTAAATTTAAATTTAAATTAACCATCCCATCCGTCGGATCAGTTAGGGATAGCCAGGGAGAGCAGGAAACTATATTTTCCAAACTCAAGCCTTAGACACTATCCTCTCTGTCACCCTTAGAATGTTCCGATATTTATTTTTACAAATTCTATTTTAATTATTAACATATATATATATATATATTTATTTATTACCAAAATAAATAAATAAATATTATTTAAAAACTTACCCCATGAAGCCCAAGCCTCTTGCTAAGAGTCTCTAGCTCCACGTCTTGCCCTCCTTTCTCCCTTTCTTCCTTTTCCCTATTTTCTATTATTTTATTATTATTTCTGTCATTGCCAAAGGTTGAAAGAGGAGGAGGAGGAGTGAGTTTAAAATGAAAGGGGGGGGGGGGGCTATTTATAGCCGAAGGAGTCACATGGATTGCTGAGGTGGCGCGAATCCAATGGTCGAAAATGGATGGCTAGGATAAATCCTTAAATTAATTAAATTATTAATAAATTTAATAATTTATGAATAGTAAAGTGTGTTTTCTCAACCCTATTCGGACGTTAATTTGACTTACTTATTGATATCTTATCCAAAATCTTTTTCAACCATGTTGTTCAATTTTTCTTGCTCTTCAATAATATATAAAAATATTTCAAATTCGAATTCGTTTGAACTTTCAAATAATTTAAATTCAAATTCAAAATAGTGTTTTGTGTTAGTTTCAACACCTTCCGGTCTCATGTTGGAGTATCAAACGATAACGGTTTTCAGAAATTCTTCCACCATCTGGTCCGGTTTTTAACGTACTTCAATCCTATGTATTCAAATCAAAAATCGGAGTTCGTTTAGATTTTCAAATAATTTATTTAAATTTTGTTTCCTTAATAACTTTCTATATCCGTTATAGGATTTTCCCAGACTTCATATATACCCAATATCCTATGTTTAGAATTTTCCTGGATAGGTCTCAGGTTCCAGTTTTGCCGTTAGCATTAGCAAATTCCAATTACCGTCAAAATTTAGTTCTAATTTTGGCCTTTTATTTTTTTCTTTTCCACATACGGATGCCATTTTTGACGTAACTTGGTTGGTTACCTAATTTCATCATTGCGGATTTAATGAAACTGATTTCATCAAAATCCGAGTTCGTTGGCTACTACTTCCTTTGTAAACGTACTATTTTTAATTAAAAATTTATCCTTTTATACTGCCAGTTCACATTATATTGCAGATCCACTAAATTTCTACCATTTCGGAATAAAATATTATTATATTAATAAAATATTCAAAATTATTGAAATTAAACCATTAAAATTCCAAAACAATATAAAAAAATATTTTTAAATATTAACTAAATGGTCAAAAATCTGGGCCGTTACACAATTTAACTTCAATTAAAATATTAATTCATTTCGAATAACTAAAATTTTCAAAAATTCTAAAAAATTTCTAACACCTTAAATTTTCAAAATTTTTTGCCAGCACCTCCTTTGTACGGCTCAATCGGTACAACTACAACTCAGCTCACTGGGCCATCTCCAACCCAAAAGAAAATCAAACATCCAAGTGGTTTACCAATTCGGCTCATAAATCTCATACCCAATATAAAAATATAAACTTGTACCTTTTGTCGGGCATATCAACTTTTTCTATTTCACATGCTATCAATTCAACATATGTCAATGTCATCTCAACCAATTTCCAATTAGTGTCTGCTCAACACAGCTATTCGCTTATATCCAAACCAAATTTCATTTCAAACTCGAGTTCCATTCTCGATTCCAATTCTTAACTTAACACTTGAACGTAATTCCAGATTCCTGTCTCATAATCCAATCTTATTCGATATTTCCTATTTCAATTTAATTTTCCATTTAACTGGCTTTAATTAAAATTTCAAATTCTATTGACTTTTACAAATTCTATTTTATTTTTTTTTAATTCAAATAATCTGTTTCTAGGAGTTTTTAAATAGCTTAGCCTTTTCCAAAAACCAAAATATTAATTTGGAGTATCGAAACAACTTGTTTTCTCAAAACAATTCAAAAACAAAATCTTTGGTATTAATCCGCCACTTAGAAACTCAAAAATGAACACCGATGATGTCATGATCATCATCGGATCTACTTCCAGTTATCGAAGTGAGTTCAACACTATATCACTTTCAAAACCATATTTAAACACTTCCATTTTGAAATTCATTTCAAAATAACATTTACAATGCTTTAAAACATTTTAAAATCTCCCAGGATTTTAAAATTCTCATATATTTAATCAAAATTCATTTACAACTACTTATTCATATTTTCGGAACTTTAATTCCAATTTTGATTTTAATTCAGATTTAATTCATTTGATTTCACGTATTTCACTTATATGAATTCTTATTGGCTATTTACATAACCATTTCACATTTTATAATCTTATTCAATTATAATCACAACCAACACATCCAATATACTATAATACTTCAAATATTTATACTTTGTTTATATCAGAATATAATTTGGGTAATATTATTTCATTTACCCTCTTTTCAAAACATACTGTGTCGGTTCATCGTATTCGAGTGTTTATAAGCTCCCACCAATACAGTGGATCAAACTGATCGATCGGAACTCATAAACAACTCAACCAATAATTCTCCACAATATAAAACAATTTTATATTGAATAGCAAATACGCACTCATATATATACACTTAAATCAATCTAGGGTATTGCTAAACTGATCTCTACTGAGTCACGCCACAGATCCAATGTAATCACTTAACCTTCAGCTTTGATACCATTGTAACGTCCCGGGTTTTCATGATCCTAAGTAATCGACATATACCTAATGTCGACTATCAAGCATCGTAAATACCGGATAGTCAATGAAAGAAACTAGAGGGTGAGAATAGATAAGACAGAAACTTAGAATAGAAGAAGAAGAACATACAACATCAGAGTAAACATGAATCTCACAACGGAACGAACAATATATAATAGATACATATCTTTGAAATAAAATCAGTATATGTATATAGTAACATTATCATAGTATAACACTTACAATCAAGCAGAAATAACTATAGCTATATAATCCTAAAGCCTCATGTTCCAAGCTCTCCAAGTATATCTGTAAAATCTGACTACTTAACTGCCCGTACAAATTTGGGCACCGAAGAGTTTAAGGTAAAACAAAACAAAATAAACCCCGGTTCAGTCATGGGACTGGTGTGAGTAAACAATTTAAAATAGTTTGAGAAAGTAAATGATATCTCATAAGACCACGCCATATACACGGAACGGGTTTTTCCCTTATGAAAATCCAAAACACTTGATTTTGACTTTCAAAATTCTTTTGAAAGAAATGAAAATCTTTATATCAAAACATAATTTGATATTATAATAGTGTTTATCAACCACAATATAACAATCATCTAGTAAAACAGTTTCATCTCACGTTCCACATACATAATATATAATCAAAAACCGCAGGCGCTTTTTAGGTAATGAATTCCAACTGGTAAGGTATGAGACCACCTTCCGATAGTGTATCTCTAGTGGGAAATACACTGGGTTCAATATGATCATCTTGTAACCTAGGCTAAATATGACTGGTCACTCATTTCGCTTGAGTGTACCGAATACATTATCACCAATGGTTGGGATCAGCAACCGTTTCCCGAAAGGGACAGCATCGAAATAGATAATAGAAGTAAATGAAATTTTTCTAGATCAGGTGACTATACACCCTAATTGGCAGCTAACCACTTAGCCATGCGGCCTACCCAATTTTATACCATTTCATGGTTGTGAGGCTAGAGGCCACGCTTATCTCTAATAGATCACATATTTATTTACTTTGAATGTCACATCATCATACTGGCCAAATCACAAATTGATTTCCCAAAAATACAACAGGTATACAACTAAGAGAAACAAATTTCTCCTCCACCAAACGTACATACGTTTGAAGAGATCATCTTACGCGATCTATTAGATATAATCTGTCAGACATTCTTCCATATAGATCGTCCTGGGACTAGAAAAACCGAAGGCACTATTCTATAAATCCAACTTAGGCAATTTCTACCAAGGATTTGACAGAACGACCCTTGCTCAAACTCCATCTTCAATTATCTTCTTCATATTTGATTCGCAATACTATTGCCCATACAGATTGATTTTTAGACAATGAATCTGATCCCGGTCTCTCAGTATTGAGAACGGAAATGGTCAAAAACTTCGATAGTCGGTGATTTAACTATCAAAGAAAAACATGTGTATAAACAACGATAATATTTCCAGATGGAAATTCTATCGATCAATCATCAATCATCATTTATCTCTTAAATTTATTTGTCATTCAATTATCCATTTCCCTATTCTCGTTTCCATATATTCGAAAATTCTTATTTTCTAAATCTAGAAAATATATACGTTATTTTATATTAGAAAACATTTTTGATTCTTATTTTGAAAATATTTCCAAAACTCCTTCATTGGATTTAAACAGATTCTTAATTATAACATCGCTATGCCAACTCAAACCATTACACTCATTAACTAAATTCACTTAACTAATCTTCACTATCGAACCTTAACCATTCCTTAGTTAAAAATGGAGTCAATCAAGTTGGGGTATAACTACCTCTCAGACCTTAACTGAACAATATTTCTAACCTCGAAAAAGACAAAGTTCACCTTTTAAATCTTTAACAAACTTCATTACGTAACACTCGTATTCTATTTACGAATCCACTTCTTTTACATAAATCATTTTATTATAACAATTGTGTTATAATCCCATGCTTCCAAAATATAATAACTTAAGTTTAACTTTTATTTATTAATTTGGATAAATAAATAAACAACTAATTTATTAATTAATAAATAAATCTTGATTAAAATGGAAAGTGAATAGTACTTTCCCGAATTCGATACAATCGAATTTCAACGTATAACTCTTTATCGAATAATCTCTATTCGATAACTCTCTTACGAATAAACTATATTCAATAATATCTCTTTCGAACAAACTATATTTGATAATCTTTCTTCGAATAAACTATATTAGATTAACTCCATAAGAATAATTATATTTGATTAACTCCATTCAAATAACTATATTTGATTAACTCTATTTCTGTCTCATTCAAATTCCCCTTTGAATTTCTACTTCAAATCCGATCTTCTTTATAAATGTTTTTATTTTCAAAACATTTATTTAATCTATTATTCATATAAAATATGAATAACATTTCTTTTATAATCTTCTTCTTCGCAAAATGCTTGCCTTAATCCATTATTCATATTCAATATGAATAACATATTCTCTATATAATTAAAACAGTTTAGTTTTGTATTTAAAATAATATCTTATTTTAAATATTCTATTTATAAACAATTCATATAAAATCTTATTTTATATTCAGCACTTAAGTAATTCCATCTAAAATTCTCGTTAACACTACGCTCATATTCAGTTTCAAATATCGATGTTAAAATCGATTCTTACTTCTCTATATAACTTCTAACTTATATATTCCATCTATCCACTGATAAATAAGTATCTTCATTTATAAAATATTATCTATATATTAATTTGCTCCCTTTATCTGTTTTACTTCTTTATATAAGTTCAGACTTATATATCTTTATTTATCCAAAGATAAATATTTTCCTTAATTCAAAAATATTATTTATAAATTATTCTTCTCAATTCATCTATTAAAAACATATTTTTATTTAATATCTAATTTAAATAAATCATCTCAAATTTCTTTTATAATTCGAAATCCCCTTTTTATAATTTTATATTTATTTCCCAAATATTTCCTTTTATAAAATCCTATTTATTATATAAATAATTCCTTTTATAAAATTCTATTCATTTAAAAATATTTCTTCTTATAAAATCCTTTGATTTTATAAATATCTCTTTTTATAAAATCCTTTGATTATATATATATATTTTTTTTCTTTTTCAATATAACATTGAAAATTCCCTTTTTATATTCCAGTATTTCTTATGGTATTTAAAGTACCAAATAACAACGATCAATATCATTTTAACACACATCATCAACAATAGATTATGTATCACATCATATATAACCATATTTGAAAAACAGTAAAATAAATGTTGAGGAATCCCGTTTGATTCCTCCGACCTATTTCCCTGCATTCACAGATGTTAAATAATATAATTAACATTGATTTCATTTCATTATGAAATATTCTGATCAACAAAATCTGTATATAATTAACACTATATATATTTAACTAAATCTATAATTTAAACCAAAAAAATTAACAGTTCATCCAAACATTCATCACACAACAATCAATCATCATTTATCAATTTTAAATATCAGTTATAAAAATATGAACTGGTAGAGCTGGTGAGTTTTACTCACATTGGACGATCAACGTTAAATAATGATTATTGTCGGTTGATTCAGAGAGACAATTTATTTTTCTATAAATTGCAACGAGCTCCAATTCACTCCTAGTCAGTTCCATTGTGCAGCTGCCATCCACACGATCCCAACGGTTCTTGTTTCTTTGGATTTTGATCATGTATGCAGAAGTTATAAATTTTACAATTTAGTATACATTGTACGGTCATTAATAATTAAATTAATTATAAATCAATTTAACTAATCACTCCTTTACCCTTGATCACGCCACTCATCATCTTCTGTTTCCACAAAATAACTAAACCCGCACTTCTCCTATGGCCATAGCCGATCCTATACGCCCTTCAAACTCCTCCGTTACTCCACCGATTCTCAAACGAATATCACCATTTTCAACCTCGTTCAAATCTCCATCTACTCATAACAATCTCCTCCAACTTGCACTATTTTTGGAAAATACGATTTGTAGTTCACCCTTGCGGTCCCATACAACTTGCGACATCTTCCCTCGTAAAATTCCTTGAATTCGGTCACACAAACTCCAAATCACCTTCTCATTCCATTTTCAACATCGAAAACATGAATCGATGCTCCCAATTCTCGAATTAGCAAACCCTAGAAAATGTTAAAGCTCGCATTGTTTATTCCGGCAAAAAAAGGAAGATCAAACTTCAGCAAAACCACATACAAGCATAGAGGAACTCAGTAGGAATCCGATTATACTCCTTTCCGGATTTATGAATTTTTGTTTGGATTGTTTCTGATTTTCAAAGGTGAACATTTTACTGTAAAATGAATAACGAGAGCGGCGGATTTTGTTTGACCAGAGAATGAAGTAGTTTAGGGTTTAGAGCAGTGTAGTGGTATTTATAGGATAGCTTGGCTTCTCTAAGAAGCCTCATGTATTTTTTTATTATTATTTTATATCAATTTTCTATTTGTATCTGCACTCTAAAAATCCCCATGAATAGACATTATATTTAAAAATCATGAAAATTGACATGCAACAACAGTTTGACATTACGGACCGAATGAAACTGGTTTTGTTGAATTCCGAGTCCGTTTGATCACCTAGCGTATTTTTAACCGTCAAAATATCGATTGTTTTTCATATTAAAAATCCGTATGACCACATACTGACTCCAAAAATCACGAAAATTGAATTATAACAATAATTTAATATTCCGGATCCAACAAAATTAGTTTTGTCGAAAACAGAGTTCATTTGCAAAACTGGCTATTTTTAAAGCCCTAAATAAACCAATTTAAATATTAATATATTTAAAAATAATTAAATTGAATACTTATAAATAAATATATCGTATATATACACAATTAAATTTCATACAGCTCCAAAGTATTCCTGTTTGAATTTGATAACTTGACATTTCAAATCCAGATTAAATCAGTATTCAATTTCTATTGAAAATCCATTTATAATATAAATAAATCGTTATAAATTATAAAGGAATTCCATAGCGACTATTGGGAAATTTGATTTGAACATGAATCAAAATCTACACGACGAAATCCTGATTTTCCTCTTCCATTAGAAAAATATACTTTACCAGCTTCGAACGTTTCTTGTTTCATAGAAATCTGGTTTAAAATGGATTTTGTATATTCATTTAAAGTTCGAATCGCCAAAGTACGAACTGCGACGCCATTTTGAGCTTGATTATAATTATAGTATAATTATATGTTCAAACTGTCGTTATTTAAATATATTCATTTTTATAATTAAATTCTAAACTGTATTCTACCTCATGTATGATCCAATTCACACTGTATTGTGAATTCAGTTATTTTTGACTATTTCGGAATTATAATATATTTTTATATTATAAATATTAATTAAATATTCAATATTATTTAGTTAAATAACCATTTAATCTCTAAATCACTATTTAAATAATTAAATAAATAAATTATTATACCGTAAAAATATGGGACATTACACTCCATCTGTGGCCGTAGTAGTTTCACCTGCGACTTATTTTCTTTCAAGCCTCATAAGAATATCCGTGCGATGGAGGCAGCTTTCAAGGGACTAGTTAGCATGTGGAAAAAAGGAGAATAAGCGAGTTGGGGATAAGGAGCACAACCCAAAGATGAATGAAAATAATGGCTTAAGAAGGAAATATTGATGAAAGAAGAAACGAGGAAATACCATAACTTCAGAATGATGGGTCATCTGAAAAAGGATTACAGAAAGGGGAAAGGCGTTGTTACCACTTTGGTAAGGAGGGAGGGACACCTTATTAAGGAGTGCCCAAAGAGACAAGGAAAAAGACAGAGGGCAAGAAATTCTAGGGGCAAGCTAATGTTCTTATAGCTGGTGCAGGATAGGGGTAGGAAAGTTTCCATCGAAGGATTGATTTCTATTTTTGATCATCCAGTTAGGATTCTTTTTCTGGCGGTTCACATTCTTTTATATCTGACTCTTTAGTTGAGTCCCTGCACCTAGATACTAGTATGGTTTTGGATCCCGTTATTGTCTCAAACCCTGGTGGAGGTACGACTCATTTAGCGATGATTTGTCGGAGTTTGAGAGTCTTTGTGTTAGGTGTCAAGTTTGATTGCGATGCATATGTTCTTGATTTCATAAGATACGGTTTGATTCTAGGATTGATGGGTTAACTATATATGGAGCCATTCTAGATTGTGAGAGGAGGGTCATTAAACTTCTGACTTGCCATGGAAAGACTCTCGAGAGTCCTTATGACCCCTAAAGGGTCTGTCATGCTTAGTCTCCAAGAACCTCTTGATATATATATCGATGATTTGCGATTTGTACCAATATTTGCGAGTATCCTAATGTTTAGATGAAGTTTGGGGTTTACCCCCAAGGCACGAGATTGGTTTCCTCATATACTTGGTGGAAAATGCATAGCCAGATGCATTTCCTATGCGACATGTGACTCCTAAAAGAAAAAGGGAACTTTGTAAGCAAGTAAGGGAGATACTTGAGAAGAGGTTTGATAGGTGAATCATATCGGGATGGTAAACCTATTGAAGACAGTCCTTGAAAAAACCTGTAATGACCCGGAAAATCTGAACCAATTTAAAAATTTTAAATTGGCTATTTTGGTGGATTTTAAATATTTAAAATAAATATTTTAAATAATAACGAAGAAAAGTAAGTTTGAATTGACATTTGAAAATAAATATAATTCATTCTAATTATAAACAATCCCTAAAATGGCGTGGTAGTTTCAAAATTTGAATTCAAACTTTGACTGACTGTAACGGGTGCAAAACAAAACAGATTTGAGTGAAACCAAAAAATTTTAAATCTATTAGTGAATATCTTTCTAACGAATCTGAAAAATCGAAGTTTCATAGCGGGAAGAAAAATTTATGGCTAAATGAATTTTCAGAATGGTCGCTATAGAGTTTAAATAGCCCGTGAAAATGACCATTTTGCAAACGACCTCAGAATTTGATGAAACCACTATTGTTGGATCCGGGATGTAAAATTATTGCTAGGTTTCAAGTTTCATAATTTTTGAAGCTAGTATGTGAGCGTGGCAAAGGAAAATGTGTTTGGTCGATTTCTATTGATATACACGTAAATGTGTATATTTTATCCGCTTATTTTTCTTATTTTCCCTTTAAAATAATTGATACTTTGTATTTATAGTTGTATTTTCAGATTGTTGACAAGAAGCATGGTTTAGAGCATTTGATGGATAAAGCATGAAGAATTTGCTTAAAAAGAGTGAAGTTTAAAATTGCTAAAGCTTGAAGAGTCTAAAGCTTGAAGAACGATTGCAATTATATTTCAGTTAAGAAGATTTGGCTCAATAAATACTCAAACTGCATTCACATTAGCTCATTTGGAAGGCCTCTTACTCATGTTGCGTTCACACTAGCCTATTTGCTAGACCACTCACTCTAAAGCTGCGTTCACACTGGCTTATGTGTTATTTGGGTTATTTCTTTAGTCCCACATTATGTAATTAGCTAGCTAGCCTTTGTCATATCAGCTATAAATACATTGTATCTTAGTCTTGTAAAAAACACATTAGGTTTTATTCTGTAACTCTCTTCTTGGAATAAAATCATTCTCTCCCTTTATTTTTACTTTTTGTTTATTTTATTTATGTTCATGTTATCTATTTTCTTTTTCTCTTCTTCTTTAGCTATGTCTAGCTAATCCCGTTTGATTAGGGGGTGATGACGCTGATAGTATGATTCAATATGAATCACATAGCCAAAAGATGAGGACTATATACATGTAGATCTGGATCTGAATTAAGGGTTAGATCTGAACCTTCATACCCTGTGTCGTTTAAGAGCTGTGCTCCTTCACAGGGTATATTCGAGTTCAATCTAACACTTATCAGATTTAGATTTAATATTTAGGGTTTTAGAAATATAATAGTGAATCTGTCCTGATAGCCTATGGTTGTAGAGCTGAGCTCCTGCATAGGCTAAGCTTGTCGTTATTTACATATTTGTTTCTAAAAACCTATTATCGTTGATTCATGTTTGTGACAGAAACATGTATTAGATCTGGTTAATCTTTTGGCTATTGATGATTATGAATCTGATCTATGTCATTATCCCCTAATTGCTTTCACTTATTGTTAAAACTCTGTTTTATTTAATTTCTGCTATTTTCTTTGTTTTCAACCAATCAAAAGTTAGGGATAATTTGATTGGATTTATTAATAAAATAATTTGGTCCCAGAGTTCGACACCCTCTACAACGATCCTTGTTGTTTAGGAAAGACGAACGAATTTTACAGTTGTTTACAATTGTCTAATTGGTTCGCAAACATCTATTAAATTGGATCGACCAGAAAAGGGCCATTTTTCAAACGGCCTCACAATTCGACGAAAATAGTTTTGTTGGGACCGTATCATCAAAACATAGCTAGATTTATTTTTCGGGAATTTTTGAATCAATATGTGGCCACGACAAATTGAAATGTAAGTTCAAATTAAATATTTAATGTTTTATATTTTAATTTGAAGGAAAACTGACTGAAACAGTCGAATGGGTCTACGAAACATATCCCATTGTGTTCGGAATGGGGGTATTTGGCTAGGGACGACAGTCGTTGGGTTTGGTTTGGAGTTCGTATGAGATAAGGGGTATTTTTGGGTTTTTAAAATATATAAATATATAAAAAATATCATTGGTCAATCCTATTTCTCTCTCCATGATTATCTCCAGATCGACGACGATAAAACCGCTTCGTTTCAGACCTCGACACAGTTGAGGATTTTGAAGAGCTCGGCGAGATATTCAAATCCATACCAAGTACTCCCTCTTTTGTGAGGTATTTCGTTCGAATCGAACCCCTAAAGTTCTCCGTCGCGAGGTGAATTGCCCCCCTATGACGATCGGACAACGTGCGGTTGGCACCCCCTGGAGTGCTTTTCGAAGCTCTACATCGTGGTGCACTCTGATCTTCATCTCGCTTCACAGATTTCACGAAATCGCGTGACCTAGTTTTGAACAAAATAGTGGAGGTACGGCTTTAATTATATTAAACTATTTATTAGCAGTTTAAAGCCTTACGGTTTTTGATTTCACTGTAAAAATCATATCTTTTTCGTTTCTTGACGAAATTCAGTGAAACAAGAGACAGTGGACTCGTGCAGACGTCTTCTACATTTAGAAGAGACCGGATATTTTTCTGAGCCTTCTGCTATTTTTGGTGGAGTGGAACCCAATGTGAGATTTCTGAATTATAAACTATATGGAAAACGATGATGTATAAATTATATAGTCGATGTATGAGTTATATAAGCGTTGTACACCTCATGTATAAGCGTTGTATAAGTTGTACGGTCGATGTATAAGTTATATATGCATTGTAAAAATTATATATGTGTTGAAATAGAAGTGAAATATACATACATACATACATACATATATATATATATATATATATATATATATATATACGCCCTTCGTCCACAAACCATGGACGATATTTATTGGTTGTGATTGGTGTGAAAATTGGTTGATAGCGAATATTTAATTAGAATTGTTTATGGTTGAAATTGATTGATTGTGGTTGAAAAATACCCGTTTGTGGTTGAGAATTATTTGGTTGAAAAAACATAGGATTAGTTTGTGGAAAAGAAAGAAAAAAATATACATGCCGCCTGCGTGCGAACTAGATGCATGAAATCCCCATTGTCAAAAGCTGCGAGGCTTTAAGGTAGAGCGAGGAGGCGTACTAGGGACGGCCCCGGTTTTAACTACCAAGCCGTTATGCTGCTGAAATTTTGAATAATATTCATATGTTAGAATTATTTTCATTTGTTGAATAGAAAACGTTCATGTGTTGAATAGAAATTCATGTGTTGAATGGTATTCATGTTTTAAATAAATTGTTTTAACAATAAAAATCACATTTTTATTTTATATATACGAACTATAGAAAACATTCATGTGTTGAATAGAAATTCATTCGTTGAATAGAAATTCATGTGTTGAATGGTATTCGTGTTTTAAATAAATTGTTTTAACAATAAAAATCACAATTTTATTTTATATATACGAGTTATAGAAAACATTCATGTGTTGAATAGAAATTCATTCGTTGAATAGAAATTCATGTGTTGAATGGTATTCGTATTTTAAATAAATTGTTTTAACAATAAAGATCACATTTTTATTTTATATATACGAACTCAAGTGTTGAATAGAAATTCATTTATTGAGTAGAAATTCATGTGTTGAATGGTATTCGTGTTTTAAAGAAATTGTTTTATAGTAAAAATCATATTTTTATCATCTATATGAACTATATAAAATAGCCGTGTTTTGAAATAAATTGTTTTACAATAAAAATCACATTTTTATTATATACATGAATTGTTAAAAATAGTGAAGTGTCGAAATAAATGTTGGTTGGATAAAAATATCATTTTTATCAAATGTATGAAAAGAAAATAGTTTTGAAATCGAAGAATAGATTATATTTGTATATATATAAATATAATTAAAATGAATCGAATAACGAAGCTGCAGTTCGTGTTTTGAAACCGTGATTTCAAACGATTAGTGCGGGAGATCCGACCATCGGATTTTCTCGAAACCGATATCGTTGGGTTCGCTTTGGAAATATCTTTCCAACGACACGAACTTTGTAAAGATCCAACGGTTGGATTGTCTGGAATGTTTAATTCAAATCTGAAGAAAAACAGCGCTAGAATCGATTATATATATATATAATTAAATTAAATCGAATAACGACGCTGCAGTTCGTATTTTGAAATCAAAACTTTAAACGAGTGTACCGGGAGATCCGACCGTCGGATTTTCCCAAAACTAGAACCTTGGATTCGTTTTGAAAAGATCTTTCTAATGATATAAAATTTGTGAAGACCCAACGGTTAGATTTTCAGATATGTGTAAATCAAATCTGAAGAAAAACAGCGCAACGGCCGCGGTATGGCCCGAAGCGTCATTTGAATGAATTGGCTATAAATAAATAAATAAAAATTGCGATAAATCGTTATAAAATATTATAAACAATATGGAATGGAAATAAACCGAATTTACCCAGTTTATTGAATATTTGAGGGTTGAATGTGAAATTTATAAACTAACTAGAGGTTAGCTAAGTCAGATGATTTCCTGGGTTTTGATCTGATGTTGGTTTCGGCCTTCGGGGTTAATATTTAGGAAATCGTTCTCTTACTAATTTACAGTTAGTGAATAATGAATCAGAATGAAGCTTATGTTGTGTTTGTGTAGCACTTGTTAATTATATACGCGAGTTGCTCAGAAAGACCGGGATTATCCCATTCTGAATAACTGAATCGACGTTAAGAAGTGGAAGTTGAAGACAGTGGTTGAAGACCAGAGATCTTCACCTCGATTGGAAGATAACTGATGCCCTGATTGGGAGGCATCCCGAAATATGGACAATGAGTGGTGATTATCCAGACGTACATGGAGATCGATGGGTATGCGAGGTATATAGTGCCTCCAGTTTTGTTCAGACCCAGAACGGACTTGTAAATGGACTGTGTGTCTGACATTGGAATTTATTCTATGTGATTGATAGCCATCAGTTGCATGGTGTGAATTTCCTAGGTGGCACGCTAAGATGCAGCGATCAAGGCTTCTGTTGAAAAGCAAAGTCTCGTGGTGATGATCAAAGCACCGCCTGTGTGGCGTAGCTTCGCGAGTCTCATACCCCGGTATGAACCAGAAACGGGAGAGGACATCAGGGAGGGCATGCGTTTCCTTCTAGCTAGAGGTGGTGTCAGTGCTTAAACTGGCTGACATTTACATTATTTTCACCTATGTGGTTGTTGCTGTTCCGAGGCGCTTTGGATAAATCGGTCGATCCGGGATCGATGGAGTCATTCGTTGGCTCACTCACACCCGAAAGGGCGGGGAAACACAGTGTTCAGGAATTTTAATCCACATCGGTGGACCGACCCCGATGGTCCAAAGGCTTGACCGAGTACTTGCCTGAGGGGCGGGCTAGAGCATTTCAAAGTCGGTAAGGACTATCTTTTACCTTGGTTCATGACGAAAATCCAATTTCCAAATACAACACGTGCGGTTTTGATTGTATACCTATGTATGGCGACATGATATATGGTACCCATGCCGTCTATGATTGATATTTATGATTGTTTTATAAAATTAGAAACTAACTCGAAACGAGCTAAGTTGGGTGGTTTCCTGGGTATTGGTCTGATGTTGGTTTCGGCCTTCGGGGTTAATGCTTAGGGAATCGTTCTCTAATAATTTACTGTTGGAGTCTAATTAAGAATTAAATGACAAAACTTACATTTTAAGTGTTTTATTCGTATCAAGCATATTTTGGCCATTATAAGGTAAAACTCTATCCTCAGGTTTGCATTGCATTGTGTGATGGGAACTGAGTCTTATAATGGCTTCGTTTTTATAAAAAGCATTGCGATGTTTGAAAGATTTACTTGTTTTAAAGCACTGGCAATCCAATGGAGTAAACCCGTTCCGTGAAAGTGGCATGGTCCAGTGATTAGCCATATTGTAAAACATGTTAAGTTGATTTCTCATAGCAGTCCCATGACCGACTCATAGTTTGTTTCACTTGCAAACTCGGGTGCCCCTTTTTCTACACGGGCAGCCTTATGTTCAGGTTTTAGCAGGCTCTTTCTGGATAGCTGGAGCTGAAGATGGATTTTATCATTTATCTCTTTTTATGCTATTGAGCTCCTATTGTACATATTATGTTTGTTTTCCGCTGTAGACATTTATGTATAGCTGAACTTTATTTGTACTAAGTATGATCCTGTATACTGCGTAACTCTGATGATTATGTTTATCCAGTGTATTATTTGTACATTATCTAGTGTATTTATTTATTTCTGTTCTGCTGTTATCTGTTTATGTGTTATATTCCAAAGATTACCCTTGCCACCGTCAGTACGGGGTTTGAGGTCGTCACAAAACCCGTCATTCTAAGATGGCTATTCATTCAAGCGGCGATAAAATGTATAGAGTTCGGGTTAGTGAAGACAAACTTACGAGAGGAAGTGCAAGTAGAAAAGTAAGCAATGATTGGACGAGTTCCGACTTGCATACTTGGATCGGAGGTTAAGAAATTGTGCAGCAAAGAAGCGAAGCTAGTAAGAGTGCAACGGGGAAATGACCGCAAGAACTCTACTTGGGAGGCTTAAGACAAGATTCGCGCTTTATATCCTTTCCTTTTCGAGAATATGTTCTTAACTTCTTTTTCCAAGCTATGAATTAATACTTGTATCTATCATTTGAATGTTTCCTATCGATCAAGTTTTCATACAGAAAAATTAATTAATGTAAACATGTGTTTGAGACATGTAATGTTTGATGAATGCAAGTGTTTGCTAGTGGTTGGTCGAGGATGCATATACACAACAATAGGCACTAGATTGGCTCAATCACTTACATATTGCATATTGATGTATGTACATTTTAAATTTTTGTTGATGAAATGGGAGTATCGTTACATTAATGTTGCATTTGGATGGATGATTGTGCATACATATAGAACTTACGTGTATTAGGATAATTTGTATACATTTTGGTTACATGGGGCAAACATACATTGCATTAAGGAGGTCAACTAAATCAGTGGACCAGATGATCTTTCGCTCTAGTTTACGGACATATACACACACTATTGCATATGTTCATAAAAGCATTAGAAATTCCTTAAGGACAATGGATGCATGTGTTTGCTAGATGGATGCATGATTGTTGGATATAGGATATACGTTCTTCTTAACTTAGAGATTTCGGGGACGAAATCCTTTGAGTAGGGGAGAATGTAACACCCCAAAATTTTAACGACACTTAAAGATGATGAATTAAAGAATAATTAGTGTGAAATACACTGTAAACAATGAATTAAGGAAAAACTTGATTTAATAATCAAAAATAAGTGAAATGGACTGCGCCATTGCATCCGTCCCGGAATTATGGTCAAGATAGTATTTGGTTTGCATGAAACGGACACCGTATGAAGTAGTTATTAAGGTTTGAAGTTTTATACGCATAGGAAGAATATATATATATATATATATATATATATATATATATATATATATATATAACAGGCTCAGCAATTCAAAAATGTGTCCATAAATTCGAAATTAGGGAAGGCGGCAGATTTCCTACCCAGGTGGGTCTACCCACCCAAAGGGGGATTGACCTACCCAAGGGGGTCGACCCATAGGTCGACCCACTTAAAGGGGGGTCGACCCACCCCTGAATAGATCTAGGAGAAATACTTCATTTTGTATCTGGACACCTTTCTGAGCAAGATTCATTGATCCTAAGGTTATATAAAGGACCCTAAACCTAGGTTTTATTCATCTGAAAATGGCGGCGATGGCGGAGCTCTGCTGCAACATAGATTGAATGGCCTAATCTTCTCCAAAACCAAGTCAGCAAGCATTATACAAATTCAACTACTGCTACAACAACAAATTCAACGTGTTCTTCGCAGTATTTTGGATCCATTTCCTTAGATCTATTCACTGTGAATTCATGTTATTTTTAGATCTGAATATTTAAATAGTAATCGTGATATGTATATAAAAATTGGATCTTGAATCGGTGCCTAATCAGTTCTATTATGACATATTCATCAGATCTGTTCTTATATGTTTATATTGTCACCAAGTCTAATCTTTTCATAATATTCCCATTCAGTTTTTATGCTTATTATTGATTCGTTATTATGTCTATTCTAATTCTCTTCTCTCCCACTTTTCCCTTTTTATTTTTATATAGCTAGGCTACCTTCGAGCCTAGGTCTAACACTAAAAAATACGAACATGAGAAATTGGGAACGATTGGGAAAGACATAAATTGGGCCATGATTAGTGTTGGGAATTATGAATGTAAATTTGGGCATAAAATTGGAAAATATATGAATATGAATTTGGGGGACATATTGGATAGTATGAATATGAAGCAAGGCATATATTGGAAAGTGGGTGAACATGAATTTGGGTAAAACTTGCATTGGAATATATAAATACTGATTTGGGGTACAAAATGAAACATATGTAATTATGAAATTGGGCATAGATTGTGACATATTGATTTAGGGAATGGAAACCTTTAATTGAAATAGAATAATTTTAAATATGAATTGATAGGGGGCATAAATGTCTATTTGGAACAGGGAAATTTATTTGAATATTCCTAAAATAATGGAACCATGGTAACACTTAGACACGAGGTTAGGTTGCTTTAGTGGTGGAAGTCTGCACGGACCCAACCGGCATATCCAGCAACCACTGATGTTGAAACTTATGTAAGATGTCTAAGTGCGCAAATATGAGACGTGCTCAGACACGAGGTTAAGCACAATTTGTGGAATAAGTATGCTCGGACCCGACTGGCATATCCAGCATCCACAAATGGAAAGCTTAATGTGGGAGGTCTAGCATACTGTAACCATAAATGAAAATATGGTAATAAATCTTGAATATTTAACCTAGTTGAATCCATAGGGATTGTATGAACATAAACTAAAGTCGGGGTTAAGAAAAATTGGATGAATAGTGGGTGGGTTAAGTAAATAGTAGGGGGTAGGTAATATTTACATATAGGTCCATAAACTTAACCTGATAAGGTTATGAAATCAAATACACCTAGTGGTATACAAAACCGGTAGAAATAATAAAGTTATGTAATTAAAAGACACCGTTTAGGGTAATCATAACTTGTAAGGAAATGAGACAACTTGTGTAATAAGATAAGAGGTACTTAATTATAAATTAAGTAATCTAAAAGTCTGGAACCTGCTGATGTGAATAACATGTTTAGGCTTGTCTTAGGGGCAAGAGGAAATTATAACATATGTTATAATTAATGGGTTGAGAAACTTATTGACGGGCCTTAGTTAAGAAAACTAAGTTAATAAGTAAACAACGATAAGTTGTAGTGAGGGGGTAAATTGAATTTATGATTAAATGAGAAAGGATGATGAAAACTTATGAAATGATATAAGTTACACTTAATCAATGACATGTTAAAAAGGAAACATGTAAAATGAGGTGTACTTAATTATAAATTAAGCAAAACATGTTATTGTAACTATGGAATTGGACGATAAAAATATAAAGGGATTGTGGGTTATAGACCTTAGGCCACAATCTAGAGAATAACATGCTGTGGGCTTATTAACGAACTGAAAGGGGTTAAGTTATATAACCAAAATTAATAAGCAAGAGGAACTTGGTAACTTGATTAAGAATTCAATATGAATGGGAATAACCAAGTTAAAAAGGAAACTGAGGAGGAAAAGCAAGTGCGTAATAGAATGATTAGACATAGGGTCTAATAACATATTAAAGTGAGGCGCTTGGACTAGTCCGCACGTTTGAGGGTGAATAACCCATATGAGAGATCATCGAGGTGTTATAAGGCATGAGGGGAGCGCACATTCATCTGATTGTTTTGAAAGCTCCAAAGGAATGGAAGGGGAAGCACGCGACTTCCTGAGGTACATAAGGTGCTCCTAGTAGTCCTCTATGCGGTGACAGATGTCTTAGGTTGTGCTTGCTGCGCATAACTTCTAGATGGGTGGGCCTTGACTGCTGATGTAGCTATGTGGTCAGAATGTTGTGACGAGGTGACACCAGGGTGGTTTGGCGATTGCCTCACGATACCATTTCGCCTTTCACTATCGAGGTACGGGGTTGAGGGGAGACGCCACATGGATGTTTAGATTGGTTGTTATTAGGGGCCGTCGCTTAGCTCCTGTGGTCTTTACATGTTGGGGGAAGGGCCGAGGTGGTGCCATAGCCACCATGGGAAACAGACCCTAGGAATATCTGTATTTGGAGGCTCTTAAAGGCGGGAACATACAGGTATGGAAAAGCTGTCGGCCGAGTTCCGTGTTTCTTATTTAGCCCTGCCACGAAACTCGGTGCACATTAGAGGACGTGCGATTGAGGCATCGAGCTACAATTATAGTACATACGTAGGGTAGTCTAGATACATGCATATCTGCTATGGGTGGTGTATCGTAGACTGGAGGCATTATTTCGATAAGGAATCTGATTCGATCGATAGTGGCAGTCCGTACGCTTACGTAGCATAGTAATGACAGATATATGCAGAATGTAACATTGTTATATAGAGATACGTACGTCACTCTGGCATAGGATGAGGGACTGCGTTCATTATGGTGGAGATAGTGCATGTGGGGTACCATGGTGTGTACCACAATATTGAGAGATAGCTACATATATTGTATTAGGTAAATCTATGGGAAAGTAAATGGGTACGATGCACGGATAAGTCTTGAGTTCTACGAACCCAATTAACCTAATAATCAAGAAAATGTAATGGAACGATACTGGTAGGGATCATTCTATTTCTGATATGCTAGTATCGGTGCGGTACATAGAAATGTATTTCGGAAGCACAATATATCGTGTTCATCTTATCTTGCTCAGTTAACAGTTGTTATTGTTACTGTTATCTTGTTCTTCTAGTTTTATATACCTGCCATAATACTTTTATTTATTTATATTTAAAAGTAACTGGACTCGCCAGACTTTATGTCTACCCTTTTTGTTTCCTCCTCTCTCTCTTCCGTTTCCCCCCAGGTTCTCAGGGTGGAAGTGCTTAGAGTTGATTTGGATTCTTTCAGCTTAGCTTGGATTTCTGGATATTGATGTACCGCTTTGACTTCTGGTCAACTCTCTTATCGCTTCACATGGGAAATATGGTTTAATGCTTTTGTACTCTGATATTTTTTGCAAGACAGATTATTTATGTAATTAGTTACTTCAAACTTATGATGTAAACTAAGTATTTGGGACCATGATGTTTTGACTTAAATAAAGTTTTTATTTCCGCTGCTATTTTACATGTCTGTCTTGTGATATTATTTTCTTATTTACCAATAACGCTTCACTAAACTTAATGCATTCTTTATAGAGTTATATTATCGGACGTGGGGTGTCACACCTTAAATCCCTGATTAGAGTTTCTATCGAATTTAATTTAGTGGTGGTACTAGCAGTTGATCTATATTTGGCATCCGCACTCAATCGAGAGATGTTAAACAGCTTATGTAACAACCAAGAATTTAAGTTATTATATTTTGGATATTTAAACAGTTGGATTTTTGGAAATTATAAAGTTGGATTCCAATTTAATGGTAATTTGAATATTAGAAACTATGATTAAACATTAACTAAAACAAATTCAATAATTTCATTTATCATCGTTTAGTTAATCGATATTGATTATAAATCCAGTTTGTAAATCCATTGATAATAATAAATAGTTTGGATTTAAATCGATATTTAGGTTGTATTTTAAAATAATATTTTAATATGAAAAATAACTATTTTTCAAATGATCTCAGAAATCAACGAAACCAGTTTCATCGGATTTGGAATGTTGTTCGCAATGTCATTTAGAGTTCATCCATGTTGGGTGCTCGACCATCAGAGTTCATCGATGAAGGGAAATTGACCAAAACCGAGACAACCTCATTTTCGTGTTTTGACTTCTATAGGTTTTGTTGTTGACTTTTAGGCGAGGTGACCTAAAGGTGAAAAGGGCGCAACTGGCTAGGCTTTTGAATGGTGGAGCCGGTGGTGATGTGGTGGTCAAAGGTCAAAGAATTTCGACTTTGAATGGTTTCTATTCATTTTGTTTTTATGGTGATCTCGCGCATCCTAGGGGTTGTTGCTTGAAGGTCAGTCCAATCACTATGGGTGGAGGAGCAAGGTGGTCGTTGGGTCAGGTTTTGTTCGTGCGTTCGAACTTCGTAACATGAGTTTGGGTGTGATTAATTTGGTTAATGAAGGTGATTACTGCTTAAGCTAATGACTTTGGTTTACATAGAAACAATTTTAATTCATGTAAATCTTGTAACAAGTATAACTATAACAACCCACTTGGAATGGGCCTAAATTCAATCCCAGAAAGGCCCATCGGAACTTAGAGCCATTCAAAATGGATCGTTGGTTCCTATAAGGAAGTACTAAATAAGTATCAAAGTGCAATATAAACGATAATCATAATCTCAAACAGCGGAAGGGATAAAATATAATAGCATAAAAATAGATGTATTGTTATTTAAAAATAACAAATTCAAATATAATAAGTCTAAAAGGTACAAGGTATCAATTATCCATTATCCCAATTACATAATAACAACTATAATAAGTGTTGACACACTTTTTAGCAAAGCAGTCACACGTTAAGATTATGGTTAGTGACACACTCGAGTCTCAAGACCGTCGTTGGAAAACACAAACTGATTTGGTCGAAGTCGGACGTGTTTGGAAAAGGTTGGACATATCGTCAAATCCCAGATCGTCGTTATCGGCTTGGAAAGGTCGTTAAAAACTCTGAAAATCTAGCATGGTAAAAAAAATGTGATTAGCTCAGTCCAATTGATGAAAAATCCTTAAGTACCTCAGTTCAATCACGTGGAATAACTTGTCGAGGAAAAATATTTTGGTTTTGGCAAATTCTAATGTCGACCACTTAAAAACTACTTATCGGCATGGCACGGTCACCAGAAATCACTTGTGCAAACTCAAAACTCGAAGAACAGTCACTTGGCAATTTTCTAGATTTAGCACTCAAAAATTGCAGATCGACATGGCATAATCGAGCAAAATCACGTGTGGGAATCAGGCTTGACACAACTTGGATTCGGTACTCAGGGATGTGAAATTCCTGATACGATTTGGCAAGTCAAAAATAGTTGATGTACACGAGATATGATGTGAAAATCGAGGTTGTGCATCAGGGATTCGATTCAAAATTCTTGGATCGGGCATGGAAGATGCAAAATGTCCCAGGGATCTAGAAAATTGGAAAAATGCCTGTGGATCATCAGTTTTTGCTTGTTTGACTCGGCCAGATAATGGTTTTTCATGATGCGAAATCAGGAATTTGCACTTGGTTCAGAAAATGGCTGAAACTCCAAGACTATGTTGATCAATGTTTTATAGGTGATCAACACGTGCCGATCATCGTTTTCTAAAGATTTTCCACGATTCGACTTTCTAGACTCAGACTTGATTTTTTAGCTAAGTATAGGGATACAAATTTCACTTCGCCCCCGGATATGAAATTTGAACCGATGCATTAAAACTTCACCCACAAATGTCCCCTCTCTTGGCATCTAAAGGGCTTGGCTTGGAATCGTATTTTTGGACCTTAGGCATACAAGAGAGCTTACTTTAGAGCTCATCAATGGCTTCCATGGTCATTCCTATGATTTTGGGATTCTTCTTGGACTTGTAAACTTCACATCCTGCAACTTTTTGGCAGTCACTTGGACATTTCACTTGCTTTTGGACATATTTGGACATTCCTGGACATTGAAGCTTTTCATTAGCCATTATTTTTCCTACAAACATACTTTTGCTTAACGAAGAAAAAGAAGGGCATTTTGGTCAAAGTTAGTGTTTACACCAATATTGGTCTAAACACCCAAGGTTCTAATACTGTACTTCACCAATACGGTAAGAAATAAATGGAACCATGTTTAATTAGCAATTAAAAATAAAAATGCGAGAAAGGTAAAATAGAGACGAGATTTAGAGTGGTTCAGCCATTAATTAGGCCTACACCAACTGTGAAGGTGATTTCCATTGTTATAATGAGGATTACAAAATACATCAATTCTTTCTTTTCATACATCTCTATATTCATTCAATATACCCTCATTTATACATTTCAATCTTGGAATTATACAAGAGAATGGTCGAATTTGAGGAGAAGAAGGATGGATGAATGATTGAGAAGGAGGGTGCCTTCGTTTTCCTTGATCACAAGATTGTACTCGACGCCGTGGTCGAATCAGTAGTTAAGGATAGAATTTAGCAGCACTTCATGGTATCAAAGATTGGATCCCCTTTATTTTGGCAGCCACGGTGTATTTATAGGTGAGCTTCCTTCGGGAAATGACTTGAAATCCGTTTATGAAGGCTACGGATCGTTCATTCTGTTAATTACAGTCATGCCACTGGCTAGCTGTAGCCAACTATCTATGGATGTATTTAGTTTTCATGTGCGAGCGACTCAATGGAGCGAGTGTCTTGAGTAGTCAAGCAAGTGACCTCGGTCGGTGCTCTTCGGTCGCGTCTATTTCTAGCATTCGATGAGTAGATATCTGATTTGCTTGATGGCGAGATGAAGGAACGACCGATTATAGTTACTTAATGTGGTTGTGTCTGATTTGAGTGAGCGAGCGACGATCTTCATTAGTCTAGAGGCGACCGACTGAGACCTTCGACTTTGATATGTGAATGTGCTCTTCCTAGGAGTTGATATACGACCTACCAATGAGTTTCTGATTCGAGTGTCGAGCGATAGGAGCTGAAATTCTTGAGCAGTTGTTAAATATACATGCGATCTTGACTCCTGTCTTGATGCGTGTGACCGAACTATGATATTAGATCAAGCGTGCTCCATTGTTGTGAGCGACTTTACAGAATGTACGATCTTTATCTTCATTGAGCCGCACTTCTCATAGTATATTGTACCATCATCTTTGGTCGCACTAGTTGATTTGACTTGTCCCGAGTTTGATGTTTGGATCTTGCTCTATGTAGTTGCGTCCTATCCATCGTGAGTTGTTTAAGTGCCTTTGATGACATCATGCACGACCGACCCTGATGATGTCCATTCCGAATCCTTTGCTCAATGTGCGCATGGATTTTTTGAGGGATTAACACTTGTCCCTCGAAGTCCGTGATTTATTTTTAGCAACGAATTACTGGCTTCAACACGTCTGATCACAACATTGTTTGGCAGGCTTGTCCTGACTTGTTGAAGGGTTAGTTGTGCAAAATTTTTTTGGATTGTTTCGTTGTAGTGGGCCGATATTATCTCTTTCTTTGAGCGAGAGGCTTGATGTATCTTTTGCTGTTGCGCGAACAGTTGATTTTTGGGATGCCAGATGTGCACATTTAATTGGTTTTCAACGTATACCTATGTGTGCTTGTTTTGTGTGATTCCCCAATTGCCCGAATGCCAAGCCCACTAATCTGAACATAGGGCTGTCTTTCGTACGAGTGACTGGATGGAAATACTATTTCAGTTAGCCAATCCTTTCGTCTGTCTTTTATATATTATTTTATTGTCTTCTACTTTTCCAGAAGAAGGCTTTAATGGCGCCGCTATTCTGAGCAATCCTCTTTACTGCCTGGATTCCTTTCATAACTCCTGATTACTCTAGTTCTTTCATTATTCTGATCTGCATTCATGCACGGCACTATCGTCGAGGCCTCCGCAATCTTGAGATCGATTTGGGTGGTCTGTTCGCCAAGATTCGAGATTGTTCGCTCGCCTATGAGTAAATTCCTCCTTTGATTTTTTCTTGACCCAATTTTAAAGCATGAATTTTGATCATGCGGCTTTGGGGTTTCTAAGTAGGGTTTCCCTTTTTCTATAATCCTATAATTTCAGGAAGCAATCTATGTTGGATCAGGTCGAAAGATTTGATCAAGCAGAAAGTTCTAATCAGGTTGTGTCTACGCCCAGTGTTGTCTCTTCGATAGGTGCTGCGCAAGATTTCCCACAACCTCGTGCACTTTCTAAAGTACCTAGTGAGAGGCACCCGACGGAGCTTTCTCTCCGCTCATTCCATCAACTTTGCAAACAATTCGGTATTTTAGAGAAAGAAGAGGCCAAGCTGTCTGGGAAAAAGAGTTCGCAGATTTCCCTCCCAAAGGATATGTTGCCATTACTCGTGGCATGTTGATGAGCGAAGCGGTTCCTCCCTTTAATCCTTATATAGAAATTATTCTCTGGAGCTTGGCTATTGCCCCGTATCAGTTACAATCCTAATGGTTATGCGATTTTGTTAAACCTTTATATCCTTTTTATGATGGAAAAGCATCAGGCTCCTTCGTCTAAGGATATATGCTCATTATATGCTTTCAGGACAAGAAACCAGCGTCCCTCGTTTATCTTTGTTGAAACTCGGGGTTTGAAAATAATTACTGGTTTAGTGGACAGAGTGTGAGGATTTCCCAATCAATATTTCTTTGTCCGATGTCCCGATAATTTCTGTGGCTTTTGGATGGAAGGCTGTAAGTATTTTTATTCTTTAAATTTCATGTGGCCCCCTCTTCCTTTTTCTTAAAATATTTTGGATATACTTCAGCGCTTCCCGATCAAAGCATTCCCTTCGACCAAGATTTGTGTAACTCATTATTAGTTGTTGATAAGGGAAAGAAAAAAAGGAAATTCCTGATCACTGAAGGGTTCTTAAAGCAATACAATTTGCTTTCCCCTCTGCACACCTTCGTGGTGGATACTTCCGATAAAAAAGAAGCTACCAGCAAATCCCCTGTCAAGAAATCTTCGAAAAAGGAATGTTTTAACACCGTAGGGAGCAGCGAGGCATCTTTCAAAACCAAAGCGACCTCAACAAAAAAGGTAGTATCCAAGCGTCCAAAGAATAAAGGCAATAAGACTTCAGTGTTCTTGTGCGAAAAAGATGGGCCTCTCTTAACGGAAGTTGTCCAGGGAGATGTGAATGTGACTCCTTTGAAGATCACCTCGGATCGAACACGGGAATTGGAGAAGTTTGACGGAATTGTAGTGACTTCTAAAGAAAACCCGGGAGGCGGAGAGAATTCTTCTAAGGATAACCAAGAGGAAGATGTTTTAGGGACTTTTAAAGATGTTGATCCCCTTGATTTAGCTGAAGACCTGGTTCAAGGTAAGACCGTTATTTGAACATTTGTATTTCAAAACCTTTTAAGAGTGAGAATTTTACGAAAAAACCCCTTGTTTCTGGGTCAAGGTGATATCTCACAGTGTCTGGAACTGTTTTAGTCTTGCTATTTTCGTATATTCTGTGTATTCCCTCTCCTCGCCATCTTTCTCACCTTTTAATGATTAAGGTGCTTAGATCTTCTTTTTCTTCTTACATCCAGGAATGGGATCATCTTTATCGGATAGTTTCTCCCAGCAATTTTCTCTCGTCAATCCACGTAATGTCTTACAGTCCAGTCTTTCTCATTGTCTCAAGCGTTCCCATCAATCATCCGATCTTCTAACCTAAGATGCTCTTAAAGCACCAATGGCGAGTTTATTGAAGAAGAAGAATCATGATCAGTCCAGGATATCAGGAGGAAAAAAACCCAGATGCCGAGGGGACAGAAGGTAATAATAAACAAGATAAGGATAAGCTTGGTGGGTTTTATGAACCGGCCGAACTTTTATGCCCCAGTACTTTGGTCCCTGTAGAACCATTGCTCAAACCTTCTATGCCTAATGCACCCGCTCTCTGTCAGATTCAAGCGATTCTTGATAGACCTCCCTACGAAGTTGCCCCTGATAATCCTAAATTGAAGGACAAGTTCGGAGACTGGGACTTAAGGGGGATGGACCTCGACTTAGACTTATCTCCACATGATGACCAGAGAATCGTCGGGGAGTAGAGCGCCATAAAGAATTATGTGACCTACCAGCTTGCTACTGTCATGGATCAACTCGAAGTTCAATTAGATGGGGCTAAAAATACTTCCAGATAGTGATTCAAGTCTTGGAATAGGTTCTGCTTCAAATTTCAGAAGCTGAATACTCAACATCTTGAGCGTATCAGGCTTTAGGAGAATGATAAGACTGAATTGATCCGTGTGATTGAAAGTCAAGCGGCCGAAAATTGCATTCTTTAAGGATGAGAACAGTAGGAAGAGAAGCTTGGAGGCTAACAATAGAAAGCCTCAGGAGGAGATTGAAGCCGCCAAAAAACAACTTGAGGTGGCTCAAACCGTCCGCGAGTTCGTTGAATCTCAACTAGCTTCTGTACAACAGGTTGTGGTTTCTTATCGGCAGGAGAAGGCAACGCTCGAAGGTAAACTCACTTCCCAAAGTAAGATTCTTGAAACTTTAGAGGAAGATAAAGAAAGGTTAACCAGCGATCTTGAGCAAGCCATAATAAAAACTGATGAGACACTATTTCGATTTTACACCCTTAGTGTTATGACCCATGGAAGTTTGAGTTATCCAAACAAGGACTTCCCCCGTACATTAGCTCTTGTCTTGGAGCAAGTTCTTAGCTATTCCAAGGATAAAGAAGACAGTGTTCTGCAAGAGGCCCTCCTTAAGGCAAGCGATCATGTTGCTTTGGAAAAAGGTAGGAGAATACTGGTTGACGAACGAGCTCAATCCCCTTGAAAAGAAGTCCAGAATGTTGCTCCTGCTCATGCCCCCGGTCTTGTAGGAGATGGAGCTCCGGGATCCCTAGTTTTTCTGACGGAACCATCTATTGCTAATGAAGGTACTTCTAAGGTTCATTTGGTCGACGACCACGCCGTTCCTAAAGACATCTCCAAATGATGTGCTGTTGTTTTGCATTTTGCAATACCAACTTTACAACCGTGTATCTTTTTGATGAATTTGTATTTTGTTATTACTCGTTAGCGTTGATACGCCGTAACTTATCGCAATTTTTATTTATTTGCATCATGTTACGATTTTATGGGTTATGCGATGGCTATATTTTACGCCGTTCATCGTCAATATCGCTTGATTGCTTTGATTTTAGGACATCATATTTCCTCTTTTCCCCTTCTTTCAGGGGTTTAGTTCTTATTATGCATATATTCACATTCTTTAATGGTCTGGTAATTCAAACCTTTAAAGTTTATTTTTGGATGTGCATTTTATAATGCACAGGTATCTTATTGTACATTTATTCCTGTTCCTCATTGATTTGGCATCCCAAGCCCTTCAGAAACTCGATTGAACGCATTTCCGTACGTACAATTTGTTTTTTATTGGACCCAATCCCATATCCCACTAACTCAGTTATCCGAGCCCTTCAAAGACTGGTTTTGAGTACGCGCCCCCATGGGAGGACTTGGTTTACAAGTTTTGGACCCAATTTCGATCTTATTTGATCCAGCTATTATGATCAAATAGAGACCTAAATTGGATACCCCCTTTCGGCTAGGATCTTTGATACCCCCTTTCAGCTAGGATTCCTGATACCCCCTTTCGGCTAGGATTTCTGATACCCCCTTTTGGCTTGGATTTATGTTTTTGTGCTGGTCTGTCCAGCATGTTTATGGGACCTTTTGATCCTAGGACTGGCGTTTTCCAGCCTAGGTATTTTTAATAAAGAAAGCAAAGAGTGCAGCCTCTGAATTTTGGTGTCCATGAATTGCTTTAGAATGATTCTTTCCCTTTAAGTTTTGCAAGATGATGGGTTTGACTATCCTGCCTGGTTTGACCAATGCTCTTGGTGCGTGATGCACGTTTTGGCCTATATTAGAGACAAATTTTAAGCATTAGTTCGCAAATAATTTTGTTTTTCATGAGATTATAATCTTTGAGCGAACATCTTTTATCATGTAGAGTTTTTGCTTAACACAATAAAGGTGGATTACAGATCATTTCATGGAAATACAACTGGAAAAGATAGACTATAGAAATGGAAAAATAAAGAGAATGGAGGTCGCGCATTCCCAGTTCTAGATACCGGATTGCACCCAGTGGTTATTAGTCAATAATTGGCCATAAGTCTTTAGCGCTTGTGTTATCTCGTGCGTCCCAGCCTGATCGGCAACCGTACCTTGCCTCTGACTTTCTGATGCGTCTTGAGGACTCTTAACATATTGATGCAGTTGATTTTTCAGATGAACTCCTCAATTAAATTTTTCAAGTGTCGACATTCATTTGTGTTGTTCCTAGTTTGATTATGAAACCAGCAGAACTTTCTGGAATTTGCCTTATGTGTTGTGATTCTTTGTGGTTTTACCTGAGGAAACATGCCTGAGTCCTTCGTGGTAGAGTAGATTTTATCTGGTGCTTCATCTAAGGGAGTTAATTCTGTTTGCTTAAAGAATTTTGACTTCTTATGTATTTTACTGTCTCTCCTATCAAACCCTCTCTTATGCCCAGAGTCATCCTTCTGAATTATCTGAGACATTTTGTTGCTCTTCCCTTCCTTAATTGTGCTATTGTTCGTGTCCTTCTGAATATCTTGGGTATTAGTTTCCACACTCATGTATTCTTCAGCTTTCTTGTAGAACTTCTTTAGAGTCTTTGTTTCTTCATCTTGAGCCACTTCCCGAATTGTGATTTCTTATCGATAGTCCCTTTCAGGGCCGCTAATAAGTACCAAGGCTCCAGCTCTATAACCTCTGTTGCTGTAGCATGGAAGCGTGTAAGGAAAGAT
Organism: Allium sativum; assembly: GCA_030737875.1. Lineage (NCBI taxonomy): Eukaryota > Viridiplantae > Streptophyta > Magnoliopsida > Asparagales > Amaryllidaceae > Allium > Allium sativum. The sequence goes on along the minus strand of CM060918.1, from coordinate 190,957,338 downwards.
TTGATAGTATCTTTGGGAATTTGTACCATCTCGCTGAGTGACATCACAACCCTTGCCATGGTGGTTTGCAATCGGAATTGATCTTGAAATCTCCTTTCCAGATCATCAAACTGGTCGATACATTTAGATGGCAGTCTAGTGAACCATAGTGAGGCCAGGCATACGGGAAAGTATAATCACTTGATTTCATCAGTGGCCCTAGCTCCATTCATGTGCTGATTGTACTTGAATAGAAAAATGGTTGGATCTCCAACTCCACTATAAGGTGCTATTGTTGGGGGTATAAATTTCTTCTGGAATTTCGCATGACGGATTTCCTCTGTTAACGGGTTTTGCTAGGGGAAAACTCCCATTCTTTCTCCTCATCTTCTCGGGTCGCCTTCTCCTTCATTATTCACTGGATCATGTCTGTGATGCACCTCTCATCACTATTTGTTCATCGGGATCGACACTGATGTCTTTATCAGTGTGACCACAGCTTGAGCTTCGGCGCCTTGTATCCTTCTTGAGGGATGTTACATTGGTGGGACATGCGACAGCCCGAGTCGCACTAACTTCTTTCCATTGTGGGGATCTTGCCTTAGGATCCTCAATGGCGGCCTCTCCCCTGTCTCCTACTAGGTCGTGAGGTCGTCCAGGGTCTGAGGCTGATGAGTCCTCTTTTTCGCCAGGATTAACCACGGTATTTGGTGGTAAAAAATTGGCTTGAACATTAGTCAGGACATGAAAACTTTCCATTATCATCTTTGTTGTATTATCCATTTTTTTTGTTCAGGTCGGTTACAACCACATTCAATTCATCTCGCATTATAGGTGGCCTTGAGGTGTCCTAGCCCCTTGATTCAAGATTTGAGGTGTAACTTCATTAGTATTATCATCCTTACTTATCGTAGTAACTTTAGTAGATTTGCCGCTTTCCTTCGATCCGACCATGGTTTCAAAGGAGAAAGCATTTTTTGGATATATTTTTTAGATTGCTGAACTACAAAAGGGAATTATGAACATAGTCCCATGGTGGGCGCCAAAATGTTTACACCAAAATTGGTCTAAACACCCAAGGTAAGAAAACTGTACTTCACTAATACGGTAGGAAATAAATGGAACCATGTTTAATCAGCAATTAAAACTGAAAAATGCGAGAAAGGTAAAGTAGAGACGAGATTTAGAGTGGTTCAGCCATTAATTAGGCCTATGGCCACTGTGAAGGTGATTTCCACTCTTATAATGAGGATTACAAAATACATCAATTCTCTCTTTTCATACATCTCTATATTCACTCAATATACCCTCGTTTATATATTTCAATCTAGGAATTTGTAATGACCCGCATTTTTAGAGATATATAATTAATTTATTTAATTATATAATTGGTGATTTAGAGAAGTTAATGATCGTTTAATTAAATAATATTGAATATTTAATTAATATAATAATATAAATAATTCTGAAATAATCAGAATTAACTAAAATGGAAATATAGTGTGAACTGGACAATTTAAAGTATATAATTCAGTTTGGAGTTGGATTATATTAACGAATATATTTCATTAACGAAGTTAGAGCGTATAAATTATAATATAATTATAATCGAGCTCGAAATGGCGCTGCAGTTCGTAAATTGGCGATTTGAACTTCAACTGAATGTACAGAGTTCGTTTTAAACTGGATTTCTGTGAAACAAGAAACGTACCGAGCTGGTGGAGTATATCTTTCTAGTGGAAGAGAAAAATCTGGATTTCGTCGTGTAGATTTTGAGATATGTCCAAATCAAATTTTGGAATAGTCGCTATAGAATCGTTTATCGACCGTATCGGTTTATTCGATATAACTAGAGATCGGGTTTGAATTTAGACAAGGTCCTTTTGGGAAATAGCGATAATTTAATTTTTAGAATTTTACTGTAATTTTTAATTAATTTAATAAGCAACTTTTTATTTGGAGTATTTGGCACCCTGTATCGACATTTCAGGGTTTCACAATATGAGTCCATCTACCGGTATTATTACATTTTTGGGACCAGAGCACGTCACTCATTTCAATGGTACTTTTTTCTGTCCATAATAGTCTCTACGTGAATAGAATATTTCATAGTATGGTACACTATGTTTTTAACTTAAAACAAACTAAACTGAATGGTTAACTGGTCAAACGAACTCAGAATTCAACGAAACAAGTTTCATACGAAACCTTAGGAAGAGGTCTAGTGAAACGCTAAGGCCTCATATTTTTAGGATTTTTTCTGAAATTGTTAGGAATTATTGCTCAGTGTTTTTCATCAATATTTTCTAAAGGATTTTCGCAAACGGTGTCGGAATTCGACGAAACCTGTCCCGTTGGATCCAGAATGATTTGTTATGCTAGGATCAACCTAGTTTACTAAAAACAGGGGGTTATATATGGTGCCGTTTTTATGAAAAACTCCATGAAAAAGGTTTAGATATTAAAATAATAAATATGGCTCATTTCTCTCTTCTATATAAAGGCTGCGTTCAAGACCTAATTTGCAAAAAAGGGCATTTCGCTCATCAAACGTTAGCGCCGCCAGCTACCCTTTTTTCTACACCTCTCGAGCTCGATCAAACAAAGAAAATAAAAGTTAAAAGGGGGAAAAACGTTGGAAGCGGGCTTCGCTGACAACAGTAGGAGGACGAGGACTAGGAGTCCTCGAAGGGGCTATTCCGTTGTGTACTGAAGTTGTGTAAATACGGTGAAGAGGTGGATACGGTTCTGTGCAAAGGGAGGATAGGGGCGGATGTTTGAAAACGGGAGGTGAGGAAGCTCGAGTTGGTCTCGAGTCGTGCTTTACTGCTATGAAGGGGGTTTCATTTGTGTAGGGGGGACATGGATCTTTACTGTGTAGGAGATGTTGCGGGTTCATTTCGGTGTGGAGTAAGAAGAAAACGTGAAGTTAGTCAAGTGGAGGTAACACCCACGTTCTTGCGTTAAGATACTGGAGCTCGGGGTCATCATTATGGATTTGAAAATCGGCAGAACGGGATCTGGAGTTGGGATGTTCGTTTGACAAAAGGGAATGGAAGGCTGGGTAAAACGATGGTGCGGGTCTGGTTTCATAATATGAGAGATGGGCTGAAGTTTAATTTGGAAGCCCATACATATATTTATAAAAGAAAAGGAGAGGATGGAAAGTAGGCGGGCCGGGCAGGGAAAAAGGGCTAGGTTTGTGAGGAGTTTAGTGTGGGCCTATTATATTAGTAAGCCTAAGTTCAAATTTATAAGTTAAGTTATTTTTATTTAAAACAGTATACGAACTTCGTAAAATCATAACTTGATCATACGATATCAGAATTGGGTGAAACAAGATCCGACAGGATCGTATGGACGGTGGCTACACCATGGGACTGACTGGAAGTCCATCAAAGCTCGTTACAATTTATAGCAAAATAAATTGTCCGTCTGAATCAAATCGAGCGATGGTTTTCTTTATTAACGATGATCGTCCAATGTGAGTAAAACTCACCAACTCTGAACAGTTATATTTTTATAATGTATCCTTAGAACTATTAATCATCTGTTGATTGTTGTGTGTTGGTTGATTGATTGAACTGCTAGTCAGTGAGTAGAAATTATATATATACATATATAAACCGTTAAATATATATATACATATATATTGATTCTGTTTATCAGAAAAATTCGTACTGAACTGTAATGGATGTTGATTATACTGTGTAACATCTGTGATGCAGGGAAACAGATTGGAGGGTCCAACTGGACTCCTCAATATTTATATTACTATTCTGTTCATATATTGCAATATATGATGTGATATATAATCTATTGTCGATCATATGTGTTTGGACGATATTTATCATCGTGATTTGATATGATTGAATACCATAACATACGGGATGTTATTAAGGAGATTTTCAAAGCGATATTGAAAACAGAATATTGATAAACTGGAATATTTATAAATAAGAAATATTTATAAATTGGAATATTTATAAATAGAAGATATTTAGAAAGGAAGTAATTTCAACACCTTTTCTTTTTGAATGGAAAGGCCTGTTTGTCGGTTTGGGGATTTTCCCGATGCTCCCGATACAAGGAGGTTATGGCAAATTTTCCCGTGAATTTAAGGAGTTAGAATATTTTTAAGAATAAATTTGAAAAGAAATATTTGCAAACCATTTGCAAATGGAATAAAATAGAAAAAGAAATATTTGTAAACCATTTACAAATAGAATTGAAAAGGGAATATTTAGAAAATAAATAGAGTTAATAAAAAGGAAATTCGTTTATAACAGAAGAAGATGTTATAAAAAGGAAACCTTTATAAAAAGGAAAACGTTATTAAATGAACATTTATAAAGTGAAGAACCATTACTAAAAAGTGAATCTTTATAAATGAATAACGTTGTTAAAAGGGAATCTTTCTAAATGGATAAATGTTATCCAAAAAGGAGAAATCGAATATGGTATTCGAAGTTAGTTAATCGAATATGGTATTCGAAGTTAGTTAATCGAATATGGTATTCGAAGTTAGTTAATCGAATATGGTATTCGAAGTTAGTTAATCGAATATGGTATTCGAAGTTAGTTAATTGAATATGGTATTCGAAGTTAGTTAATTGAATATGTTATTCGAAAGGGGTTAGTCGAGTCGAGTTAGTCAAGTAGAGTTAACAGTTAGAGTTAATCAATTAGAGTTAACCAGTAGAGTTAACCAGTTAGAATTAATCAAATAGAGTTAACCAGTTAGAGTTAATCAGTTAGAGTTAACCAGTTGAGTTAACCAGTTAGAATTAATCAGTTAGAGTTAAACAGTTAGAGTTGAACAATTACAGTTAATCCAAATGAGATGCCATTCATCACGAATGCTAGCGTAATTTGCAGGGCTGTAAATAGTCTACGGCAGTCGGATGTTTCCTGAGGGAATCAGGCGTAACCATTGTGATCGCTGCGATCTAGAGTCAAACAATGGAGTTAAAAAGAGTTATCGAATATTAGTTATTCGAATGGAGTTAAATAGAGTTATCGAATATTAGTTATTTGAATGGAGTTAAATAGAGTTATCGAATATTAGTTATTCGAATGGAGTTAAATAGAGTTATCGAACATTAGTTATTCGAATGGAGTTAAATAGAGTTATCGAATATTAGTTATTCGAATGGAGTTAAATAGAGTTATCGAATATTAGTTATTCAAATAGAGTAAACGAAGTTAAAGAGAGTTTGTCGAATATAATTTATTTGAATAGAGTTAAAGGAAAGGTGTTATCGATTATAGTTTAATCGAAGGGAGTTATCGATTTTAGTTTAATCGAAAGGAGTTATCGATTATAGTATAATCGAAAGGAGTTATCGATTTTAGTTTAATCGAAAGGAGTTATCGATTAGTTTAATCGAAAGGAGATTATCGAATATAAGTTATTCGAAGAGAGATAATCGAATATAAGTTATTCGAAGAGAGATAATCGAATATAGGTTATTCGAACAAGAGTTAATCAAATAGAGATTACTCGAAAGAGAATTATACGTCGAATTCAATTATATCGAATTCGGGAAAGTAATATTTACTTTCCGGTTTTTAAATCAAGAGTATACACTAATAAATTTGGGTTAGGATTAATTATTCGAATTAAAGAATAAAGGTTATAATTGAAGTTAGATATTTCGAAAGTAGGGATTATAACATTTTCGTTATAGTCAATGTTTTCGATAAAGAAGTGGATTCGTAAATTGAATCTGAGAGTTACGTAAAGAAGTTGTTAAAGGTTTAAAAGATAAACTGTTACTATTTCGAAGTTATAACGTTGTTCAGTTAAGGTCTGAGAGGTAATTATACCCCAACTTGATTGACTTCCTTCTTAACTAAGAAATGGTAAGGGTTGATAGTGAATGATGGTTAAGTGAATTCAGTAAATGGTTTGAGTTGGCATAGCGATGTTTATTTAAACATCTGCTTAAATCCAATGAAGGAATTTGGAAATGTTTTCCAAATAAGAACCAGAAATGTTTTCAAATATAGGAAACAGGAAATGGAAATGATTTCCATTGTTAATAAAGTATATTTTCTAAAATTAGAAGATAAGAAATGTTGCATATATGGAAATAGGAGATAAGTAACTAATGAACTAAAGTGATATATGTTAAATGATGATTGATCGATATAATTTCCACCTGGAAATAATATCGTTGTTTGCACACGAGTTTTCCTTTGATAGTTAAATCATAGATTATCAATGTTTTGACCATTTTAACGTTGTTAATATGGAGAGACCGGTTGGATTATTATCCAAAGAACCACTCTGTATTGGCATAAGCGTTGCGAATCATATATGCCAAAGATAATTGAAGATGGAGTAAAGTGCAAGGGCTATTGTATAAGTCTTAGACAACAGTGCCTAAGATGGATGTACTGAATAGTACCTTCGGTTCATCCTGTTCCTGGATGACTTGTATGGATGAATGTCTGACAGAGTATTTCCAGAAAGGTCACGTACATTAATTTCTTCAACCGTACCAAGAGTGGAAGCGGAGAAGGAAACTTCTTCTAGCTGACACGTAATGTATAGTTGTAGACGTCAAATTAGTGATTAAGATGGATCTGACACTGTGGTATTCGAATTGAATCTGATGTGATGATAAAGCGTAACCTCAAGCCTCATGTGTCAGTAAATGACAGAAATCGGGCAGGCAACATGGCTAAGTCGGTCGCACCGAAGTAGGGTTTATAATCACCTATCTAGAGAATATTCATTTGCTTCTTTAATCTATCAATGCTATCTCATATATATATATACGGGAAACGGTTGCTGATCCCAACCGTTGGTGATATACATTCGATACACTTAAGCAAAATGAGTGGTCGGTCATGTGTGGCTGAGTTGCAAGATGTTCTTGTTGAACTCCAGTGTATCATTCCTAGAGTACACTGATCGGAAGGTGGTTCCATACCTTGTCATAGTTGGAAATCCATTACCCAATACGTGCTTTCGGTTTTTGATTGTATACTATATAATAGAACGTGAGATGAAAGCGTTTCTGCTAGATTGATATCTATTTGTACTTAGACATTATTATAATATCAGAATGATATTGCTTTACAAAGTTGTTTGGATTTTCATAAGGGAAAACCCGTTCCGTTTTCACGGTGTGGTCTTATGATATATCCGTTATTAAACCAAGTGTTAGGAGTTTTATTCACACCAGTCCCATGACTGACCCGGAGTTTATTTTGTTTTGTTTCGCTAAACTCTTGGGTGCCTAAATTTGTATGGGCAGTCAAGTAGTCGGGATTTTACAGATACACTGGGAGAGCTTGGAGCAGGAGGCTTCAGCATTTTATAGCTATTATTATTTCCGCTGTTGTTGTAAGTGTTATAATCTAATAAGTGCTATTGTATATATAACTGTTTGTATTTCAAAAGTTATGTTATATTTTATTCGTTCCGCTGTGAAATTCGTGTTTACTCTGATGATGTTCTTCTTCTTCTATTCTACAAGTTCTACCTTATCTACCCTCACCCTTTATCTTCTTTCTATTAGTTTCCTGTTTCCAGTGCAATTTGGGGTTGGACTTGTGTTCTTGGTCAGCTCAAATTTGACTGGATTTTCGGGTCACTACAGTTGGTATTAGAACAATGGTTTAGTTAATACCTTGGCTCTGTGGCGTGATTCAGTAAAGATGGGATTAGTAGTATCCTAGACTGAATATGAGTGTATATATACGAGTGCGTATTTGTTAGTTAATATAAAGTGATTTATATTGTGGAGACTCGTTGGTTGAGTGGCTTATGGATTCTGGACGATCAGTTTGATCCACTGTATCGCGAAGAGATTTATAAACACTTGAATACGATGAACCGACATGGTATGTTTTGAAAAGAGGGTAAATGGAATGATTTTACCCAAATATATTTGATATAGTATATTGGTTGTGTTGGTTGTTATTATAATCGAGTAAGATTATTAAAGTGAAACGGTTATGTAAATAACCAATCGAGATTCGTATAAGTGTTACGAATGAGTTGAATATGAAATTCAATTAGAATTGAAATTAAAACCTTGGAGATTTGGAAAGGTGTTTGTTAACAGATTTGGATTAAGTATAAGAGAATTTTAAGTTCCTGGGAGATTTGAAAATGTTTTTCAAATTAAAAGTGATGTAGTATTGAACTCATCTTGATGACTGGAAGATAATTCCGAGGAAGGATCGATACATCGTCGGTGTAATTTTCGAGTTGCTAAGTGACGGATTACTACCAAAGGTTTTGTTTTTGAATTGTTTTGAGAAAACAAGTTGTTTAGAAATTCAAAGGTTTTGAATTGGTATTATGATTTCAAATTGATTTGAAATTTACCCAGGAATTTAAGTTCTGGAATTAAAATTTAACTAATGAAGTTAAATAAAATGAGATGGTAAAAATAAATTGAAATTTAACTTGAACTGAGTTAAATAGAATTGAATTGGATTAGAGAATAATCTGTAATGGAATTGGGTTGATGAGTTAAGAATTTGAAATTTGACATTGGAGTTCGGATGGAACTCGATTTGGATAAGAGTGAATGATTTAGTTTTGAGAATGAACTGATTGGAGATCAGGTTGGTAATACATTGTTATATGCAGAAGTGGTAACGAATGGAAGGGATATAATAGTATGCCCGACAAAAAGGTACAAGTTTATGTTATATATGAGTTTGGAATTTATGAGCCAAATTGGCAAGCCGCTTGGCGTTTTGATTTTCTTTTGGGTTGGAGAGGGCCTGTGTGGCAAGGTTGGAATTTTTCCGGTAACCCCGTACAAAGTAGACGGTGGCGAAACTTTTCGAAAAGTTAAGGCGTTAGAAAATTTTCAGGATTTTTGAAAATTTTCGTTGATAAGAATTAATTAATATTTAAGTGAAATTAAATTGGTCCAGTGGGGAATTGAAGTTAAGAAGTGAACAAATAAGTTATAACCAGTTAATAGACTTGTTCTCTACCTTAGCAATTTCGAGTACGAAATTATTTTAAGTGGGGAAGAATGTAATGACCCGCATTTTTAGAGATATATAATTTATTTATTTAATTATATAATTGGTGATTTAGAGAAGTTAATGATCGTTTAATTAAATAATATTGAATATTTAATTAATATAATAATATGAATAATTCTGAAATAATCACAATTAGCTGAAATGGCAATATAGTGTGAACTGGACAATCTAAAGTATATAATTCAGTTTGGAGTTGGATTATATTAACGAATATATTTCATTAACGAAGTTAGAGCGTATAAATTATAATATAATTATAATCGAGCTCGAAATGGCGTTGCAGTTCGTAAATTGGCGATTTGAACTTCAACTGAATGTACAGAGTTCGTTTTAAACTGGATTTCTGTGAAACAAGAAACGTACGGAGCTGGTGGAGTAACTCTTTCTAGTGGAAGAGAAAAATCTGGATTTCGTCGTGTAGATTTTGAGATATGTCCAAATCAAATTTTGGAATACTCGTATAGAATCGTTTATCGACCGTATCGGTTTATTCGATCTAACTAGAGATCGGTTTTGAATTTAGACAAGGTCCTTTTGGAAAATAGCGATAATTTAATTTTTAGAATTTTACTGTAATTTATAATTAATTTAATAAGCAACTTTTTATTTGGAGTATTTGGCACCTTGTATCGACATTTCGGGGTTTCACAATATGAGTCCATCTACTGGTATTATTACATTTTTGGGACCAAAGCACGTCACTCATTTCAATTATATTTTTGTTTCTGTCCATAACAGTCTCTATGTGAACAGAATATTTCATAATACGGTACACTATGTTTTTAACTTAAAACAAACTAAACTGAATGGTTAACTGGTCAAACGAACTCAGAATTCAACGAAACAAGTTTCATACGAAACATTAGGAAGAGGTCTAGTGAAATGATAAGGCCTCATATTTTTAGGATTTTTTCTGAAATTGTTAGGAATTATTGCTCGGTGTTTTTCATCAATATTTTCTAAAGGATTTTCGCAAACGGTGTCGGAATTCGACGAAACCTGTCCCTTTGGATCCGGAATGATTTGTTATGCTAGGATCAACCTAGTTTACTAAAGACAGGGGTTATATAAGGTGCCATTTTTACGAAAAACTCCATGAAAAAGGTTTATATATTAAAATAATAAATATGGCTCATTTCTCTCTTCTATATAAAGGCTGCGTTCAAGACCTAGTTTGCAAAAAAGGGCATTTCGCTCATCAAACGTTAGCGCTGCCAGCTACCTTTTTTTCTAAACCTCTCGAGCTCGATCAAACAAAGAAAATAAAAGTCAAAAAGGGGAAAAACGTTGGAAGCGGGCTTCGCTGATAACATCAGGAGGACGGGGACTAGGAGTCTTCGAAGGGGCTGTTCCGTTGTGTACAGAAGTGGTGTAAATACGGTGAAGAGGTGGATATGGTTCTGTGCAAAGGGAGGATAGGAGCGGATGTTTGAAAACGGGAGGTGAGGAAGCTCGAGTTGGTCTCGAGTCGTGCTTTATTGCTATGAAGGGGGTTTCATTTGTGTAGGGGGGACATGGAGCTTTACTGTGTAGGAGATGTTGCGGGTTCATTTCGGTGTGGAGTAAGAAGAAAACGTGAAGTTAGTCAAGTGGAGGTAACGCCCATGTTCTTGCATTAAGATACTGGAGCTCGGGGTCATCATTAGGGATTTGAAAATCGGCAGAACAGGATCTGGAGTTGGGATGTTCGTTTGACAAAAGGGAAGGGAAGGCTGGGTAAAACGATGGTGCGGGTCTGGTTTCATAATATGAGAGATGGGCCGAAGTTTAATTTGGAAGCCCATACATATATTTATAAAAGAAAAGAAGAGGATGGAAAGTAGGCGGGCCGGGCAGGGAAAATGGGCTAGGTTTGTGAAGAGTTTGGTGTGGGCCTATTATATTAGTAAGCCTAAGTTCAAATTTATAAGTTAAGTTATTTTTATTTAAAACAGTATACGAACTTCGTAAAATCATAACTTGATCATACGATATCAGAATTGGGCGAAACAAGGATCGTATGGACGGTGGCTACACCATGGGACTGACTGGAAGTCCATCAGAGCTCATTACAATTTATAGCAAAATAAATTGTCCGTATGAATCAAATCGAGCGATGGTTATCTTTATTAACGATGATCTTCCAATGTGAGTAAAACTCACCAACTCTAAACAGTTATATTTTTATAATGTATCCTTAGAACTGTTAATCATCTGTTGATTGCTGTGTGTTGGTTGATTGATTGAACTGCTATTCAGTTGGATGAAATTATATATATACATATATAAACCGTTAAATATATATATATATATATATATATTGATTCTGTTTATCAGAATAATTCGTACTGAACTGTAATGGATGTTGATTATACTGTGTAACATCTGTGATGCAGGGAAACAGGTTGGAGGGGTCCAACTGGACTCCTCAATATTTATATTACTGTTTTGTTCATATATTGCAATATATGATGTGATATATAATCTATTGTCGATCATATGTGTTTGACGATATTTATCATCGTGATTTGATATGATTGAATACCATAACATACGGGATGTTGATAAGGAGATTTTCAAAGTGATATTGAAAACAGAATATTGATAAACTGGAATATTTATAAATAAGAAATATTTATAAATTGGAATATTTATTAATAGGAGATATTTAGAAAGGAAGTAATTTCAACACCTTTTCTTTTTGAATGGAAAGGCCTGTGTGGCGGTTTGGGGATTTTCCCGATGCTCCCGATACAAGGAGGTTATGGCAAATTTTCCCGGGAATTTAAGGAGTTAGAATATTTTTAAGAATATATTTGAAAAGAAATATTTGCAAACCATTGGCAAATGGAATAAAATAGAAAAAGAAATATTTGTAAACCATTTACAAATAGAATTGAAAAAGGAATATTTAGAAAATAAATAGAGTTAATAAAAAGGAAATTGGTTTATAATAGAATAAGATGTTATAAAAAGGAAACCGTTATAAAAAGGAAAACGTTATTAAATGAACATTTATAAAATGAAGAACCATTACTAAAAAGTGAATCTTTATAAATGAATAACGTTGTTAAAAGGGAATCTTTTTAAATGGATAAATGTTATCCAAAAAGGAGAAATCGAATATGGTATTCGAAGTTAGTTAATCGAATATGGTATTCAAAGTTAGTTAATCGAATATGGTATTCGAAGTTAGTTAATCGAATATGGCATTCAAAGTTAGTTAATCGAATATGGTATTCGAAGTTAGTTAATCGAATATGGTATTCGAAGTTATTTAATCGAATATGTTATTCGAAAGGGGTTAGTCGAGTCGAGTTAGTCAATTAGAGTTAACCAGTTAGAGTTAATCAGTTAGAGTTAACCAGTTAGAATTAATCAAATAGAGTTAACCAGTTAGAGTTAATCAGTTAGAATTAACCAGTGGAGTTAACCAGTTAGAATTAATCAGTTAGAGTTAAACAGTTAGAGTTGAACAATTAGAGTTAATCCAAATGAGATGCCATTTAGCACGACTGCTAGCGTAATTCATAGGGTTGTAAATAGTCTACGGCGTTTGGATGTTTCCTGAGGGAATCAGGCGTAACCATTGTGATCGCTGCGATCTAGAGTCAAAAGAATGGAGTTAAATAGAGTTATCGAATATTAGTTATTCGAATGGAGTTAAATAGAGTTATCGAATATTAGTTATTCGAATGGAGTTAAATAGAGTTATCGAATATTAGTTATTCGAATGGAGTTAAATAAAGTTATCGAATATTAGTTATTCGAATTGAGTTAAATAGAGTTATCGAATATTAGTTATTCGAATGGAGTTAAATAGGGTTATCGAATATTAGTTATTCGAATGGAGTTAAATAGAGTTATCGAATATTAGTTATTCTAATAGAGTAAACGGAGTTAAATAGAGTTTGTCGAATATAATTTATTTGAATAGAGTTAAAGGAAAGGAGTTATCGATTATAGTTTAATTGAAGGGAGTTATCGATTTTAGTTTAATCGAAAGGAGTTATCGATTATAGTTTAATCGAAAGGAGTTATCGATTTTAGTTTAATCGAAAGGAGTTATCGATTAGTTTAATCAAAAAGAGATTATCGAATATAGTTTATTCGAAGAGATATAATCGAATATAAGTTATTCGAAGAGAGATAATCGAATATAGGTTATTCGAAGAAGAGTTAATCAAATAGAGATTACTCGAAAGAGAATTATACGTCGAATTCAATTATATCGAATTCGGGAATACTTTCTTGTTTTTAAATCAAGAGTATACACTAATAAATTTGGGTTAGGATTAATTATTCGAATTAAAGAATAAAGGTTATAATTGAAGTTAGATATTTCGAAAGTAGGGATTATAACATTTTCGTTATAATTAATGTTTCAATAAAGAAGTGGATTCGTAAATTGAATCCGAGAGTTACGTGAAGAAGTTGTTAAAGGTTTAAAAGATAAACTGTTACTATTTCGAAGTTATAACGTTGTTCAGTTAAGGTTTGAGAGGTAATTATACCCCAACTTGATTGACTTCCTTCTTAACTAAGAAATGGTAAGGGTTGATAGTGAATGATGGTTAAGTGAATTCAGTAAATGGTTTGAGTTGGCATAGCGATGTTTATTTAAACATCTGTTTAAATCCAATGAAGGAATTTGGAAATGTTTTCCAAATAAGAATTAGAAATGTTTTCTAATATAGGAAACAGGAAATGGAAATGTTTTCCATTGTTAATAAAGTATATTTTCTAAAATTAGAAGATAAGAAATGTTGCATATATGGAAACAGGAGATAAGTAACTAATGAACTAAAGAGATAAATGTTAAATGATGATTGATCGATATAATTTCCACCTGGAAATAATATCGTTGTTTGCACACGAGTTTTCCTTTGATAGTTAAATCACAGATTATCAATGTTTTGACCATTTTAACGTTGTTAATATGGAGAGACCGGTTGGATTATTATCCAAAGAACCACTCTGTATTGGCATAAGCGTTGCGAATCATATATGCCAAAGATAATTGAAGATGGAGTAAAGTGCAAGGGCTATTGTATAAGTCTTAGACAACAGTGCCTAAGATGGATGTACTGAATAGTACCTTCGGTTCATCCTGTTCCTGGATGACTTGTATGGATGAATGTCTAACAGATTATTTCCAGAAAGGTCACGTACATTGATTTCTTCAACCGTATCAAGAGTGGAAGCGGAGAAGGAAACTTATTTTAGCTGAAACGTAATGTATAGTTGTAGACATCAAATTAGTGATTATGATGGATCTGACAATGTGGTATTCGAAGTGAATCTGATGTGATGATAAAGCGTAACCTCAAGCCTCATCAGTCGGTAAATGACAGAAATCGGGCAGGCAACATGGCTAAGTCAGTCGCACTGAAGTAGGGTGTATAATCACCTATCTAGAGAATATTCATTTGCTTCTTTAATCTATCAATGCTGTCTCATATAAATATACGGGAAACGGTTGCTGATCCCAACTGTTGGTGATATACATTCGATACACTCAAGCAAAATGAGTGGTCGGTCATGTGTGGCTGAGTTGCAAGATGTTCTTGTTGAACTCCAGTGTATCATTCCTAGAGTACACTGATCGGAAGGTGGTTCCTTACCTTGTCATAGTTGGAAATCCATTACCCAATACGTGCTTGTGGTTTTTGATTGTATAATATATAGTAGAACGTGAGATGAAACCGTTTCTGCTAGATTGATATCTATTTGTACTTAGACATTATTATAATATCAGAATGATATTGCTTTACAAAGTTGTTTGGTTTTTCATAAGGGAAAACCCGTTCCATTTTCACGGCGTGGTCTTATGATATATCCGTTATTAAATCAAGTGTTAGGAGTTTTTTTCACACCAGTCCCATGACTGACCCGGAGTTTATTTTGTTTTGTTTCCCTAAACTCTTGGGTGCCTAAATATGTACGGGCAGTCAAGTAGTCGGAGTTTTACAGATACACTCGGAGAGCTTGGAGCAGGAGGCTTCAGGATTCTATAGCTATTATTATTTCCGCTGTTGTTGTAAGTGCTATACTCTGATAAGTGCTATTGTATATATAACTGTTTGTATTTCAAAAGTTATGTTATATTTTATTCGTTCCACTGTGAGATTCTATTTACTCTGATGATGATGTTCTTCTTCTTCTTCTTCTATTCTAAAAGTTCTACCTTATCTACCCTCACCCTCTATCTTCTTTCTATTAGTTTCCTTTTTCTGGTGCAATTTGGGGTTGGACTTGTGTTATTGGTCAGCTCAAATTGGACCGAATTTTCGGGTCACTACAGAATTATACAAGAGAATGGTTGAATTTGAGGAGAAGAAGGATGGATGAATGATTGAGAAGGAGGATGCCTTCGTTTTTCTTGATCACCAGATTGTACTCAACGCCATGACGAAATTAGTAGTTGAGGATAGAATTTAGCAGCACTTCGTGGTTTCAAAGATTAGATCCCCTTTATGTTGGCAGCCATGGTGTATTTATAGGTGAGCTTCCTTCGGGAAATAACTTGAAATCCATTTGTGCAGGTTACGGATTGTTCATTCTGTTAATTAAAGTCATGCCACCGGCTAACTGTAGCTAGCTGCCCATGGCTATATTCATTTACCATGTGCGAGCGACTCAATGGAGCGAGTGTCTTGAGCAGTCAAGCGAGTGACTTCAGTCGGTGCTCTTCGGTCGCGTCTATTTCTAGCATTTGATGAGTAGATATTTGATTTGCTTGATGGAGAGATAAAGTAACGGGTGATTATAGTTCCTTAATGTGGTTGTGTCTGATTTGAGTGAGCGAGCGACGATCTTCATTAGTCTAGAGGCGACCGACTGAGACTTGCGACTTTGAGATGTGAATGTGCTCTTCCTAGGAGTTGGTGTACGACCTACCAATGGGTTTCTGATTCGAGTGTCGAGCGATAGGAGTTGCAGCTCATGAGCAGTTGTTAAATATACGTGCGATCTTGACTCCTGTCTTGATGCGTGCGATCGAAATTTCATATTAGATCAAGCGTGCTCCATTGTTGTGAGCGACTTTACAGAATGTACGATCTTTATCTTCATTGATCTGCTCTTCTCATAGTATATCGTACCATCATCGTTGATCGCACTGGTTGATTTGACTTGTCCCGGGTTTGATGTTTGGATCTTTCTCTGTGCATTTG
The DNA here is from genome assembly GCA_030737875.1 of Allium sativum. Lineage (NCBI taxonomy): Eukaryota > Viridiplantae > Streptophyta > Magnoliopsida > Asparagales > Amaryllidaceae > Allium > Allium sativum. Next base: position 190,941,181 of record CM060918.1, on the reverse strand, counting down.
CGTCCTATCCATCATGAGTAGTTTAAGTGCCTTGGATAACATCATGCACGACTGATCCTGATGATGTCCATTCTGAATCCTTTGCTCAATGTGCGCATGGATTTTTTGAGGGATTAACAGTTAGGAATTAACATGATATTTGTTATTCTATTGTACAGCTTTGTACATTCAAAGTGCATGAACTTGGATAAACATTGTTGTAATATCCCGGAAATCTGAGCCAATTTAATTTTTTTATTTTGGCAATTTTAATGAATTTCGAACATTTAAAATGATTCATTTTAAATAATAATGACGAGAAAATTATTTTGAATAGAATTAGAACGTATGTATTTATTTGAATCATCGTTAGAATATAAATATTTTATTTTAATTATATAAGGAATTGAAAATGGCGCGGTAGTTTAAAAATTCGATTTCAAAGTTCAAATGATTGTACAGGATTCAAATAAACTGGATTTTAGCAAAACAAAAAATATTAGAATCTATTAGAGAATATCTTTCCAACGAATCCGAAAAATCAAAATTTCATAGCGGGAATCAAAAGATATGTTCAGTTGAAAATTCAGAATAGTCGCTTTGGAATTCTGGCCCTTAAAAATGGGAATTTTGCAAACGACCTCGGTTTTCAACGGAACCACTATTGTTGGATCCGTGATGTCAAATTATTGCTAGGTTTCAAAATTCGTAATTTTCTGAATCAATAAGTGAGCGTGGCAAAAGAAAACGCTTTTGATCAGTTTCACTGGAATTTAATCGACTGAAAAATGGCCATTTTTCAAATGGTCTCAGAATTCGATGAAATTTGTTCTGTTAGGACCGTATCGTCAATACTAAGCTAGAAATAATTTTTCTGGAATTTTTAGAGTCCGTATGTGGCCCCGATAAATTGAAATGTACGTCTAAAATTGAATATATAGATTTATATTTTAGTCTAAACGAAAACTAATCGAAATAGCCGAACTGGCTTACGATACATATCCCATTGTGTTTGAAATGGGGGTAATTAGCAACGGGCGACAGTCGTTGGGTCTCGTTTGGAGATCGAATAAAAAGGTCAACATTTTTGGAATTAAAAAAATTTAAAATATAATTATATAAACTATGTCCAACTCCCTCTCTCCCTACCTACGGTGAAACAAGGTCAAAGGAAGAAAAAAAACGATCTCGTCAGTTCCACCAGACCCCGTCGCGCCGCCCATCGCCTCCCCCCGCGTCGCACCTCCGCAGCGCCCCCCTCCAGTCGCCAACGCCTTCCTCCGATCACCCCCTCTCTCTTCCGCTCACCCTCTCTCCTCTAAATCCCCAAAACCGAACCAAATCTACCCAACTGCCTCCGTTCAGCCCCAACCACCCTCCCCGTCACCTAAGTGCCGCCGCTCGCCGACGCAACCCCCCTGAGCCGCCTCCATCTAACCAACGCCATTCCCCCTACTTAAGCACCTTTAAGTTTTATAATTTATTTCTTTTTATTTTTTATTTTATTATTTAATTGATTAAAAAATTGATTTTTCAGTTTTAATGTAGGAAGATAAAGATTTAATTTTAATGTAGGAAGATGAAGATTTAAATTTTAATGTAGAAAGATATGATTCTTGAAAATATGTAAGGTTCATATTTTTAAAATGAGAAAGAAGTGATCTTTGATTTGGAAAGAATTGGGATGAAAATTTCCATATTTGAAAAGATAAAAATAAATTTTTATCGAAATGAACTAGTTTTGAACTAGAATTATAATCCCATTTATTTTTAAAATAAATAAAGTGGATTTGAAATGGTTTTAAAGGTAACCAGAAATTCCAATAATTGAGTAGGAATGGATTTGAATCGAAATTGTCTTTGGAATATTTCGATGTTGGATTTCGTGATTATACATATATTGTTAGGGAAATTTGAAAGATATATTTATATCATTATTTCCAATATGATATTTGTTTGTCGTGGAATTTGATATTGAATATAAGCCGATATATTTTCTATTCAGAGCCTTGTATTTAATATCAAATGGGATTTGGGTTAGTCGTGAATGGTGTCTTCATTAACACTTTTCTTAAACCCCGTTGAGAAAAAAGATTAAATCTTTTTATTTAGATTTAATGAAATGTACCAATTAAATGGTATTTAATTGGAATTGAATTTGAATTGATTTTTGGGTTTATCGTGAATATTGTTTTAAATAACACTTGTTCTTTAACCCGATAATTAATGAATGTGATTTTGGGTTTTTCGTGAACCGTGTTTTAGATGACATTAGTTCTTTAACCCAGTTAAAGACAGGATATTGATTTCTGTGAAGATTAAAACTAAGTGGGGTTTTAATGAATCTTTAATTAGATTGAAATGGTCGAGAACGGAGTACCACTAGTTTAGCTCCAGGCGATAGTTAAATCTTTAATTAGATTTGAACGTGAAATGGTACACCGTGGTGTTAGATATGAAGTACGACCAGTTTTACTTCATGGGATGAATAGGTTAGGATTGGGAAATAAAATAAATGATTACTTCGGTGTGGTTCGCTAATCCCGACTAGTTTGAATTGATATTCAAAAGAAGATTAAAGAATAAATTTAAAGAATTTATCTTTGATAAAATTAATGGGAACCTTTCCCAAAGTATAAGAATATTTGAATAAAAGAATATTCTGAATTGGAATGAGGCATATGTTGTGTTTGTGTAACACTTGTTTACTATATATGCGAGTTACTCAGAAAGACCGGGTTTATCTCATTCTGAATAACTGATTCGACGTGGTGTCGAGGATGAAGACGGTGGTCGAAGACCAGAGGTCTTCACGTCATTTGGGTGATTACTGATGATCTTAATTGGGTCGTACACCCAAGAGGAGGGAATCAGTTAGTGATCGTCCAGACGTACTTGGAGATCGATGGATATGCGGGGTACTAGATGCCTCCGGTTTCGTTCAGACCCAGAACGAACTTGTAAATGGACTGTGTGTCTGACATTGGATTTTATTCTGTGTGATTGATTTCTATTAAATATATATCTGTTTGGCGGTGGAGAATTTATTCTCTTGCTTAATGCCCTTCTCTGAGACGTACGAGCTTAGAGGTTATATATTGGTGGATATCAATCGCATGGAGTGAATTGCCTGTGTGGCATACCTAAGTGGAAAATGATCGAGGCTTTTGTTGAAAAGCAAAGTCTTGTGGTTGATGATCAAAGCACGGCCTGTGTGGCATAGCTTTGTGTAGCATTGATTCGCGAGCCTTACACCCCGGTTGTGAACCAAAAACGGGAGAGGACCTCAGGGAGGGCATGCGTTTCCTTCTAGCTAGAAGTGGCGTCAGTGGTTTTACATGCCCTGACGAGTTTGAATTATGTGGTTGTTGCTGTTGCGAGGCGCCTCGGATATATCGGTGACTGTGTGGAGCCGATGGAGTCATTTGGCTCATTTACGCCCCAAAGGGTGGGGAAACGTAGTGTTCAGGCATTTTAATCCACGTCGGTGGACCGGCCCTGACAATCCAAGGGCTTGACTGAGTACTTGTCCTAAGACTCAGGCTAGACAGTCTCGAAATCATTAGAGGACTACCTTTTGCCTCGGTTCACAAATGGAAACCCAATCTCCAATACGTGACATGTGCGGTTTTGTTTGTAGAGCCTAGTATGGAAACATGATATATGGTACGCATGCCGTCTATGATTGATACTTTTGATTTGAAGTTGTTTTATGCACTATGCACTTATAATAGTATCAAATGATTTGTTTTAAACATACCAAGCATGTTTGGCTATTATAAGGGAAAACCATATCCCCCGGCTTGCATTGCATTGTGTGATAGGACTTGGGTCTTATAATAGCTTCATTTTTCCAAAAAGCCTTGCGCTGTTTTGTTATTCGCACTGGTATTCTTGGGAGGAAACCTGTTCCGTGTTATACGGCGTGGTCCCTTGATATATCTGATTTAAAGTAAAGTTTTAAATAACTGTTTTAGTTCTCACACTGGTCACATGACTGACCTAGAGTTTATTGTTTTAACCTAAACTCTGGGAGCCCTTATTTTGACACGGGCAGTTAGTAGTTTTGGTTTTGCAGATTTATATTCACAGGATCCTGATTTACAGCTGGAATGATATCCGGAAAGCTCTGTATCCGTGTATTATTTTTAGTTGTGTATTTTATTATTTTTCCGCTGCGATGTATTTAAATGTAATTTAAATCTCCAATATTTTCTGTGTAATATTGATTCATACTCTGTATATTCTTGTATTCTGATGGAATTGTTGTAATATACAATGAAATGTTCTTCTGTTTGCATTCTTTTGTGTGTTGTTCTCGAAGTATCCGGGCTTTCCTTATCGGGGAAGTCATGGGATCTTACAATTGTAATCGACAATATGATGATGAGTGGTTACTATAAAGTGGACATAGGATTTAGTGTTGAACCATTATTAAAGTTTGTGCGCCCATTTACATTTCAACCTTTGGTTATTCTTTACATTCGAAGGTTGGTGTGCATAAGTGGATAACTTTCCACATCAACACTTTGGCAGGCCAGGAAGGGGGCACTACAACTTTGACTTCGAATCTGGTTCAGGTTATCGGATTTGGTTCTCAACTTTTGTTTTTCATTTTGACTTCGGCTCTATTTCGAAAACAGATCTCGCTCGCTTTTCATCATGGTTAAACGCAAGAAGCTCGCACTATTGCCGAGGCCCAAGGTACTAGAGGCGAAGGAAGTCAAGAACTTTCTTCGATTGGTAATCCCTTGAACTTCATCACTCGAGCCAATGTAAACACATGATTATGGATTTGTCTTTGAATTTGAACGCTCAATTTGAGCGGTAGGAGGAAGCAGTGAATACCTTCCTTGCTCGGGTTGAGGCTAGACTTGGAAGCGCTGGAAGGCCAACAGGCCATGCACATATTACCGCGACAAGAACTAGTGTTTCGTAAATCACGACTCGGGACTTAGGGGCACCCCATAAACTAATCAGTAGGGCGACGCTGATCCTCGAACTGTTGTCTTTTCTGCTATACTCAGGACAATACCCTAATCCCTACATCGCTCTAGCTCGTGACGCTTTGGTTGGACAAGTAGTGGGTTTTAACATTGGTAATGTGGCTCAGACACCTTTGCGTGTAGGTTTGGACGGTAGCTCTCTCATGGTTCCAAGAGTAAGGATTTCTCCCGTTGCGACACCTCGAGATGGGATTCCACCAGAAGTTATTATTGCAAATCAACCGGTTGCTAACACAGACTTAAATGCTAGAGGCACAAGTGTCGGCATGGATAATTTGAATCAGCCCCCTCATGATACTCAGGATAGACCTAAGCCCAACGCTCATGGTTCGATAATTAATTGGTCTTGGTTCTTGGCGCTCTGTTATCTCAGATTCAGGCCTCCTAGACATCAGCATCTTATGGCTTGTGGTTTTTGATCTTCTAGGTACTTTGGTACATTGGTTACTTGGCTTTTGGTTCTTGTTGGTTCTTTGGATCGTGGTCTTGGTTTTGGCATTCTTCGGTTTTGGATTTTTGTATTTTGGCCTTTGGTGTTTTGGCACCTGACCTTTTTTGTTTACTGCTTCTGTTTTTTGGTTGCCCGTCTTTTGGCTTTCTCTGGTTTTCCAGCTCTTAGTATCTTTGGATCATTGGTTATTTGGCTTTTTGATTTCTGTCCTTTGGAGGAAGGTCTTCCCACTTACGTATTTCCTACCTTTGGCTTTTTGATTTCTGCTCTTTGTAGTGTCCTGAAATTCCAGTACAATTTGAGCTGACCGAATAACACAAGTCCAACCCAAATTACACTATAAACCAGAAAAATAATAGAAAGAAATTAGAGGTTGAGAATAGATAAGATGGAAACTTAGAATAGAAGAAGAAGAAAATACAACATCAGAGTAAACACGAATCTCACAGCGGAACGAACAATATATAACAGATACATAACTTTGAAATAAAATCAGTATATGTATACAGTAACATTATCAGAGTATAACACTTACGACACAGTGAAATAAACAATAGCTATATAATCCTGAAGCCTCCTGCCCAAGCTCTCCAAGTATATCTGTAAAATACTGACTACTTGACTGCCCGTACAAAATTGGGCACCCAAGAGTTTAGGGAAAACAAAACAAAACAAACTCCGGGTCAGTCATGGGACTGGTTTGAGTAAAACAATTTAAAACAGTTTGAGTAACTATACGATATCTCATAAGACCATGGCGTTTAAAGGAATGGGTTTTTCCCTTATGATAATCCAAATGAATTTGATTTGACTTTCAAATCATTTTGAAAGAAACGATGATTTTTATATCAAAACTCATTGATATTATAATAGTGTCTATCAACCACAATATAATAATCATCTAGCAGAAACGCTTTCATCTCACGCTCTACATACATAGTATACAATCAAAACAGCGAGCACTTATTGGATAATGGATTTCCAACTATGACAAGGTATGAAACCACCTTCCGATAGTGTACCTCTATAGAGGAATACACTGGGTTCAACAAGACATCTTGCAACACGGCCACACATGACCGACCACTCATTTCGCTTGAGTGTATCGAATGTATATCAACAACGGTTGGGATCAGCAACCGTTTACCGAATGGAACAACATCAAATAGATTAAAGAATGAAACGAATATCTCTAGATAGGTGATTATACACCCTAATTGGCAGCCAACCACTTAGCCATGCTGCCAGCTCGATTTTTGTCATTTCCCAGTTGTGAGGCTAAAGGCCACGCTTATCTCTAACAGATCACAAAATTATTCACTTTGAATGTCACATCGTCATACCCGCCAAATCACAAATTGATTTCCCCAAAAATACAACGAGTATACAGCTAAGAAAAACTAATTATTCATGAGTTGTTCTGGGACTGGACAAACTGAAGGCACTATTCTGTAAATCCATCTTAGGCAATTTCTACCTAGGATTTTGACAAAACGACCATTGCACAAATTCCGCCTTCAATTATCTTCATCATATTTAATCGCAACGCTAATGCCATACGGAGTGGTTTTCAGATAATGAATCTGATCCCGGTCTCTCCGTATTGACAACGGAATTGGTCAAAAACTTCGATAGTCGGTGATTTAACTATCAAAGGAAAACATACGTACAAACAACGGTCGTATTTCCAAATGGAAATCTTACCGATCAAATCATCAATCAACACTGATCCACTTTATTTTAATTTGTCATTCAATTATCCATTTCCCTATTCCTGTTTCCATATATTCAACATTTCTTATTTTCTAAATTCAGAAAGTATACGTTATTAACATTGGAAAACATTTCCATTTCTTATTTTCTATATTAGAAAACATTTCTGATTCTTATTTGGAAAACATTTCCAAAACTCCTACATTTGGATTTAAATAGATGTTTAAATAAAACATTGCTATGCCGACTCAAAACATTACACTCATTCACTAAATTCACTTAACCAAACATTATTCTCAAACCTTAACCATTCCTTAGTTAAAAATGGAGTCAATCAAGTTGGGGTATAACTACCTCTCAGACCTTAACTGAACAACAGTTCTAACTTCAAAATAGACAAAGTTCACCTTCTAAATCTTTAACAAACTTCCTTACATACCTCTCGGATTCAATTTATGAATCCACTTCTTTATTGAAACATTGATTATAACTATAGCGTTACAATCCCTACTTCTAAAATATCTAACTTCAAAATATAACTTTTATTCCTTAATTTAACTGAATAACTAAACAGACAATTTATTTGTAAATAAATAAATCTTGATAAAAACGAAAAGTGAATTGTACTTTCCCGAATTCGATATAATCGAATTTCAACGTATAACTCTCTTACGAATAATCTCTATTCGATAACTCCTTTTCAAATAAACTATATTAAATTAACTCTTTCGAATAAACTATATTTGATTAACTCCTTTCGAATAACTAATATTCAATTAACTCCTTTTTGAATAACTTATGTTCAATTAACTCCTTTTGAATAACTTATATTCAATTAACTCCTTTTTGAATAACTTATATTCGCTAACTCCTTTCGAATAAACTAATATTCAATAATTGTTTTCGAATAAACTAATATTCGATAACTCCTTTCGAATAAACTAATATTCGATAACTCCTTTTCAATTAACTCTAACTCTAATCAATTAACTCTAATTCGGTTAACTCTAACTCTAATCAATTAACTCTAACTCTCATTGATTAACTCTAATTCGATTAACTCTAACTCTAATCAATTAACTCTAACTCTAATCGATTAACTCTAACTCTAATCAATTAACTCTAATTCGATTAACTCTAATTCTAATCTATTAACTCTAACTCTAATCAGTAAACTATAATTCGATTAAATCCTCTAACTCATTTTGATTAGAACATTTTTATTAACACATTTTGATTAACACATTTTGATTAACTCCTTTGATTTACTCTACGTCCTATTCAATTTCAAATACCGATGTTGAAATCGGTTCTTACTTCTCTATACTGCTCCTGACTTATATATTCTATTTATCAAATGATAAATATTTTATTTAATTTATAAAATATTATTTATAAATTAATCTTCTCAATCTACCGGTTAAAACATATTCTATTTAAAATTTTTGCTTTAAATCCATATCATGTTATACCCGTGTGCGAAGCATGGGTCTATACCTTTCCAATGTAAAATTCTCTTTTTATAAAATTCTTTCCATTTTTCCGAATATTCCTTTTATAATTTTATTTACTTTCTAAATAAATATTCCTTTTATATTTCTATTTATTTTCTATATAAATATATCCTTTTATAAAATCCTTTGTTTTATAAATAATTTCTTTTATAAAATTCTTTAGTTTTATAATTAATTTACTTTCAATATACACTGTGAAAATTTCCTTTTTACATTCCAGTATTTCTTATGATATTTAAAATACCCAATTGAAACACCCTACCCTCCATTAAGGTCACTCACAAGGGACTGCCTTAACTTTGGTGGAGGTTTGTAAGTAGCAGTCACAGATAAAACTCAAGACAGATATAAACACATATATATAAGCAGCGGAAGACATCAGACTTTTATTTCATAAAATACTTGTTCACACAACACATTTCCATAATTGTCTCATAACAACTTCCAAAAACATTACAACATCATTTCTGTCTTGGTTTTAAAATAAAGAAGCATAAAACATGATTAAAACTACATAAATCTCCATAGAGTGTGACCAACAGCCATAGCCAAGGAAAGAGACTCCAAACCATACATCAACTATCTTGAAGCTTTAGAGAATCTGACTAAGCCGAGTTATTTCCTCCCTGCGGACCGGGGGGGGGGGGCGGGGGGGGGGATGGAAGAAAAGAAGACAAAAGAAAATAGGGTCAGACATAAAACCTGGTAAGTCTAGTGACTCTTCAGTATGAAAATAAGAATAAGGGCATGATAGGTATAAACTGGAATAGGAAAGTATCATAAACTAGATAAGGTAGTTCTGAAACGAATATACTATCGCACCCCACACTATATCTCTGCACCTATTGTATTTATTCCGACTGGCACCCTATGCTGAGGGTGAAGTGACCCCGTTTCTAAAGTTTCACCCTATGCTGAGGGTAAAGTGATCCCGTTTCTAAAGATGCACCCTATGCTGAGGGTAAAGTGATCCCCTTATTTTAAAGATCGGCTCCTACTCGGATAATCATATGTGTCTTACGGCCCCCAGAAATTGTAGATACCTATGCTGGCCCCACCATGGGTGTATCAAGTCCCATGGTGGCGACCCGACACAGACCTTATAATGCATAGGTTATACTACTGGTGCCCCAGTGCCCTGTTTGTCTGCTCCGAAGTGCGTGCACGCCCGCACTCCGTTAGAACCCACACTGTTGCACCCACCGCCGTTGCTTTGACCGCTTACAATCAGCCCAGTAATCGTGCCCCACCCTGCCTAGTTTCAGGGTACCATGATACCTAATTGGGTTACTGATGAAATGGGTCCCCGTTACTAGGGTTTTCTAGTCAAAGATGCTAAGTGGTTAAGTGTCTGTATTTACCTAACCTCACCCATCAATTTCATTAACATGTTGAATTGGTTAAGTGTTTTAGTTAACTTAACCCTAACATTTGTCCTTAGCCTTTTAAAGCACCGATCACTCACATTAGATAGATATTGTTACGGTTACTCGATGTGCTGGTCAGTTCCGGGAAGATTTACAACGTAACTCAGTCTAACCTCGGGTCCTTAATGGGCTTCATGCTTAACCACCCACATTGGATAGGTATTGTTGTGACTACTGGACAGCCGGGCGGGTCCGGGCAGATTTACATCACAACTCAATCCAACCTCGTGTTAAGCATATTCTTATTTTCTAAATTTACATTGTCTTTATCACTTAATATATGTAAATTTGTCAACAATTAAATGTTGTGGCCCACTTTCCAGGTCTAATCTTTTTGGTATAAAGAATTTATACCATTTAAATGCCACCAATTTTGGCATGTGACAAACATGCCAATTTTATATAATTTATGACAATTTTTCTAATATTCCCAACATTACCCCGTTTAAACATTAGGCTAACAATCTTAGCCTAATTTTCGTTCGCATAGTCTTAACATATAATATTAGGCTAAAAACTTAGCCTAATTTAGCGCGCACAAATAGGCATAAGGGAATTCATAAACACAAACATAACATAGGTGTAAACTTTTCATTTTTGGCATAGTAAATATGAACATCATAGGTGTGAACTTGCGAAGTAGCCAACATGAATGACATAGATGTGAACTTGCAAAATAGTCAATATTCATACATGTGAATTTGCAACATAGCCTTAATCAATTTACATATATTGTGAATTTGCATTGAAATAAAGGTCTAACCAAATAGGTGTCACATGAAATAGCATATGATTTAGACAACATAGGTCTAAACATGTTTTTGGATCTAGGCATAACATCGAGCATCACTAGCACATGACAAGAATATGACTTTTTCATAAATATGTATAACTTTATGACAAGGGTGTGAACTAGATCCAATCGCATATCTAATTACAACATGAACATGTACTAAAGTGGATCTTGACATGGATCCAATTAGGAACTTGCAACATTCACATAAACATAGGGGCATGCATATGAACACAACCATTTAGGCATAAAGATTTTCAAGCATAAAGTATATACATGAGGTTCTAACCACAAACGATCTATATAATCACATAATCATGAACTATACAACTTGCTTGTGATGTTGTTATCATTCTAAAAGTACAATAGGATCAACATCAATCTTAATTATATCACAAAAATCCCAATTTCATTCGCAACACAATCATTTCAAAACATAGAGATGAATTAACATCGTCGTTACATAGTAGCACAATTCCACTTCCAATTTACATCGAATCAATTCTTAGTTTTATTCTCATAGGAAAAATCACTATATTTACAATGAACGACGAACTTGGATTCTGGATTCTGAATTCTGGATTCTGAATTCTGGATTTGAAATGCTTACCTTTGGGTAGACTAACGTTGTTTTGATTCGTGTTTAGCTTTAGTATTGGCTTGTCTCTAGGCTTTCTAACTGACGGCCACTCCTAGCTTCTTTCCAGCAACATGACGGCTTTAGTATTATATTATTTGTGTGATTTTCGAGTTAAACTTGAGTTGTATTTATAGAATTTCAATCTACTTGGAGTCGTCGATGAAGCTAGAGTGAATCCAGACCATCTATCTCAAGAGAAGCCAATCAGAAAGTGACATGTAAGCCCTAGTGACTCAGCCAAGCCTCAGAAATCGACCAGACCCTGACCAGGCCAGCCAGGGCCTGACCAGTAGGTCTTTCTGACCTGGGCGCTCTTGGTAGGTGCGCCAGACTAAAATTGTACTAGCGCACTTCCCAAGTGCGCTAGTTCAATTTTGTTCTGGCCCACTTCCCAAGTGCGCCAGAACAAAATTGAACTGGCGCACTTGGGTGCGCCAGTGCATTCTGACCCATTTCTGGTTTTTCTGCCCAACTTCGTTCGTCCATATCTTCTTCATACGATATCCGTTTTACGCAAACTTTTACTCTTTCTCAAGCAGAATTTTGAGACGAACGCAATGGCGTAACCCATTTCCCTTGATTTCATCATTTAGAATTAATTATACTTTAATTTGTTAAGGTATAGTTAACGGAAAATTCGGGGTGTTACATTCTCCCCTCCATAAAGGATTTCGTCCCCGAAATCTTCAAGTCTAGGAGAACGTAAGACCTAACATCCAATCATCCATCTACTCAACCAACAAACAAAGGTGTCCATTGTCCTTAAAAGACTTCTAATGCTTTATGATTTATATGCACCGTGTGTGTATATGTCCTTAATTAATGCAAAATCAAGCGGTCTACTGATCCAGTTGACCTCCTTAATGCAAATCATGTAAGTGTCATGAATCCATTATGTATGCAAATTTGTCCTTACTCATAATTCTACATGAGTGCGCAACCATCAATACAAATGCGACACCCATATGACAACATATCAAGTTTCAACCACATACAAACATGAGTACATATATGCATATGTAGTATGAAGTGATTGAGCCGATCTAAAACCTAGGTTGTGTGTGTATATGCATCCACGAGCAACCACTTGCAGCCATCAACCATAACATGCTTCAAATACATGTTTACATCCAAAGGGGTTTCTACCTAAGGATAAAGGATAATATCGAGGAGATATACCTAAAAAGATAGATACAAGCACAACTTAAGGAAAAAGAGAGGTCAAAGATATACCCTCAAAAAGAAAAGGGTAGGCCGCGCGTATTCTATCCTTAGTTTCCAAAGTCGCGTCTTCCTCGACGTCGCTCCACTGAAAATTGACGAGCTTCACTTCGCGGTAGCATAGCTTTTTGATTTCAGTTCCTACGATTCGAGTTGAAACTCTCCTCACAGTTACTTTATGTTCCACTTCAGCTTCTTCTAGAATGCTTGGCTCCACCACTTCCGCTGATTCATGTAGAAATTTCCGGAGATGAGAAACGTGAAAGACGTTGTGAATTCCAGCCAATCTTTCAGGCAGATCTACTCTATAAGCCATTTTCCCAATCTTCTCGATGATTGGGAACGGTCCTACAAATCTTGGTGCTAGTTTTCCTGCAGATCCAAAGCGAACGACGTTCCTTAAAGGGGATACCTTAAGGAAAACCCTGTCCCCAACCTCAAACTCAAGGTCGGTCCTTCTTTTGTCGGCATAGGATTTCTGTCTGTCTTGGGCAGTCTTCATTCTCCTTCGTATCAAGTCCACTTTTTCTGAAGTCTCTCTAATCAAGTCTGGCCCAAGTATAATCTTGTCAGTGGACTCCCACCAACAAGGTCTTCGATACAAAGCTTAGAAGGGCGCCATACTGATGGTGGCCTGGTAACTGTTGTTAAAGGAGAATTACACTAAAGGAAGGTGATCCTCCCAAGTCCCTTCAAAGTCAAGAACACACAGTCTCAGAAGATCTTCTAGTACTCTATTTACCCTTTCTGTCTGACCATCAGTTTGGGGGTGATAGGCCGTGCTCAAACATAACTGTGTGTCGAAAACTTCTTTTAGACTCCGCCAAAATTCGCTTGTGAAGATGGGGTCTCTGTCACTCACTATGCTGGAACGTATTCCATGGAGTCGAACTATTTCCTTGAGATAAAGAGAAGCTAGTGATGAAGCAGTTCTTCTACTCTTGATAGGTATGAAGTGGGCGCTTTTAGTAAGCATGTCCACTATTACCCAAATGCTAGTATTGCCTCTTCTTGACCTAGGCAACCCGTCAATGAAGTACATTGAAATGCTATCCCACTTCCATTGCGGGACTTCTAGAGGATGAAGCGGTCCTCCAGGCTTCTTTTGTTCCGCCTTGACCTGTTGGCATGTCACGCACTTAGAAATGAAATCTGCTACGTCCTTCTTCATGCCGCTCCAATAGAAAGCTCTCTTTACGTTCTTGCACATCTTGTCTCCACCTGGGTGTATTGTCATCTTGGGATGATGTGCCTCCTCGAGAACCTTCTTCACAAAATCCCTAGCTTGTGGGACACATAGTCTTCCATCTCGCCTCAGCCAATCCTTATCATCGATGGAGTACCTGTTGAGGTGACTAGAAGTCTCACCCCTAATATGTTTATCAATCACATCCACAAGCTGTGGGTCTTCTCGTTGTGCGGCCCCTATCGAGTCTAAAAGAGTAGGGCGTACTTCGAGAGATGCTAACAAACCCGGTACAAAATCTGAGATGGGCCTAAAGTTAAAACCGGCTATATACTCCAAGCTTTGCCTTTCTACAAAGAGAGAGCTTAAGGACAGTTTCTTTCGGCTTAACATGTCTACTACTATGTTGCCTTTGCCGGGGGTATAGGAAATTTCAAAATCATACGAGGCAAGAAACAACGTCCACCTTTGCTGGCTCAAATTAAGATCTTTCTGCGAGAAAAGATACTTCAACGATTTATGGTCAGTGTATAATTCGAACTTCTCACCTAGGAGATAATGGCGCCAAGACTTAAGCGCAAAGACGATGGCGGCCAACTCAAGATCGTGGGTTGGGTAGTTCTTTTCATGCACTTTCAATTGTCTTCCACCATAAGCTACTACCCTCCTTTCTTGCATCAGAACAGCGCCTAGCCTCGTACCGCAAGCATCCGTATATACTGTGAACATTTTGCTTCCATCTGGCAAAGTCAGAACTGGGACTATTGTGAGAGCCCTTTTTAATCGTTGGAAAGCAAACTCGCAATCCAAATCCCAAGTGAACGCCAGATTCTTCTTTGTTAGCCTTATGAGTGGAGCTAAGATTTTCGCGAAATCCCTAATGAACTTTCGGTAAAAATCGGCTAGCCCAAGAAAGCTTTGAACTTCGGTTGCATTTCTTGGTGTCTTCCAATCTTGCACTGTCACCACTTTCGCGGGGTCCACAGCTAACACCTCTTTGGACACTACATGCCCCAATAATCTTACTTCCTTTCTCCAAAAGTGGCACTTGGAGAATTTGACTCTTAGCTGATGTGCACGGAGAGTATCCATGATCTCTTTCAGATGCTGAGCATGTTCTTCCTCATTCTTTGAGAAGATCAAGATATCATCTACGAAGACCACCACGAACTTATTGAGGAATTCTCTGAACACCCTGCTCATCAGGGCTACGAAATAAGCGGGTGCGTTCGTCAAACCGAAAGGCATGACAAGCCACTCGAAGAAACCGTCTTGGGTTCTGAACGCCATTTTATCAATGCTATCTTCAGCTACCCTTAGCTTATGGAACCCAGTAGCCAGATCAAGTTGGGAGAAGACCGACGCACCTACAAGCTGATCAAACAAATTGTCTACATGGGGAAGCGGGTGTTTATTCTTTTTAGTCAGCTTGTTTAGCTCCCTATAGTCCACATAAAGACGTATTGAACCATCTGCTTTGTTGGCGAACACCACTGGAGCACCCCATTCCGAGATACTCCTTCTTATAATCCCCTTCTCGAGAAGCTCCTTTACTTGCTTACTGGGCTCCTTTCTCTCCTTTGGAGCCATGTTTCTAACAGGAAGAGCTATGGCCTTTGCATTATCAACAAGATATATGCGGAAGTCTATTTCTCGCTTCGGAGGTAAGCCTTTCACCTCTTCAAAGACATCCGGATATTCCCGGACTACTCTAACTGACTGCAAATTCTCAACTGAAGCGTCAAGCAACTCTAGATAACTAAGCATAACAGCATTCAAGGGATTACAAGAAATTTCTAGAGTGTTACCGAGCCGAGTCAAGAGCCTAACCAATCTTTTCTCACAATCAAGAATGGCACCATTACTGGATAACCAGTCCATGCCTAAGATCAGTCCATACCCTGGGAAGCCCAAAACAAAGGCACTACATCTAAATTCAACATTTAGAATAGAGATTCTCGAATCCAAGCAAACCATCGACAAATAAGCCGAGCCCCCAATTGGATTTGAAACAACCAAGGGATCTTCTACCATACTAGTGTCTAGGTGCAGAGATTCTACTAAAGCAGATGAAATAAAGGAGTGTGATGCACCAGAATCAAAGAGAGTGCGAATTGGATGATCATACAGATAATCTAAGCTTTCTACAGAAATATTTCTACCTCGTTCCTGTGGAGGTGCCACCAACTCATGAACTTGTCCGCCTGAGGTGGATCCAGTCCTCTGTCCCTGCCCCCGCTTCTTTGGGCAGTTCTTAGCCAAGTGTCCAGTCTCGCCACAACTGAAGCAACCACCATTCATCTTTGCCTTCTTCTTTCTGCAGTCTTTTGCTATATGTCCCACAATGCCACAGAAATTGCACTTTCTCTTTTCGAGGGATTGGTTATTCTTCCCGTCTTTCTTGAAGCCTATTTTCTTAGCCTGTAAACCTTCCTTCTTTTCTTCCACCTTAGTCTCTTTCTTGCCCTTGTCTTCCTCGTGTAGCAAAACACGTCCACTAAGCTTTCATAAGTCGCTCCCGTGGATACATGAGTCATAGCAAGGCTGTGTAGAGGCTCATTCAGACCTTTGACGAAGCGGAGCGCCTTCTTGTGTTGGGTGTTTACTAAGTCCAACCCAAATCTGGCCAGCTGATTAAACTGATTAACGTACTCCCTGATTGTCATACTCCCTTGCTTAAGAGTTAGGAACTTCTCCATTTGCAGGCTTCTTTCAGATTGGAAGAGGAATTTCATCTCAAACCTTGTCCTGAAGTCTTCCCATGTTTCCACTGGCCTCTCAGCATTGGTGATCTCCTACCAATAAGATGCTTCCTCTTTAAGCAACCACACTGCTAGTTGTATCTTCTGCCTGTCATCAACTTCGAAGATAATGAATAAATCTTCAGTCTCTTTCAGCCAGTTTCTTGCTACCACAAATGATTCAGTTCCATAAAAGTCCTTTCCTCCCATAGCCTTGAAGTCTCTACATGTCTTAGCGAAAGTGTTTCCACAAGGAGGAGGAGGAACTGCTGCCACTGTAGGAGGAGGAATGTCTTCTTGGCCCGTACCATTGGCCCTAGCCTCTAGATACCTTCGGAACCAACTGGGGATCGGTACTCCTTCTGGAAGGTTAAGGTCTCCAGACATGCTGAAACAAAAGGAAAGGTTCAAAATGAAGGATATATAGATAGTGCATATGGCTTTTGGGGGATTACGCCTATTAAAATATCAAAACTTTTCTTGAAAATGCTTTTTAAACTTCTTTTTGAAAATAGTTTCAAATTTTTTTAGTCTGGTAAAACCTATACTCTGATACCAAGTGAAACACCCCACCCTCCATTAAGGTCACTCACAAGAGACTGAATTAACTTTGGTGGAGGTTTGTAAGTAGCAATCACAGATAAAACAGAAGACAAATATAAACACACACACACACACACACACACACACACACACACACACATATATATATATATATATATAAGCAGCGGAAGACATTAGACTTTTACTTCATAAAATACTTGTTCATACAACACATTTCCATAATTGTCTCATAACAACTTCCAAAAATATTACAACATCATTTCTGTCTTGGTTTTAAAATAAAGAAGCATAAAACGTGATTAAAACTGTATAAATCCCCATAGAGTGTGACCAACAGCCATAGCCAAGGAATGAGACTCCAAACCGTACATCAATTATCTTGAAGTTTTAGAGAATCTGACTAAGCCGAGTTATTTCCTCCCTGCGGACCTAGGGGGGAACGGAAGAAAGGATGACGAAAGAAAATAGGGTCAGACATAATGCCTGGTATGTCTAGTGACTCTTCAGTATGAAAATAAGAATAAGGGCATAATAGGTATAAACTGGAACACGAAAGTATCATAAACTAGATAAGGTAGTTCTAAAACGAATATACTATCGCACCCCACACTATATCTCTGCACCTATTGTATTTATTCCGACTGGCACCCTATGCTGAGGGTGAAGTGATCCCGTTTCAAAAGATGCACCCTATGCTGAGGGTAAAGTGATCTCGTTTCTAAAGATGCACCCTATGCTGAGGGTAAAGTGATCCCCTTATTTTAAAGATCGGCTCCTACTCGCATAATCATCCATGTCTTACGTCACCCAGAAATTTTAGATACCTATGCTGGCCCAGCCATAGGGTGTATCAAGTCCCATGGTGGTGACCCGACACAGACCTTAGAATGCATAGGTTATACTGCTGGTGCCCCCAGTGCCCTGTTTGTCTGCTCCGAAGTGTGTGCACGACCGCACTCCATTAGAACCTACACTGTTGCACCCACTGCCATCGCTTTGACCACTTACAATCAGCCCAGTAATCGTGCCCCACCCTGCGTAGTTTCAGGGTACCATGATACCTAATTAGGTTACTGCTGAAATGTGTCCCCGTTACTAGGGTTTTCTAGTCAAACATGCTAAGTGGTTAAGTGTCTGTATTTACCTAACCTTACCCATCAATTTCATTAACATGTTGAATTGGTTAAGTGTTTTAGTTAACTTAACCCTACCATCTGTCCTTAGCCTTTTAAAGCACCGACCACTCACATTAAACAGATATTGTTACGGTTACTGGATGTGCCGGTCGGTTCCGGGCAGATTTACACCGTAACTCAGTCTAACCTCGGGTCCTTATTGGGCTTCATGCTTAACCACCCACATTGGATATGCATTGTTGTGACTACTGGACAGCCGGGCGGGTCCGGGCAGATTTACATCACAACTCAATCCAACCTCGTGTTAAGCATATTCGTATTTTCTAAATTTACATATTTGACTTTATCACTTAATATATGTAAATTTGTCAACAATTAAATGCTGTGGCCCACTTTCCTAGTCTAACCTTTTTGGTATAAAGAATTTATACCGTTTAAATGCCACCAATTTTGGCATGTGACAAACATGCCAATTTTATATAATTTATGACAAGTTTTCTAATATTCCCAACGTTACCCCGTTTAAACATTAGGCTAACAATCTTAGCGTAATTTTCGTTCGCATAGTCTTAACATATAATATTAGGCTAAAAACTTAGCCTAATTTAGCGTGCACAAATAGGCATAAGGGAATTCATAAACACAAACATAACATAGGTGTAAACTTGGCATTTTTGGCATAGTAAATATGAACATCACAGTTGTGAACTTGCGAAATAGCCAACATGAATGTCATAGATGTGAACTTACAAAATAGTCAATATTCATATATGTGAATTTGCAACATAGCCTAAAACAATTTACATATATTGTGAATTTGCATTAAAATAAGGGTCTAACCAAATAGGTGTCACATGAAATAGCATATGATTTAGACAACATAGGTCTAAACTTGTTTTTGGATCTAGGCATAACATCGAACATCACTAGCACATGACAAGAATATGACTTTTTCATAAATATGTATAACTTTATGACAAGTGTGTGAACTAGATCCAATCGCATATCTAATTACAACATGAAACATGTACTAAAGTGGATCTTGACATGGATCCAATTAGGAACTTGCAACTTTCACATAAACATAGGGGCATGTATATGAACATAACCATTTAGGCATAAAGATTTTCAAGCATAAAGTATGTACATGAGGTTCTAACCACAAACGATCTATATAATCACATAATCATGAACTATACAACTTGCTTGTGATGTTGTTATCATTCTAAAAGTACAATAGGATCAACATCAATCTAAATTATATCACAAACATCCCAATTTCATTCGCAACACAATCATTTCAAAACATAGATATGAATTAACATCGTCGTTACATAATAGCACAATTCCACTTCCAATTTACATCGAATCAATTATTAGTTTTATTCTCATCGGAAAAATCACTATACTTACAACGAATGACGAATTTGGATTATGGATTTGAAATGCTTTCCTTTAGGAAGAGTAACGTTGTTTCGATTCATGTTTAGCTTTAATATTGGCTTGTCTCTAGGCTTTCTAACTAACGGCCACTCCTAGCTTCTTTCCAGCTGCATGATGGCTTTAGTATTATATTATTTGTGTGATTTTAGGGTTAGACTTGAGTTGTATTTATAGAGTTTCAATCTAATTCGAGTCGTCGATGAAGCTAGAGTGAATCCAGACCATTCATCTCAGGAGAAGCCAATCAGAAAGTGACATGTAAGCCCTAGTGACTCAGCCAAGCCTCATAAATCGACCAGACCATGACCAGGCCAGCCAGGGCCTGACCAACAGGTCTTTATGACTTGGGCGCACTTGGCAGGTGCTCCAGGCTAAAATTGTACTAGCGCACTTCCCAAGTGCGCCAGTTCAATTTGGTTCTGGCGCACTTCCCAAGTGCGCTAGTGCATTCTGACTCGTTTCTGGTTTTTCTGCCCCACTTCGTTCGTCTATATCTTCTTCATACGATATCCGTTTTACGCAAACTTGGACTCTATCTCAAGCAGAATTTCGAGACGAACGCAATGGCGTAACCCATTTCCCTTGATTTCATCATTCAGAATTAATTATACTTTAGTTTGTTAAGTTACAGTTAACGAAAAATTCGGGGTGTTACACCAATAATCATGATCAATCTCATCTAAACACACGTAATCAACAACAGATTATATATCACATTATATATCATAATATATATGGAAACAAACAGTAATAATATTTGAGGAATCCAGTTGGATCCTTTTAACCTATTTCCCTGCATCCACAGATGTTAAAACAATATAATAACATTGATTTCATTTCGATACGAAATATTTTGTTAAACAAAATCAATATTCGATTAACGATTTATATATACCATTATTTATAATTTCAAATAATCAATCAGCAATTTGATCAAACAATCAACACACAGATATCAATCATCATTTATCAATTCTAAAAATACGTTATAGAAATATAACTGGATAGAGTTAGTGAGATTTACTCACATTGGACGATCATCGTTAAATAACGATAACCACCAGTTGATTCAGACGTACAATTTATTTTACAAAAAATTGTAACGAGCTCTAATTTGCTTCAGACCATTTCGACTTTGTAGACTACGATTATACGATCCCAATGTGACTGCTGGTTTGAAATTTTGATATCGTATGAGTTAGATGTTAACATTACAAGATTACACATTGTGTAAATAAATAAATAAACTATTCTTGAATTAACTAAAAGGGGATTGGGCATCACCATTGAAATTCTCATCTCATACCATTACTGCTACTCACCATTAAATAAGCTGTTGCTCCTTCCCTGAATACACGCCGCTTCCCCCAGTAAAGAAAATTTTCATCATCCGCCCAACCATTCCCATTCAACCCCTTTTATTTCTGTTTTAAATTTTCTTTTCTTCAATTGGGCTTTACCATTTGATTCAGCTTAGTTGCCCCTAGGAAAACCAACCTGTTAAACTCTTCTTCTCATTTATCAAATCGCGACCTGTTGGTTTCAAGCTCCCCATTTTCGAAACTTCAGGAGCTTCCATTCACGTCATTACTTGGCTAACTCCATCAACCACAACACCATACTCCTCTTCCTTTTCAACTCTTCCTTCTCCAATTGATAACGTCCAACTCGAAACAACTTTACCAAACTCCTCAGAAATTGCAAACACTTTCGGTTTGATCCCCTTGACCCAAATCAAATCTCAATGTAATTCCAAACTCCTTTAATTACCTAGTATTTCAAACCCTAATATTCACTACAAAAACCCCATCGCAAATCCTTGCGTCGCACCTGATCAAACGGGTATTGAGAAGAAGCTTTAGCTTCAAGGAATTCAAAGGGAATAGTTTTGAGATTTTAGAAACTTTCTATGATTTTATTTGATTTTCTAAAGAACACAAATTCATGTTTTCTTGAAGAAAACACGGTGGCTCAATTTTAGCTAACCACAGAAAAATGAAACTAGGTTTAGAGGAAGTAAGGATATTTATAGAAAAATTTAAATATTGTTATATTTAATTTTATATTGATTTTTAAGCAACCGCTATTGTATTTATCATTTAAAAATCCTCATGATCACATACGATATCCAAAAATCACGAAAATGGACATACACCTTCAGTTCGACATTACAGACCCAACGAAACTATTTTCGTCGAATTCCAACTCCGTTTGCTCACATAACGTATTTTAAAGGTCAAATTACTGACTGTTTTTCACATTAAAAATCCGTATGGCTACAAACTGACCCCAAAAATCACAGAAATTGAAATCTAACAATAATTTGATATTACGGATCCAATAAAATTAGTTTTGTGGAAACGGAGGTCGTTTGCAAAACTGGCTATTTTTAAAGCTCTAAACAACCCATTTAAATATATAAATATATTTAAAAATAATTAAATTAAATATTTAAAAATAAATATTATCGTATATATTCCCAATAGAATATCATACTACTCCAATTGGATTTATAACTTGATATTCAAATCCCGGTTGAATTGATATTCAATTTAAATTGAAAAATCCCTTTATAATATAAATAAATCACTATAAATTATAAAGGAATTTCATAGCGACTATTTTAAAATTTCATTTGGACATAAATCAAAATCTACCTGATGAAATCCCCGCTTTTCTCTTCCACTAGAAAAATATACTTCACCAGCTCTGAATGTTTCTTGTTTCACAGAAATCCGACTTAAAACGGATCCTGTATATTCATTTAAAGTTCGAATCGCCAAATCGCGAACTACCACACCATTTCGGGCTCGATTATAATCAAAATATAATTATACGTTCTACTTCCGTTTATAGAATATATTTGTTCATATAATTCAACTCTAAACTGAATTATATATTTTAAATTGTCCAATTCATAAAATATTGTTAATTCACTATTTCTGACTATTTCGGAATTAAATATATTATCTAATTATTTATATTGATTAAATATTAAATATTATTTAATTAAACATCTATTTAAATCTCTATATCACTAATTAAATAATTAAATAAATTAATTATAATATCGTAAAAATACGGGTCGTTACACTCTTGGTATTTTGACTTTTGATTTCCGACTCATGGATTTCTTGGTGTTCTCTGGGTTTAAGTTATTCGAGTTTTGTCCCCTGGCTGTGGCTTTAAGGACTTTGGTCCTCTAGATGTATCATTTTGGTTATTCTATTTTTAGATGGTTGTGTCAACATGAAAATTTCTTGACAATACACCACCACGCCTCGGTTATTAATAAACTCTATCCTTTCTAGCTTGAAATTTTGGATGGCAAAGTTTGCTTACCTATGTACCAAGAATCAACGAGATCCTAGGCATGCTCTTCACGAAAGATAAACTTGAAATCAAAATCTGCTAAATCCACGTACTATGTAAAAGGACCGGCGAGAACCATACGCATACCCTTCGCTGATTATGAACTGACATGTTTTCTTCAGAATTTACTAAAAACTCCATAACTTTTATAACTTTAGTAATATTACTTCGCTAAGTAAGGATGCTTACTAGTGAAGTATGAAACCTGAAACTGGATTGCAAATTCTAAAAGGTTGGGCTGTCTTGTCCTACTTCAACATGGCTGCTCTATCTAGTGTCGAGTATTGTATCCTGCTCATTTGGCTCCGGATCACCTTGTCAAGGCGATTCATATGGTTATCTGGTTACGTCGGGTGGACATGTCAGTGACACAACAACATATTCACTCATGGCTTTGGATCGTCCTGTCATGGCGATTTATCTGGTTATCTAGTTTTGTCGAGCGAACTTGTCCGTGGCGCGACCAGATTATTCACACTTGGCTATTGGTTATTTGGTTATCTGGCTATTTGGTTATCAATTACTTCCGATTTATGGATTTTGGGTTTTCCAATTTCCCGGCTAGGTTACTCTGGTTATTTAGGTTCTTGGATCCTGGCGATACTTCGGTTATCAGCTACATTGATTATTCTGGCTTTTGGACCTCAAAGGTCCAATGGTTATTGTCTATTATGGTACTTAGGCTCTTGGACCCTTGTGGTCACTTGGCTATTCTGGTTAATTCAATTATTCTGCTTATTTAACTATTCTAGTTATCTCTCAGGGAACAATCCAATGAGATCGCAGCTTTTAGATTTTTTGGCTTTTTGGTTTTCCGGTTTCATGGTTAACATGATCTAGTGCGATCGTGGCTCTTCGGCTTTTTGGTTATTGTATTTCCTTCGGACTTCTCCTGGCTTTGGTTTATGGATTCTTGGTTTTTTGGTTTACTCACAAAACACATCTTCCTTAGATTAAAAAAGATATTTTTTGGAGGGAAAATTGTTGACACGCTTTTTAGCAAAGCGGTCAAATATTAAGAATTTAGTTAAAGATGCGCTCGAGTCTCGAGAAGGTCGTCGGAAAACACAAGGCGATTTAGTTGAAGTAGCGACATATTCAAAAAATATCGGAAATGTCGCCTGTAACTGCCCACCTCCGTTAAGGTCACTCTCAAAGGGAATGCCTTAACTTCGGTGGAGCGTTTTAAGTTACAAGATACTAATAAATTACAAGACAGAAAATTTAGGCAGCGGAAAAAGATCAATATTATTTCATAAATACTTGTTCAACACAACAATTCAACAACTGTTTCAACTTTCCAAATTATTACAACTTTTCATCTGTCTTGAAAACATAAAGAAGCAATACTGAAAATAAAATGACATAAATCCCCAATAAGTACTTGACCATAGCCATAGCTCAAAAAGGAAAGTCCAAGCCTTACATCTACGGTCTCCAAACTTTGGCCAACCTGGACTAAGCAGAAAT
Organism: Allium sativum; assembly: GCA_030737875.1. Lineage (NCBI taxonomy): Eukaryota > Viridiplantae > Streptophyta > Magnoliopsida > Asparagales > Amaryllidaceae > Allium > Allium sativum. The sequence continues at coordinate 190,916,525 of CM060918.1, read as the reverse complement.
GTTTCCTCCCTGCGGACCTGGTGGGGGGGGGGGAATGGAAGAAAAGAAGCAAAAGGAAAATGGGTCAGAAATAAGTCTGGTAAGCTCAGTTATTTAATAGCATGTAAACAAGTAAAAGACTATGACATGAATAAACTGAACTTAGAATGATACCACAAGGATAGGGTAGTCCTAAAATGAGGTAAAGTAAGATTTAACTAGATTTGGCTATCGCACCCAATTTTACTTCTCTGCACCCACCAAGAGCTATTTAACTAGCAATGTATGTTCATAATAAAATGATCCCATTCATGTATTGATCAACTCCTATTCGCATTCATGTATTCCCAGTGTCATGTGGCCCCACGTGATTTTTAAGTACTTGTGCTGCTTCCAGTATTGGGTGTATCAAGTCCCATAATGGCAACCCTAACACGATTCAAAGATTCACAAGTGTACGCCTAGTGCCTAGTGCCTGCTTTTTCCACTTCGGAGCCCGTGCACGCCCGTACTCCGTCGAAACCTACATTGACGCACCTAACCACCGCCCCTTTGACCCCTTATATTTATCTCAGTAATCGTGCCCTACCCTGCCTAGTTCAGGGTACCTTGATACATCCATGGGGGTCACTGCTGAAACAGGTCCCCATTACTAGTGTTTTTCTAGTCAACATGCTAAATTGGTTAAGTGTCCTTGGTTTGACTTAACCCCTATCAATCTTGTCCAGTTAACATGTTAAGTTGGTTAAGTGTTTCCTCAATTACTTAACCCCACCAATCTTGTCTTGTTAACAAGTTAAGTTGGTTAAGCGTTCCCTTTATTACTTAACCTCACCATTTCTAGCTTGATTGTTCATGAGCTTTAATTAATTAATTAATTAAAGCATCAACCACTCACATTAGACAGGTTGTTGTGGTTACTGGATGTGCCGGTCGGTTCCAGGCAGTTTTACACCCCAACTCAGTCTAACCTCGGGCCTTTCGGGGCTTGATGCACTAACCTCTCACATTAGACATGAATTGTTGTGGTTACTGGATGTGCCGGTCGGTTCCGGGCAGGTTTACACCACAACTCAGTCTAACCTCGGGTTAGGCATATTCATCTTTTACATTTTATATATGTGAATTTTCTACAAGTGTTTCATGTCACATATTTTAATTATGTTCAAGACTAATGGTATAAATTATACCATTCATGGCCTTAACCATTTACATGGTTTTGGGCCCAACTACATTATTAACATGTTTTGATTTAACAACTATCCCAACGTTACCCCTGTTTGTTCGTTCTTATTAGTCACATAAAATCATTGGGCCCGCATGTTAGCCCAATTTATAAACAAGAGGTAAAGAAGGGAACATGCATAATATAGATTAAACCAAACATGTAAATTTTGCATAAAACTTTATTCATATAATTTAACATGTCACATGAACTTGCATATAATTTAGACTTAGATAATCATAAGCCTAAGACCTGCTAATATGTAGATCTAGGCATGTGTGAACATATTCTCAATTATTAACTAGCATATGACATAATCATGACATGTCCAATCCCAAGGCATGTATAATTTTAATATTAACATATAGGTGTGAACTAGATATAACAAGGTGAACTTGCATAAGTCCACTTTACAAACATGCATATAAATATAGATCTAGTTTTGGATCTAACATGTAACTTGCATATGAGCATATGTATAATTAGATCGTGACTTGGATCTATCATAAAACATATAACTTGCATTAATCATATGAACCTAGATAGATCTTGACATGGATCCAACATAAAACTTGTAACTTGCATATGAACATATGAACATATATATAGGCATATGGATCTAACATAAAGCATATGAATATATATATGTAGATCTTGAGTTGGATCTAACGTAATACATACAACTTGCATTAATCATATAAACATATATATGTAGATCTTAACATGAAACATATAACTTGCATATGATATTGATAGTTTCATTCTCACTCTTTAATAGATCCAACAACAAGTCCAATAAGCCACAAACATTCCAAGACAATTCATGATAAAATCATCACAAGAAACAAATATGAATTAGCATCGTCAATATTATACAACATGGTATCTTTCTATTTTTCACTTTATATCAAATCACGTCTTAAATTTATTTACATCTAAAAGATAACTACAATTACAAAAGGCAATCTTGATTTCTGGAATCTGTATTCTGAAGTTGAAATGCTCGCCTTTGATATAGGCAATTGTTGTTTTTGTTTAATTTTGATTCAATTTGGTTTGTCTCTTTTAATTTGCTTCAAGTTGAACGGCGGCTACTCGAGGTTGTCTAACGGCAGCATGATGGCTCTTGGTTTGATATTTAATATGATTTAGGGTTGAGGTATTAGGTTGCTTATATAGAAGTTTGATTTAATAGGAACCGCCAGATTAACCTAGAGCAAATCAAAGCCATTCAGACAAGACAGAATAGCCACATCAGCCCTAATGACCCAGCAAGGAGTCCATCGGTAACAATCAGATGCCACATCTGCCTTAGAGAAAATCGGCCCACGGGATGACAGCCAAACACCCTGAATCAACCCCTAGTCGATCCAGCAAGGCTCGGGTCGACCTCAAAAATGGGCCAGTTCGGTTATTCCCCCTCCTGATTCACTATTTTGAACTTTTTTGCATATTTATTTATTTAATTTATATATATATATATATATATATATATATATTTCTCATATGCATACAAACTTCAAGGCTTAGTAACTTCTTTATAAGGTATCTGTTTTATGCAAACCAAATGTCTATCTTAACCAAAATTTTGAGACGAACGTAATAGCGCAACCCATTTCACTTAATTCTTCTTCTAAAAATTAAGTTTTCTTGAATTTTCTAATTTTAATATTCTCAAAAAATTCGGGGTGTTACATTCTCCCCTCCTTAAAGGATTTCATCCCCGAAATCTTCAAGTTAAGAAGAATGCATCTTAACATCCAATCATCCATCTACTCATCCATCATCCACAAGCATCCATTGTCCTTAAAAGTCTTCTAATGCCATATGAACATATGCAGAGTGTGTATATATGTCTCTTATCTAGTGCAAAATCAGGTGGTCTACTGATCCATTGGACCTCCTTAATGCGAATCATGAGAGTGCCATGAGTCCATTATGTATGCAATTTTTCCTATTCATAATTCTACATGAGTGCACAATCATTTATACAAATGCAACGTCCATATGATAACACATCAAGTTTCAATCCACATACAATTTCATGCGTTCACATGCAAATGCAATATGAAAGTGATTGAGCCGATCTAGAACCTAATGTGTTTGTGCATGTGCATCCACGAGCAATCACTAACAACCACTTGTAACCACTTGGCAACCATCAACCATAACATATTTCAAATACATGTTTACATCCACTGATTTCTACTAAGGATCAAGAAATAGGACCTAGAAGATAACTAAGCATGAATAAACTTATGACAAAGGAGAGATCAAAGATGTACCGTCAAAAAGATAAGGGTAGGCAGCGCGTATCTTGCTTTCGGTCTCCCAAGTCGCGTCTTCTTCATTGTCACTCCATTGTACTTTAACAAGCTTGACTTCACGTTTGCGTAGCTTTTTGACTTCCGTTCCCAAGATACAAGTTGGGGTTCTTCTCACTGTTGCTTCTCGTTCCACTTCTACCTCTTCTAGTATCTTTGGTTCCACCACTTCCGCAGACTCATGTAAGCACTTTCGTAGGTGAGAAACATGAAAGACACTGTGAACTCCAGCCAACATTTCAGGTAGCTCTAATTTGTAGGCCATCGTCCCAATTCTTTCAATGATAGGAAATGGTCCTACGAATCTAGGTGCCAATTTTCCTTTGGATCCAAAGCAAACAACATTCCTCAAAGGAGATACTTTAAGGAACACTCTGTCTCCAACCTCAAACTCAAGGTCGGTCCTTCTTTTATCTGCATAGGACTTCTGTCTATCTTGAGCAGTCTTCATTCGTATTCTTATTAGGTCCACCTTTTTTGAGGTTTCCCTAATCATGTCTGGCCCAGGTATAAGATTATCTGTGGATTCCCACCAACAGGTTGGTGATCGACATGGTCTCCTGTATAAGGCTTCAAAGGGTGCCATGCCTATTGTAGCTTGGTAGCTATTTTTGTAGGTGAACTCCACCAGAGGAAGATGATCTTTCCATGTCCCTCCAAAGTCAAGAACACACAACCTCAAGAGGCCTTCTAAGACTCTGTTCACCCTTTCCGTCTGTCCATCGGTTTGGGGGTGGTAGGCCATTCTTAAAAATAGTTGCGTGCCTACAAGCAAACTCTTCCAGAACTCGCTTGTAAAGATAGGGTCTCGATAGCTTACTATGCTGGAAGGGATCCCATGCAGTCGAACTATCTCTTTAAGACATAGAGATGCTAGAGATGAGGCAGTCCTTCTACTTTTGACAGGTATAAAGTGATCGCTTTTTGTGAGTCGGTCCACTATTACCCAAATACTGGTATTGCCCCTTCTTGACCTAGGCAACCCATCAATAAAGTCCATCGAAATGCTATCCCATTTCCACTGTGGGACCTCTAGAGGATGAAGCAAACCACCAGGCTTTATCTACTCCGCCTTGACCTGTTGGCATATCAAGCACTTAGAAACGAATTCAGCTACGTCCCTCTTCATGCCATTCCAAAAGAAAACTCTTTTGATGTCTTTATACATTTTGTCTCCGCCTGGGTGTATGGTCAGCTTTAAATGGTGTGCTTCTTCTAGAACCGTTTTCACTAAATCTCTTACTTGTGGGACGCATAGCCTTCAATCCTATCTCAACCATCCCTTATCATCGAAGGAGTATCTACTGAGGTGACTCGAAGTCTCACCCCTAATCAGCTTGTCTATCACATCTACTAGTTGAGGATCTTCACGTTGTGTGGTTCCTATTGAGTCAAAAAGTGTAGGCCGCACTTCCAGTGCTGCTAACAAGCCAGGCACAAATTCAGAGGAGGGTCTAAGGCCAAAGTTGGCTATGTACTCCAAGCTTTGCCTTTCTACAAAGAGAGAGCTTAATGTCAGCTTCTTTCTACTCAGAGCAACTGCTACCACATAGCCCTTGCCAGGAGTATAGGAAATCTCAAAATCATATAAGGAAAAAAACTCCATCCATCTTTTCTGCCTCAAGTTGAGATCTTTTTGCGAGAAAAGATACTTCAACGATTTTTGGTCAGTAAACAATTCAAATTTCTTACCTAGGAGATAATGGCACCAAGACTTAAGAGCGAAAACGATGGCCGCCAATTCTAGGTCATGGGTTGGTAGTTTTTCTCATGTACTTTCAATTGCCTTCCACCATAAGCTACTATCTTCCCTTCTTGCATCAAGACAACGCCTAATCCTGTACCGCATGCATCCATGTATACGGTAAACATCTTGCTCCCATCAGGCAATGCCAGAACTAGGGCTATTGTTAGAGCCTTTTTCAAGTGTTGGAAAGCAATATCGCATTCCAAATCCCAAGCAAAAACTAGGTTCTTCTTCGTCAACCTTGTAAGTGGATGTGAGATTTTCGCAAAGTCTTTGATGAACTTCTGGTAAAAGCCTGCTAGCCCGAGAAAGCTTCGGACTTCAGTTGTGTTTTGTGGAATCTTCCAGTCTTGCACAACAACCACTTTTGCCTGGTCCACGGTTAACCCCTCTTTGGACACCACATGTCCAGGGAATCTAACTTCTTTTCTCCAGAAATGGCATTTGGAGAATTTGGCTTTCAACTGATGTGCATGGAGAGTATCCATGACTTCCCTTAAGTGCTAAGCTTGCTCTTCCTCACTCTTCGAGAAGACCAAAATATTGTCCACGAAGACCACCACAAACTTATTGAGGAATTCCCGGAACACCCTGCTCATCAAGTCCACGAAACAGGCAGGTGCATTTGTCAAGCCGAAAGGCATGACAAGCCATGCGAAGAAATCATCTGGGGTCCTAAATGAGGTCTTGTCAATGCTATCCTTAGCCACTCTTAGCTGATGAAACCCGGTAGCCAGATCTATTTGGGAGAAAATGGATGCACCTACAAGCTGATCAAACAGATCGTCATTTCTTGGGAGTGGGTGCCTATTCTTCTTGGTATGCTTGTTCATCTCCCTATAATCCACGCATAGGCGGAGTGAACCATCAGCTTTGGTCGCGTACACTACTGGAGCACCCCATTTAGAAATACTCTGTCTTATGAACCACTTTTCAAGCAGCTCTTTAACTTGCTTGCTGAGTTCTTTTCTCTCACTTGGAGCCATGTGTCTAACGTGTAAAGCAACGAGTTTTGCATTGTCAACGAGGAATATGCGAAAGTCTATCTCCTGCTTCGGAGGTAAGCCCTTTACCTCTTCAAACACATCCGAGTATTCATGGACCACTCTAATAGACTGCAAATTCTCAACAGACGCATCAAGAGATTCTAGATAACTTAGCATAACAGAATTCATGGGATTACAAGAGATTTCGAGAGTGTTACCGATGCGAGTCATGACTCTAACCACTCTCTTTTCATAATCGAGGACAGCACCATTACTGGATAGCCAGTCCAAGCCTAGAATCAGCCTATAGCCCGTGAAGCCCAAAACATAAGCATTACATTTAAACCCAATGCTTAAAATAGAGATTTCCAAATCCAAACAAATCATTGACAAATAAACCGAGCCCCCAATTGGATTTGAAACATCTAAGGGATCCTCTACTATATGGGTGTCTAGGTGTAGAGATTCAACTAAAGTAGTAGATAAAAAAGAGTGCGATGCGCCAGAATCAAAGAGAGTATGAACAGAATTATCAAACATATAAACTAAACTCTCAACAAAAATATGTCTACCTCATTCCTGCAGAGGTGAAATGAGAGCATGAACCTGCCCTCTAGAAGATGATCCAGTCCTCTGTCCCTGCCCTTGCCTTCTTGGGCAGTCCTTAGACAAGTATCCAGTATCCCCGCACTGGAAACAAGCGCCCAATTCGCTCTTTTTCTTTCTACAGTCCCTAGCAAAGTGTCCAGGTATCCCACAGAAATTGCACTTCATCTTCTTATGGGATTTATTATCCTTCCCGCCTTTATTGGGGTCCGTCTTCTTGTTCTGAGATCCATCTCCTTTCTTGTTTTGTGGCTCTTCCTTCTTCACCTCCTTCTTGCCATCTTTGTTCTCCTCTTGCAACAGAGCCATTTCCACCAGTCTCTTATAAGTCGCTCCCATAGGTATATGGGACATTTCCAAACCTTGCAGTGGCTCATTCAGTCCTCTGGCAAAGCGGGGAGCCTTCTTATGTGGAGTGTTTACTAACTCCAGTCCAAATCGAGCAAGCTAGTTGAATTTATTGACGTATTCTTTGACCGACAAGCTGCCCTGTTTAAGTGATAGGAACATCTCCAGTTGCAGAATCTCTCACCTTGTGAGAGGAACTTCATTTCAAATCTCGCCCAGAAGTCCTCCCAAGTCTCTATCGGTCTTTCCGCATTAGTGACTTCCCACCAGAAGGAGGCCTCGTCTTTGAGCAACCACACCACCAACTGTAGTTTCTACCTCTCATCTACTTCAAAGATAACGAATAAGTCCTCAGTCTCTTTGAGCCGGTTTCTGGCTTCCACGAATGATTTGCTCCCCTTAAAGTCTTTTCCACCCATGGATCTAAAGTCTGTACAGATCTTTGAGAAAGCATTTCCTCTCGGAGGAGGATGAGGAGGGGAAGCAGCTGGGGGAGGACGAATGTCTACTGGGCCCGTGTCATTGGCCCTAGCTTCTGGGTATCTCCTAAACTAGCCAGGTATCGGTACACCCTCTAGAAGGTTAAGATCCCCAGACATGCTGGAACAAAAAAGGAAAGATTCAAAACGAAGGATAGAAAGATGGTGCATATGGCTTTGGGATTATGCCTTTTTAAATTAACACTTTTCCTTGAAAATGCCTCTTTATGACTTCTTTCTAAAAAGTAGTTTCAAAAATTTTATCCGATCTGGTAACCTTTAGCTCTGATACCAAGTGTAACACCACACCTCCGTTAAGGTCACTCTCAAAGGGAATGCCTTAACTTCGGTGGAGCGTTTTAAGGTACAAGATACTAATAAATTACAAGACAAAAAATTTAGGCAACGAAAAAAGATCTATATTATTTCATAAATACTTGTTCAACACAACAATTCAACAACTGTTTCAACCTTCCAAATTATTACAACTTTTCATATGTCTTGAAAACATAAAGAAGCAATACTGAAAATAAAATGACATAAATCCCCAATAAGTGCTTGACCATAGCCACAGCTCAAAAAGGAAAGTCCAAGCCTTACATCTACGATCTTCAAGCTTTGGCTAACCTGGACTAAGCAGAAGTGTTTCCTCCCTACAGACCGCGGGGGGGGGGGGGGAAGAAAAGAAGTGAAAGGAAAATGGGTCAGACATAAGTCTGGTAAGCCCAGTTATTTAATAGCATGTAAACAAGTAAAAGACTATGACATGAATAAACTGAACTTAGAATGATACCACAAGGATACGGTAGTCCTAAAACGAGGTAAAGTAAGGTTTAACTAGATTTGGCTACCGCACCCACTTTTACTTCTCTGCACCCGCTAAGAGCTGTTTAACTAGCTATGTATGTTCATGATAAAGTGATCCCATTCATGTATTGATTGACTCCTACTCGCATTCATGTATTCTCGGTGTCATGTGACGCCATGTGATTTTTAAGTACTTGTGCTGGTTCCAGTATAAGGTGTATCAAGTCCTATAATGGCAACCCTGACACGATTCAAAGATGTACAAGTGTACACCTGGTGCGTAGTGCCTGCCTTTTCCACTTCGGAGCCCGTGCACGCCCGTACTCTGTTGGAACCTTCACTGACGTACCTAACCGCCGCCCTTTTGACCGCTTATATTAAGCCCAGTAATCGTGCCCCACCCTGCCTAGTTCAGGGTACCTTGATACATCCATGTGGGTTACTGCTGAAACGGGTCCCCGTTACTAGGGTTTTTCTAGTCAACATGCTAAATTGGTTAAGTATCCTTGGTTTGACTTAACCCCTATCAATCATGTCTAGTTAACATGTTAAGCTGGTTAAGTGTTTCCTCAATTACTTTACCCCACCAATCTTGTCTTGTTAACATGTTAAGTTCGTTAAGTGTTCCCTTAATTACTTAACCTCACCATTTCTTGCTTGACTGTTCATGAGATTTAGTTAATTAATTAATTAAAGGACCAACCACTCACATTAGACAGGTATTGTTGTGGTTACTAGATGTGCCAGTCGGTTCCAGGTAGTTTTACACCACAACTCAGTCTAACCTCGGGTCTTTCTGGGCTTGATGCACTATCCTCTCACATTAGACAGGTATTGTTGTGGTTACTGGATGTGTCGATCAGTTCTGGGCAGGTTTACACCACAACTCAATCTAACCTCGGGTTAGGCATATTCATCTTTTACATTTTATATATGTGAATTTTCTACAAGTGTTTCATGTCACATATTTTAATTATGTTCAAGACTAATGGTATAAATTATACCATTCACATGGTTTTGGGCCCACCTACATTATTACATGTTTTGATTTAATAAATATGCCAACGTTACCCCCGTTTGTTCATTCGTATTAATCACATAAAGTCATTAAGCCCACGTATTAGCCCAATTTATAAACAAGAGGTAAAGAAGGGAACATGCATAATATAGATTGACCAAATATGTAAATTTTGCATAAAACTTTATTCATATAATTTAACATGTCACATGAACTTGCATATAATTTAGACTTAGATAATCATAAGCCTAAAATATGTTAATATGTAGATCTAGGCATGTGTGAACATAACCTCAACTATAAACTAGCATATGACATAATCATGACATGTCTAATCCCAAGGCATGCATAATTTTAACATTAACATATAGGTGTGAACTAGATCTAACAAGGTTAACTTGCATAAGTCCACTTTACAAGCATGCATATAAATATAGATCTAGTTTTGGATCTAACATGTAACTTGCATATGAACATATGTATAATTAGATCGTGACTTGGATCTATCATAAAACATATAACTTTCATTAATCATATGAACCTAGATAGATCTTGATATGGATCCAACATAAAAATTGTAATTTGCACATGAACATATGAACATATATATAGGCATATGTATCAAACATAAATCGTATGAATATATATATATATATATATAGATCTTGACTTGGATCTAGCATAAAACATACAACTTGCATTAATCATATAAACATATATATGTAGATCTTAACATGAAACATATAACTTGCATATGATATTGATAGTTTCATTCTCAATCTTTAATAGATCCAACACCAAGTCCAATAAGCCACAAACATTCCAAGACAATTCATGATAAAATCATCACAAGAAACAAACATGAATTAGCATTGTCAATATTAAACAACATGGTATAATTCTATTTTTCACTTTATATCAAATCACGTCTTAAATTTATTTACATCTAAGAGATAACTACACTTACAAAAGACAATCTTGATTTCTGGAATCTGTATTCTGAAGTTGAAATGCTCGCCTTTGATGTAAACAATCATTGTTTTAGTTTAATTTTGATTTGGTTTGTCTCTTTTAATTTGCCTCAAGTTGAACGGCGGCTACTCGAGGTTGTCCAACAGCAGCATGATGGCTCTTGGTTTGATTTTTAATATGATTTAGGGTCGAGGTATTATGTTGCTTATATAGAAGTTTGATTTAATAGGAACCGCCAGATTTACCTAGAGCAAATCAAAGCCATTCAGACAAGATAGAATAGCCACATCAGCCCTAATGACTCAGTAAGGAGTCCATCATAACCATTCAAATGCCACATCTGCCTTAGAGCGAATCGGCCCATGGGTTAACAGCCAAACACCCTGAATCAACCCCTAGTCGACCCAGCGGGGCTTGGGTCGACCTCAAAAATGGGCCAGTTCGGTTATTCCCCCTCCCGGTTCGCTGTTTTGAACTTTTTTGCATATTTATTTATTTAATTTTTGTATGTATATATATATATATATATTTTTTCTCATATGCATACAAACTTCAGGGCTTAATAACTTCTTCATATGGTATCCGTTTTATGCAAACCAAATGTCTATCATGAGCAAAATTTTGAGACGAACGTAATAGTACAACCCTTTTCCCTTAATTCTTCTTCTAAAAATTAATTGTTCTTGAATTTGTTAATTTTAACATTCTCAGAAAATTTGGGGTATCACATCGTCGATTCCCAAATCGTCACTATCGGATATGAAAAGTTGTTAAAATCTTGGAAAATCTGGCTTGATAAAAAATTCATGATCGACTCGGTCCAATCAGCTCAAAATCCTTGAGCACCTCGGTCCCATCACGTAGGAAAACTCATCGAGACAAAATATTTTAGTTTTGGCAAATTCTAGTGTCGATCAGTCAAAAATCGCTGATCGGCATGGCACAATTACCAAAAATCACTTGCGCAAAATCCAAAATCGAAGATCAACCACTTGGTGATTTTCCAGATTTGACGCTCATAATCTACAGATTAACATGGCATGATCAAGAAAAATTGCGTGCACACATCAGACTTGGCATGGTTTGGATTTGGCAGATCAAGGATGTGAAATTCCTGATATGATTTGGCAATTTGAAACTGCTGATCAACACAAGATACAATGCAAAAATCAGGGTTGTGCATCATGGATTCGATGCGAAATTCTTGTATCTGGCATGACGGATGCAAAGTGGCTCAGGGACATGGAAAATTGGAAAACATGTGCGGATCATTAATTTTTGTTTATGCGACTCGGTCAGATTACGGTTTTTCATAATGCGAAATCAGGGATTTGGCACTTGATTCAGAAAAAGGCTGATCGCCCTAAGACTGTGTTGATCAATGTTTTTTAGGTGATCAACATGTGTCGATCACCATTTTTTCTAGATTTGATTTTTTGGACTTGGACTCGATTTTTTGCCTAAGTATTGGGGACACGAATTTCGCATCACCTTAGATACGAAATTTTGGCTAATGCATGGAAACTTCACTTTTTAAATACCCCCTCTCTTGCCATACAAAGGGGTTGGACTTGCTTGGTTTTTTGTGATGACCTACATTACACCACCGGTGCCCAAAACTAAACATTCGCACTGCAAAAGAACCCGATTGATGTAAAGAGAACGTCAAGAGAAAGAAGTAGTGGAATAAAGGGAAAAAGGAAAGGAAAGAAGAAAGTGGAAGAGAAGAAAAAGAAAGAATGTGAAGCTCAATCATAGATCTTGTCATATATCTCACAGTGCATCAAATAATATATAATAATCAAATCACACATCTAAAACAGGCGAGACAGTAATAACTATATAAACCAGATAATCAAAGTATACATGCTCATATAATTTTACATAACAATAATAGAGTTTATGCAGCAGATGAATAAACTCAACTAATACACTATCTCTAATAGAACACATAACATTGTCAAAGCTCCACAGTGGACACAAATAGATATAATACAAGTATATCATATAAACCATCTCCTCCCGCGAATCCACCTACGCAGCTCTGAACGATACCTGTACCTACCAGTTGGTCTGCTCATCAACATTGTCAATAAGCTCCCAAAGTAATAAGAGGGAAATAAAACTTTGGGTCAGAAAATAGTCTGGTGTGAGCGACAAACAGAACTCAAAGTACTGTAAAAGTCATAATAGTATATACGGCACAGAGGGTATAGAGAATCATACCTGCCATGCCCCTACATCCACAAAGTTAGCACATAACAATCGATAGATGTTACACTATGATAAACAACATATAAAACTAGTGTGGTAGATGTCTAAGTACTAACAATGATAATAAGTAAACATCCATAGCATCCATCATCCATCCTCACATTCACTCACTCAGTGCGTAAAGCATATAACATCCATTAATTTAGTTACCTAAGACATCAAAGCATTAGTAGGTCGAAAACATCAACTGACTCTACCATGCTATTTCCACCTCAACCATTAGGTCAAAACATTAACAGACACTAGTATAGACCTACCCGGTCTGTAACACCCCACCTCCACTAGGGTCACTCACAAAGGGAATGCACTAGATTTGGTGGAGCATTATCTAGGTAAACAAACACAGAAATATTACAAGACAGAACATATAAAATAGCAGAAGAAGAACCAAATTTCATTACTTTAAAATCTAGAATGGTCTAAAGCCTTTGATATCAAAATGCCATTAAATCCATTATATCGAAATCTGTCTTGCAATAGTAAAGAAGCAAAAAACCATAGTCATAAATCATTCCCCAAGTAAAACAGTAAAGCAAGCCATATCCAAGAGAAATCCAAGCAGTACATGAAAGAGGCTTGGAGCTTGGTAAGATCTGAACTAAGCTGTATTCCCACCCTGCGAACCTGGGGGGGGGGGGGGACGGAAGAAAAAGAGGCGAAACAAAACGGGTCAGTCATAAAGACTGAGTAAGTCCTAGTGACTTTCAGCACAAAAACAGGTAAAGATAACATGGCATGAATAAACTGGAAGTAAACATAAGCATGATGACAAGATAAGCTACAGGCACGATAACTAAGAATAACATCATAGGATTTCTGTCATGTATAACATTGCAAGGTTCCCATTCAAGATGAACTAAGTATAGTTCCTAAGATTTCTATCAAGCATTGCAAGATTTCTCTGCTTTATCATTAAAATGATATCTATTTGCTCTACACCACCTAACTAGTGTCCCAACTAGTAATCTATATAAAATGATAAAATCATAACGTGATCCCGATCCCCGAAATTAAGGTTGTTTTCACGTGTACATCTATTATTTATTACCTAGATCTAATCTAGGGTCTTCTATCGAGCGCTTCCTAGATTCAACCAGGATTTTTGCCACCTAGGTCCAACCTAGGGATTATGCTACCTATTGAACGCTTCTCGGATTTAGGGTTTATGCCACCTAGGTCCAACCTAAGGATTATGCTACCTATGTGTGTCATACGCCCTCCAATGATTGTAGATACCTATGCTGGTCCCACCATAGGGTGTATCAAGACCAATGGTGGCGGCCCGACGCAATTCTAAAAGGCATAGGTTATACTACTGTTGCCCCCACTGCCCTGTTTGTCTGCTCCGAAGTGTGTGCATGCCCGCACTCCGTTAGAACTTGCTCTGTTGCACCCACTGCCGTTGCTTTGACCGCTTACAATCAGCCCAGTAATCGTGCCCCACCCTTCCTACTTTTAGTGTACCATGATACCTAATTGGGTTACTGCTTAAATGGGTCCCCGTTACTAGGGTTTCCTACTGGTTAAGTTTGTGGGCCTATATATACAGATATTTCCTGCCTTCCCGTGATGTACTTATCCCGCCGATTCGAGCATGCATATTAATGGTTAAGTTTGTGGGCCTATATTTACTAATTCTACCCACCAACCCGATTATGTACTTAACCCTCTCCGTCCATCACATTAAGTTGGTTAAGTGTTTTCTCTTGTTTTACTTAACCCTACCACACATCATATTATATTGGCTAAGTGTCATTCCTTGTGTTACTTAACCCTACCGCAAGCCTTGTTATACTGGCTAATTGTTCTTCCTTATGTTAACTTAACCCCACCGCATGTCATGTCATATTGGTTAAGTGAACATTGACTTAGCCCACCTACTTATCATGTTGTGACGGTTAAGTGTTACCACCTGTTGTTACTTAACCTTACCACGCATCACGTTATATTGGTTAAGTGCATGTTAACTTAATCCCATCCACCAGTCATATTATAATGGTTTAGTGTTACCCTCGTGCGTTTTACTTAACCCTACCATGCATTAGGTTATATCGATTGGGTGTTATCAACCTATTCAAGTTATCCCAACCCATCTGTTAGTCATGTTATAACGGTTTAGTGTCATTAGCCTAGCCACGTTATTTAACCAACCCATTCATATCATATTGGTTGAGCCTACATTTATAAGTTTTACATGTTCTTAACTCATACCGGTATGGTCCACATTTACATGTCAAATTTCCATGTATCCCACTTAACCCTCTAACCCTACCCACGTCTTATTATGGTTGATATTCCTTGATTCATTCATTATGACGAACGAATCATGACCTCTCACATTAGGCCATGCACTTTGTGGCCACTGGATTTGCCGGGTGGTTCCGGGGAGATTTACACCACAAATTGGGTCTAACCTCGTGTCTTAAACCGTTACGCCTACAATTCGGCATTTGACCTCTCATATTGGACTGACATTTTGTGGCCACTGGATTTGCTGGGCGGTTCCGGGCAGATTTACACCACAAACTGAGTCTAACCTCGTGTCAAAGGTTCATTAATGGTCGTATTCCCCCCAAAACCCCAATATCAGTTCATGTGTTTAACATATAGAAATGTTCATGTTCGTTTTCAAGTCAATTATCTAATACACAGTCATTTTCATGCTTCAAATTCCCAACTTTACATATTAATAAACATATGCCCAAGTTCCAAAATTACATGCCAATATATATATATATATATATATATATATGGATATATATACCCAATTCTAGTCAGTTTATATATGTCCAATTCCTGCCTATTTACATGTATGCCAAGTTTATGCTATTTCACCCATATCGAGTTCTAGCCAAAATTGCATGTATCATGCCCAAATAAACCCAAATCATGATTCATGATGTAGTTATCCCAAACTGTAATCTTTTTATTACAGCACACGCTAACTACCCAAGTTCATAATACATATATATGCCAATTATCAAATTTACAATCGCTTTTATATTCAAATCCCCAATTCTACATATGCCCAATCGTAAGCCTATTCTTTTGATTTAATTTACATAGGCCCGAACTCGTGGTTTAATTTAGATGCCAAATTGCATACATGTTATATATACCAAATCTCATGTTGCATTACATAGATCCTATTTGTGCCAAATTCCATATATATAATATTTATGCAAATTTGTTCATAACAAGATTATACCAAAATTTACAGATCAAGCCCAAACTTGCAAATACAACGATAATATCAAATTTCATGTTGCCAATTATAACATCATATTCATATAGGCAATAATCCCATAATTCCCCCATATACATATCGTATGCAAATCACGATTCTAGGCCAAGGTCCGAAATTGACCAAGGTTCATGAAAAGAAAATAAATTGGGGGTGATAGAAATTGAATAAAAATGAGATCAGAGGAAAACATCATCATAAGCATAAATATTACAACTTGATGATAACGTCATTATGAATCAAGAAAACTGCTGAATAGATCATAAACTTGCCATGAACATAAATATAGACAAGTCCCAAAACAGAAGATTCAAGGAGCAACAGAAATAGATCAGAATCGGTAAACATACTTAAATCCAATTCCACTTTATTCCATGGCCACATCATAATTAAACATTTAGATATGAAAATAATTAGAACTTACAGAGCATGGCTAATGAATTAAGAACTAAAATTGTCGTAGAACGTTGCAGAGACATTGATTTATCTTCTTGAATTGTTGTAGAATTGCTGTAGAAGCATTAATCTCTAGTTTGAATCTAGTTTGGAGGTTAAGAGAAAAGTTTAGAGAGCGGCGACCATGATCAAGAGGAAGTCCAGCAATATTTTGGTGTCATATGAATTATTGTATGAATTAGGTTAGGCCTTAGGATGTTTATACAGGTGTAGGAACTAGTTTAGGCCCTTAGATTAACCCTACAATCAATCAGGACCATCAAAACATGTCTTAGGCTTCAAAAATGAGTTCTGGGTCAAAACAGGCCGACCAGGTCGAACTGTAAGGGGAGGAGGTCGACACTATGGTCGACCTGGGGGGTAGGTCGACCTTATCGTCGACCTGGGGAGGGGGGGGGGGGGGGGTAGGTCGACCCCCTGGTCTATTGTTGCCTGAAAACTGCTGAAACTTGTACAGTCCATAACTTCTTCATCCGGACTCCGATTTTCGAAAACTCGAACTATATTTCATGTAAAATTTCGAGACGAACGAAATGGCGTAATCCGTTTCCCTTAATTATGATTTTAAAATTTAATTATGCCTTGATTTCTTGTTTTAATATGTTATAAAAATACGGGTTGTTACATTCTCCCCTCCTTAAAGGATTTCTAATGCTGTATGAACATATGCAGAAAATGTGTGTATATGTTCCTTGTCTAATGAAAATGATCAGACCTGTTTGATCTTCTTAATGCAAAATATCTTTAGTGCAATGAGTCCAACATGTATGCAAATAGTCCTAGTCACATAAACACTATATGTGTGCACAGACATCCATCCATATGCATCATCCATATGATAACACATCCAATTTCATCCACAAAAAAGTATAAACACTCATGCATATGCAATGTGGAAATGTGTCTGAGCCGATCTAGTTCCTAATGTGTGTTATGCAATCACGAGAAACCACTAGCAGCCACTTGCAACCACTTGCAACCATCAATCATAACATGTCTCAAACACATGTTTACACCCAATTGTTCCTACCTAAAGGTATAGTCGAACGATAGAAGCAAGTAAAAACCTTGTGCCCATTGGGCAATGTCAAAACTGGAAATCTATGTCACATATATACTGATTTCGAGAACTCCCTAAGTACCAGCCCTGAAGACCGAAATCAACATCAGGCTGACACCCAAAGAATAACTCAGCCCAACCGATATATATGATTCTAGGAAACTAAGCATGATGGACCCCTTTTAGGTCACAAGGAAATCTCTTGCTAAAACCAACTCGTATCCTATAAAACCAAAGAGTTTAGTCAACCCAACGGACACCCTCAAGCCCCAAAATGTATTACTAACAGATGAGTCATCCTTCCTATGGGGTTTCTAACAAAAATGGGATTGAGAATAGGACCGAGAGGATATACTTGAAAGATAGCATGCAAATTAGCTCTACAGGAAAAGAGGGATCAAGGATATACTCTTAAAAATAAATATGATACGCGTATCTAGTCTTCAATCTTCTAAGTCGCATTTCCTTGAGCTGAGCTCCATTGTGCTTTCACCGTCTTTAACTTCACAATTTCGTAGATTCTTTATTCTTGTTTCCAAAATATGAGCTGGAACTCATTCCACTGTTGCCTCTCGTTCCACTTTTACTTATTCTTCTTCTAGTATACTCGGCTTAAACATAACTGCGTACTCATGGTTTCATGCAAGCTCTCCAAGATTCATTAGTGAATCCTGGATCTCATTTACTCACTATAAGGTATTCCATGCAGAAGAACTATCTCTTGAAAACAAACAAATGTCAACCATGTTACCAAATGTACTTACTAAGGTGATTTTCTATAACTCATGCATAAGCGAAATGAACCATCAACCTTAGTGCCGAACACTACTCGGGATCAATAGATGTATCAAGAGATTCTAGGTAACTAAGCATGGAAGAACTCTAAGGGTTACATTAGACTTCGAGGGCATTACCAAGGCAAGTCGAGCGTCTAACTACCCTCTTTTCATACTCGAGAATGGTACCATTTCTGGACAACCACTCCATCCCTAGAATCAACCCATAGCCCAAAAACATAAGCTTTACTTCTAAACTCAACACTTAGCATAGACATTCTCAAATCCAGACAAGTCATGAATATATGAGCCGATTCCCCAACAGGATTTTAGAATAAAATGGGATCCTCTACTACGCTAGTACTAAGGTGCAGAGACTCGGCTATCAAAGAAGAATTAAAAGGATGCGATGTACAAAAACAAAGTTCTAATGGGATGATAGAAAAGAAAAGCTAAACCTTTAACAGAAACATTACCACCTCTCTTAGGTACGTTAGTAGTGAGAGAATACAATTTCCCTCTCGACGATCTTGTACTTTGCCCTTGTCCTTGTCCTATAATACTTAATTACATGTCCCTTTTTACCATACTAAAAATATTCTCTCTTGTCATGGGTTATTATTATTCTTTCACTTAGCCTCTTTCCTTTCACCTTTTTCCTCTTCATGGATTAAGCCATATCAACAAGTTTCTCATCCTTAGGCTTGTGTTCTTTTATCCTCGTTCTTGCTATCCTTGTATAGCTTGTTGACAAGTTTCTAGAAAGCTACCTCCATCGCACGGTGTAACACCCCACCTCCGTTATGGTCACTCACAAAGGGAATGCCTTAACTTTGGTGGAGCATTTTAGTAAACAGAACAGAAACTTACAAGACAGATAAAACAGTACTTGAAAATTTTTAACTTTATTACAGCGGAAACAGAAATTTATATGGTTACATCCTTTCAATTTCAGAATTCGAGTACAAAATATCAGTCTTGTACAAAAGCCTTCAAAATGCATAGTTTAAATTCATAATCCCCATGGAACGGAAGCTATACAGAGCCAAGCCATACTTTAAGCACTTCAAGCAAAGAGAAATCCGGATCAAGCTAAAGTATTTCCCTCCTTGGATAACCTAGGGGGGAAACGGAAGAAAGGAGGCGAAACAACAAGGGTCAGACAAAAAGTCTGGCAAGTCCAGTGACTTTCAGCATATGAAAAGATAATAATAATATGATATGAACATAAAACTGGATGTGAAATAACTATAACAGGTGTAGCGGATACAACAGAAAAACAGAATGATATAAACTATTGTTTTACACTTCTCTGCACTAATACTAGTATAGCAGAATTAGCTGTCACCCTAATGTCTAAATTGAAGCAGGAACGGGTACAAAATACTTTAACAGAAACAGAATGCTAATAATGGGCCTTTACTACCCGATCAGAAACAGACAGAAGAAGAAACAGATTTATCCCTATGGAAACAGAATGTGGAATTAGGTGTACACTAGTAATGGGCCTTTACCACCCGAACAGACGGTACCACACAGAAACAGACAGGTGTTACCACCCAACAGAAACAGACGGTACCAACAGAAACAGACAGAACTAAGCGTACCCTAAAATCCTACCCCAAGCGATCGGCTCCCTAATACATAAATATCCTGTGTCGGCCCCACAGTAGGGTGTATCACTCCCTAAAGTGACAACCAATTGGCACAGACCTATTTACAGATGTCACAGCGTCTTACATCCTCAGAGGCAGACCGGGATCCATGCACGCACATGACCCGGTTGGAACGCACCATCAACACTCCTCGCCATTATCAGAATGAACCTCTTATAAATAGTTCAGTAAGCGTGCCCGGACCCTACTTACTGTTGGGTCAAAGTTTTGATACCAGAAAGGGTTACTGACTAATATGGGTCCCAAACAACAGATGACACAAGTAATTCCCCTCCTAACCTTGTGTCCCCAGGCTAACAGATTTCAGATTAACTTGTTTACAAGTTCAGACATACAGAGTTCAGATTTACTAATTCACAAATTAAGTTAACAAGTTTTCAGACTAACGGGTCAGATGTACAGATTTTTCAGATTTGTCTAACTTTGTATTGGGCCTACAAATTCATGGACGGGTTTTACTACATTTATTAATCCCTTTGGTTTAACCCTATTTTTCCCCAATACATTTTAGACGTCATTCTTATCTTAGATTTGCATTAATTAATTATTAATGCACAGACCTCTCACATTAGGTCGGTAGCTTGTGGCCGCTGGATATGCCGGGCGGTTCCGGGCAGACTTCTGCTACAAGCCAGACCTAACCTCGTGTCTTACGCATGTTATGACTAACTTCTCACATTAGAACCTATTGTTTGCGGCCACTGGATGTGCCGGGCGGTTCCGGGCAGATTTACGCCGCAAACTCATTCTAACCTCGAGTTAGCCATGTTTATCTTTGCGGCCAATTAATTAATAATTTACCGTTTATGCGCGTGCCCAATATATATATGCCAATTCAGATTATATCAATCACAGGATGATTATATCAACATAGCAGATAACAGATTTTATATGACATAACGGATTTAATAGATTTAGCAACTTAGCAGATTTTGGCATATAACAGGTTAGGCATTTCAACCGACAAATTTAACTGATTAGGCATTTCAATCTAATTAGCAGTCTAGGCAGTATAACAAAACTAGTAGTTTAGGCAACTAGACAAATTAGCAAATTTAGCAAATTTAATATTTCTAAAAGTTCTATTTACATGCCTGACCCAATCATAAATTGGCCTAAATTCATATGCTTACATAATTGTCATGATTCACAACATATACTCCATGTTTGCATAAAGTTACATAGCACAGAATATGGACATAATTTGCCATATAACATATGTTCCAATTTTTGTTAAACTAGCATCTTATAGCAGATTCACATATAAATTATACCAAATATAACCATTAATTTCAATGCATGCCATATATCCAAAAATCTCTATTTAGGTGTAATCTAAATAGATATCCTAATTAATGTAAATCTTTTACACCTAAGCTTTCCATATCCTTCTTCTTTTCATGTCATGAATCATTATGCAAACTATACCCAACAATATAAATCTTTAAATCATATCTTCTAAAAATCAGATCTTGACTTTTATATGCATTTTGTCCAAAGTCTCAAATCATATGTAATCTTACAATGGTTCCTCTTTTCTTCTATCATAGAATATGCATAGATCCAAATCTATGTTTACAACATATGCTCATTAATTACAGTTCTAAATTACAACATAACTATGCATACAACATGCATAAATTATATGTTCATAGTCAAATTTATGCATATGTCCAATATATTTTATGCCTCAGACCTAAAGTCATACATTCAATTTAGTCTTGTCAAATTTCTCATCATTCATTATTTATCCCAAAATTTGCGTTCATACGTTCATCTCTTATGAGATTAGGCACAGGCTCGTGGTAGCCTGGCTATAAAAACAGAAAAGAAGAAAAGGGATACAGAACAGTCACAGAAGAGAATATATATACAATCTCAGATTCAGAATCAAAAACATATCAAAATTATTATTAACGTTTATAGCGGAAAATAACTGTACTTGCCTTGATTAGATTAAAGAAAGAACTTTAACTTGATGTAGAATCCTTGCAGAAACTTTAATCTCTAGTTTGAATTGAGTTGCTTAGGCTGATGTTGATTATCTTCTAGTTTCAATTCCAGCAGAGCAGCGACGCCATTTTTATTTTATTTTTTATTAGAAGAAGAGAGCAATGGAGGCTAGAGAATTGTGTAGGAAACCTAGGTAGAGTCTAGGGTCATTTTTATAGGGGTTATGAACTGATTAGGACCATTGATGTTGCTTGGTTTGATCGTAGCCATTCATCCTAAAGAGAGACCAATTAGAGCCTGCCACCTAGCCCTAATGACAAAGCAGACTACAGAAAATCGATCAACATAGAATATGCCAGCCAGGTTGGGCTGGGTTCGACCTGGCTCTGGACCAGGTCGACAGCCCTGTCGACAGCCCTGTCGACCTGGCTAGACCAGGTCGACAGCCCAGTCGACCTGGGTGCCTTAGGCGGGTGTTTTTCCGCCCTGGCCCATTGGGCCCGCTTTTTAATTTTAGACTTGATTCAGAAACTTCCGGAGGCTATATCTTCTTCATACGGACTCCGTTTTTCGAAAACTCGGACTCTATTTCGCGTATTTTTCCGAGACGAACGCAGTGGCGTATCCCGTTTCCCTTAGTTCTTTGATTTCAAATTAATTATACTTTAATTTGTTAATTTCACAGCTATAGAATACACGGGTGTTACATTCTCCCCCACTTAAAAGGATTTCGTCCCCGAAATCTTCAAGTTTAGGAAGATGTATATCCTAACATCCAATCATCCATCTACTCATCCATCAAACACGAGCATCCATTGTCCTTAAAAGACTTCTAATGCTTCATGATCATATGCGAAGTGTGTGTGTACATGTACTTATCTAATGCAAAATCAGGCGGTCTACTGGTTCAGTTGACCTCCTTAATGCGAATTATGTCAGTGCCATGAGTCCAACATGTATGCAATAGAATTCTGATGATATATATTATTTCTATATGAGTGCACAACCATTCACTCAAATGCAACATCCATGTGCTGAATCAACCATTTTGCATCAACAAGAATTGAAAAATGCTCACCCATCCATATGCAGTATGAGAGTGTTTTCGAGCCGATCTAGTGCCTAGTGTGTGTATATGCATCCACGGGCAACCACTAGCAACCATTTGCATCCACTTGCAACCATCAAACATAACATGTCTCAAACACATGTTTACACCCATTAGTTTCTACCTAAAGTTCAAATATTCGATCGATAGGATACAGTCGAATGATGGAAGCGAGTACAGATAGAACGAAGACTTGGTTCCCATTAGACATTGGTTGAGAAAATAATTCCCCTAAGTATCAACCCCAAAGACCGAAATCAATATCAGATTGACACTCAGAGGATTACCTTCTTTAGACAATGTCAAAGCTGGAAATCAGAATTATTCAGATATTTACAGACTACTGATACAGATCAGGTTCCCTAATGATCCTTAGGAAGCTAAGCATGATAAAATCATACCCTACGAAAACTCAGAATGTATGCGTCATACTTGACGCCTAACACAGATATCCCTCAAACCCCAATCTCAAACAGATGATCCATAACCCTTATGTGTCTGAGTCTATAGCGGAATTCAGAAACAATACTAGCATTAAAGTGCAGAGTATCGATTACAAAATCAAAATACCAGAATCAGAAAAAGTCTTAACTCCATAATCAGATAAAGAAATTAAACCTACTATAGAAATTTTCCTATTTCTATCCTAGCCACTAGCCTCAAGAGTGTTCGCCTGCCTTCCTTGTCCTCGTCCCTTCGGGCAGTCCCTAGTGAAGTGTCCCATCTCCCCACAGTTGAAGCAAGCGCCCTTCATTTTTCTACAATCCTTGTTCAGATGAGTTGAGCTCCCACAAGTAAAGCACTTTTTCCCCTTCTTATCTTCAGACTTCTCATCCTTCTTTTGTGTTTCCTTTTTGGGCCCCGCCTTCTTATTCTGTGGTTCTTCCTTCTTTGTCTCTTTCGGGCCCTTGTCTTCCTCGTGCAGTAGTGCCATATCCACCAATTTCTCGTAAGTTGCTCCCATGGGTACATGGGTCATGGCTAGGTTGTGCAGTGGCTCATTCAATCCTTTAACAAAGCGGAGAGCCTTTTTATGCTGAGTGTTGACTAAATCCAATCCGAATCTTGCTAGTTGGTTGAACTGGTTGACGTATTCCTTGACCGTCATATTTCCTTGCTTAAGAGACAAGAACTTTTCCAATTGTAAACTTTGTTCAGCTTGCGAGAGGAATTTTGTCTCAAACCTTGTTCTGAAATCCATCCATGTCTCAACCGGCCTCTCGGCGTTAGTGACTTCCCACCAATAGGAAGCTTCGTCTTTGAGCAGCCATACTGCCAATTGTACCTTCTGCCTATCGTCCACCTCGAAGATAACGAATAGATCCTCAGTTTCTTTGAGCCAATTCCTTGCTTCTACGAATGATTCAGTTCCTTTGAAATCCTTTCCACCCATGGCCCTAAAATCTCTACAGATCTTTGAGAAAGCAATTGCACGAGGAGGGGGTGGAGGGGGATCATTTGCTGGACCTGCAGCGGCGGTCCTAGCCTCAAGATATTGACGAAACTAACCGGGTACATGAACACCCTCTGGTATCTCAGATGCTTCAGACATGCTGGAACGAAAAAGGAAAGGTTCAATACAAAAAGGACTGAAAGAAAGATATATGGCTCTTGGGGATCATGTTTTTTTTCAAAATAAGCTTTACTTTTGAAAATACTTCCTTTTTAAATCCTTTTTGAAAATAGTTTTCAAAACTTTTTATCGAATCTGGTAACCTTCGGCTCTGATACCAAGTGTAACACCCCACCTCCGTTATGGTCACTCACAAAGGGAATGCCTTAACTTTGGTGGAGCATTTTAGTAAACAGAACAGAAACTTACAAGACAGATAAAACAGTACTTGAAAATTTTTAACTTTATTACAGCGGAAACATAAATTTATATGGTTACATCCTTTCAATTTCAGAATTCAAGTACAAAATATCAGTCTTGTACAAAAGCCTTCAAAATGCATAGTTTAAAATCATAATCCCCATGGAACGGAAGCTATACAGAGCCAAGCCATACTTTAAGCACTTCAAGCAAAGAGAAATCCGGATCAAGCTAAAGTATTTCCCTCCTTGGATAACCTGGGGGGGGGGGGAACGGAAGAAAGGAGGCGAAACAACAAGGGTCAGACAAAAAGTCTGGCAAGTCCAGTGACTTTCAGCATATGAACAGATAATAATAATATGATATGAACATAAAACTGGATGTGAGATAACTATAACAGGTGTAGCGGATACAACAGAAAAACAGAATGATATAAACTATTGTTTTATACTTCTCTGCACTAATACTAGTATAGCAGAATTAGGTGTCACCCTAATGTCTAAATTGAAGCAGGAACGGGTACAGAATACTTTAACAGAAACAGAATGCTAATAATAGGCCTTTACTACCCGATCAGAAACAGACAGAAGAAGAAACAGATTTATCCCTATGGAAACAGAATGTGGAATTAGGTGTACACTAGTAGTGGGCCTTTACCACCCGAACAGACGGTACCACACAGAAACAGACAGGTGTTACCACCCAACAGAAACAGACGGTACCAACAGAAACAGACAGAACTAAGCGTACCCTAAAATCCTACCCCAAGCGATCGGCTCCCTAATACATAAATATCCTATGTCGGCCCCACAGTAGGGTGTATCACTCCCTAAAGTGACAACCAATTGGCACAGACCTATTTATAGATGTCACGGCGTCTTACATCCTCAGAGGCAGACCGGGATCCATGCACGCACATGACCCGGTTGGAACGCACCATCAACACCCCTCGCCATTATCAGAATGAACCTCTTATAATTAGTTCAGTAAGCGTGCCCGGACCCTACTTACTGTTGGGTCAAAGTTTTGATACCAGAAAGGGTTACTGACTAATATGGGTCCCAAACAACAGATGACACAAGTAATTCCCCTCCTAACCTTGTGTCCCCAGGCTAACAGATTTCAGATTAACTTTTTTACAAGTTCAGACATACAGAGTTCAGATTTACTAATTCACAAATTAAGTTAACAAGTTTTCAGACTAACGGGTCAGATGTACAGATTTTTCAGATTTGTCTAACTTTGTATTGGGCCTACAAATTCATGGACGGGTTTTACTACATTTATTAATCCCTTTGGTTTAACCCTATTTTTCCCCAATACGTTTTAGACGTCATTCTTATCTTAGATTTGCATTAATTAATTATTAATGCACAGACCTCTCACATTAGGTTGGTAGCTTGTGGCCGCTGGATATGCCGGGCGGTTCCGGGCAGACTTCTGCCACAAGCCAGACCTAACCTCGTGTCTTACGCATGTTATGACTAACTTCTCACATTAGAACCTATTGTTTGCGGCCACTGGATGTGCCGGGCGGTTCCGGGCAGATTTACGCCGCAAACTCATTCTAACCTCGAGTTAGCCATGTTTATCTTTGCGGCCAATTAATTAATAATTTACCGTTTATGCGCGTGCCCAATATATATATGCCAATTCAGATTATATCAATCACAGGATGATTATATCAACATAGCAGATAACAGATTTTATATGACATAACGGATTTAACAGATTTAGCAACTTAGCAGATTTTGGCATATAACAGGTTAGGCATTTCAACCGACAAATTTAACAGATTTGGCATTTCAATCTAATTAGCAGTCTAGGAAATATAACAAAACTAGTAGTTTAGGCAACTAGACAAATTAGCAGATTTAGCAAATTTAATATTTCTAAAAGTTCTATTTACATGCCCTGCCCAATCATAAATTGGCCTAAATTCATATGCTTACATAATTGTCATGATTCACAACATATACTCCATGTTTGCATAAAGTTACATAGCACAGAATATGGACATAATTTTCCATATAACATATGTTCCAATTTTTGTTAAACTAGCATCTTATAGCAGATTCACATATAAATTATACCAAATATAACCATTAATTTCAATGCATGCCATATATCCAAAAATCTCTATTTAGGTGTAATCTAAATAGATATCCTAATTAATGTAAATCTTTTACACCTAAGCTTTCCATATCCTTCTTCTTTTCATGTCATGAATCATTATGCAAACTATACCCAACAATATAAATCTTTAAATCATATCTTCTAAAAATCAGATCTTGACTTTTATATGCATTTTGTCCAAAGTCTCAAATCATATGTAATCTTACAATGGTTCCTCTTTTCTTCTATCATAGAATATGCATAGATCCAAATCTATGTTTACAACATATGCTCATTAATTACATTCTAAATTACAACATAACTATGCATACAACATGCATAAATTATATGTTCATAGTCAAATTTATGCATATGTCCAATATATTTTATGCCTCAGACCTAAAGTCATACATTCAATTTAGTCTTGTCAAATTTCTCATCATTCATTATTTATCCCAAAATTTGTGTTCATACGTTCATCTCTTATGAGATTAGGCACAGGCTCGTGGTAGCCTGGCTATAAAAACAGAAAAGAAGAAAAGGGATACAGAACAGTCACAGAAGAGAATATATATACAATCTCAGATTCAGAATCAAAAACATATCAAAATTATTATTAACGTTTATAGCGGAAAATAACTGTACTTGCCTTGATTAGATTAAAGAAAGAACTTTAACTTGCTGTAGAATCCTTGCAGAAACTTTAATCTCTAGTTTGAATTGAGTTGCTTAGGCTGATGTTGATTATCTTCTAGTTTCAATTCCCGCAGAGCAGCGACGCCATTTTTATTTTATTTTTTATTAGAAGAAGAGAGCAATGGAGGCTAGAGAATTGTGTAGGAAACCTAGGTAGAGTCTAGGGTCATTTTTATAGGGGTTATGAACTGATTAGGACCATTGATGTTGCTTGGTTTGATCGTAGCCATTCATCCTAAAGAGAGACCAATTAGAGCCTGCCACCTAGCCCTAATGACAAAGCAGACTACAGAAAATCGATCAACATAGAATAGGCTAGCCAGGTTGGGCTGGGTTCGACCTGGCTCTGGACCAGGTCGACAGCCCTGTCGACAGCCCTGTCGACCTGGCTAGACCAGGTCGACAGCCCAGTCGACCTGGGTGCCTTAGGCGGGTGTTTTTCCGCCCTGGCCCATTGGGCCCGCTTTTTAATTTTAGACTTGATTCAGAAACTTCCGGAGGCTATATCTTCTTCATACGGACTCCGTTTTTCAAAAACTCGGACTCTATTTCGCGTATTTTTCCGAGACGAACGCAATGGCGTATCCCGTTTCCCTTAGTTCTTTGATTTCAAATTAATTATACTTTAATTTGTTAATTTCACAGCTATAGAATACACGGGGTGTTACACACGGCAACCCTACAAAGATTGAAATAAGATTAGTCGCATGTAAAACTACTGTGGCTACAGATGGAGGTTGGGCACTCCTTTGCCCTCCGACATGTGTCGCATGCCTACAAACTATGGTGAAAAAGAAAGAGAGAAGAGGCTCAAGGAGAGAATCAAAAGATAGTGCATATGGCTTTGGGGAATATGCCTTTCGTAAAACAAAACTTTTTTTAGAAAAATGCTTCTTTGTAAATGTTTTGAAAATAATTTCAGAAGGTTTTTAAAAGTGCCCAGTCCGGTAACCTTCTGCTATGATACCAAATGTAACACCCCACCTCCGCTAGGGTCACTTACAAAGGGAATGCACTAGCTTTGGTGGAGCATTATCTAGGTAAACATACACAGCAATATTACAAGACATGACATATAAAACAGCGGAAGAAGAACCAAATTTCATTGCTTTAAAATCTAGAAAGGTCTAAAGGCTTTTACATCAAAATGCCATAAAATCCATTACATCGAAATCTGTCTTGCAATAGTAAAGAAGCATAAAACCATAGTCATAAATCATTCCCCAAGTAAAACAGTAAAGCAAGCCATAGCCAAGAGAAATCCAAGCAGTACATGAAAGAGCCTTGGAGCTTGGTAAGATCCGAACTAAGCTGTATTCCCAACCTGCGAACCTGGGGGGGGGGGACGAAAGAAAAAGAGGCGAAACAAAATAGGTCAGTCATAAAGACTGAGTAAGTCCTAGTGACTTTCAGCATAAAAACAGGTAAAGATAACATGGCATGAATAAACTGGAAGTAAAATAAGCATGATGACAAGATAAGCTATAGGCACAATAACTAAGAATAACATCATAGGATTTTTGTCATGTATAACATTGCAAGGTTCCCACTCAAGATGAACTAAGTATAGTTTCGCAAGATTTCTATCAAGCATCGCAAGATTTCTCTGCTTTACCATTAAAATGATATCTATTTTCTCTGCACCACCTAACTAGTGTCAAAACTAGTAATCTATATAAAATGATAAAATCATAACGTGATCCCGATCCCTGAAATTAAGGTTGCTTTCACGTGTACATCTATTATTTATTACCTAGATCTAATCTAAGGTCTTCTATCGAGCGCATCCTAGATTCAACCAGGATTTATGCCACCTAGTTCCAACCTAGGGATTATGCTAACTATTGAAGTCTTCTCGGATTTAGGGTTTATGCCACCTAGGTCTAACCTAGGGATTATGCTACCTATGTGTGTCATACGACCCCCAATGATTGTAAATACCTATGCTGGTCCCACCATGGGTTGTATCAAGAGCCATGGTGGCGGCCCGACGCAATTCTAGAAGGCATAGGTTATACTATGGTGCCCCAGTGCCCTGTTTGTCTTCTCCGAAGTGTATGCACACCCGCACTCCGTTAGAACCTACATTGTTGCACCCACCACCGTCGCTTTGACCGCTTACAATCATCCCAGTAATCGTGCCCTACCCTGCCTAGTTTCAGGGTACCATGATACCTAATTGGGTTACTACTGAAATGGGTCCCCGTTACTAGGGTTTCCTACTGGTTAAGTTTGTGGGCCTATATATACAGATATTACCCACCTTCCCGTGATGTACTTACCCCGCCGATTCAAGCATGCTTGTTAATGGTTAAGTTTGTAGGCCTATATTTACTAATATTACCCACCAACTCGATTATGTAATTAACCCTCTCCGTCCATCACGTTAAGTTGGTTAAGTGTTTTCTCTTGTTTTACTTAACCCTACCACACATCATGTTATATTGGCTAAGTGTCGTTCCTTGTGTTACTTAACCCTACCGCAAGCCTTGTTATACTGGCTAAGTGTTCTTACTTTTGTAAACTTAACCCCACCGCATGTAATGTCATATTGGTTAAGTGTACATTGACTTAGCCCACCTACTTATCATGTTGTGACGGTTAAGTGTTACCCTCTGTTGTTACTTAACCTTACCATACATCATGTTATATTGGTTAAGTTCATGTTAACTTAACCCCATCCACCAGTCATATTATAATGGTTAAGTGTTACCCTCGTGTGTTTTGCTTAACCCTACCACGCATCAGGTTATACCGATTGGGTGTTATCAACCTATTCAAGTTAGCCCAACCCATCCGCTAGTCATGTTATAACGGTTAAGTGTCATTAGACTAGCCACGTTACTTAACCCAACCATTCATATCATATTGGTTGAGCCTACATTTATAAGTTTTACATGCTCTAAACTCATACCGGTTAGGTCCACATTTACATGTCAAATTTCCATGTATCCCAGTTAACCCTCTAACCATACCCACGTCTTATTATGGTTGATATTCCTTGATTCATTCATTATGACGAACGAATCACGACCTCTCACATTAGACCGTGCACTTTGTGGCCACTGGATTTGCCAGGCGGTTCCGGGCAGGTTTACACCACAACCTGGGTCTAACCTCGTGTCATAAATCGTTACGCCTACAATTCAACCTTTGACCTCTCACATTAGACTGACATTTTGTGGCCACTGGATTTGCTGGGCGGTTCCGGGAAGATTTACACCACAAACTGAGTCTAACCTCGTGTCAAAGGGTCAGTAATGGTCGTATTCCCCCTAAAACCCCAATATCAGTTCATGTGTTTAACATATAGAAATGTTCATGTTCGTGTTCAAGTCAATTATCCAATACACAGTCATTTTCATGTTTCAAATTCCCAACTTTACATATTAATAAACATATGCCCAACTTCCAAAATTACATGCCAATATATATATATATATATATATATATATATATATATATATATGGATATATTTACCCAATTCTAGTCAGTTTACATATGTCCAATTCTTGCCTATTTACATGTATGCCAAGTTTATGCTATTTCACCCATATCGAGTTCTAGCCAAAATTGCATGTACCATGCCCAAATAAACCCAAATCATGATTCATGATGTAGTTATCCCAAACTGTAATCTTTTTATTACAACACATGCCAACTACCCAAGTTCATAATACATATATATGCCAATTATCAAATTTACAATCGCTTTTATATTCAAATCCCCAATTCTATATATGCCCAATCGTAAGCCTAATCTTTTGATTTAATTTACATAGGCCCAAACTCGTGGTTTAATTTACATGCCAAATTACATACATGTTATCTATACCAAATCTCATGTTACATTACATAGATCCTATTTGTGCCAAATTCCATGTATATAATATTTATGCAAATTTGCTCATAACAAGATTATACCCAAATTTGCATATCAAGCCCAATCTTGCAAATACAACGATAATATCCAATTTCATGTTGCCAATTATTACATCATATTCATATAGGCAATAATCCCATAATTTCCCCGTATACATATCGTACGCAAATCTCGATTTTAGGCCAAGTTCCGAAATTGACCAAGGTTCATGAAAAGAAAATAAATTGGGGGTGATAGAAATTGAATAAAAATGAGATCAGAGGAAAACATCATCATAGGCATAAATATTACAACTTGATGATAACGTCATTACGAATCAAGAAAACTGCTGAATAGATCATAAACTTGTCATGAACATAAAGATAGACAAGTCCCAAAACAGAAGATTCAAGGAGAAACAAAAATAGATCAGAATCGATAAACATACTTAAATCCAATTCCACTTTATTCCATGGCCACATCATAATTAAACATTTAGATCTGAAAATAATTAGAACTTACAGAGCATGACTAATGAATTAAGAACTAAAATTGTCGTAGAACGTTGCAGAGACATTGATTTATCTTCTTGAATTGTTGTAGAATTGCTATTGAAGCTTTAGTTTGAATCTAGTTTGGAGGCTAAGAGAAAAGTTTAGACAGTGGCGGCCATGATCAAGAGGAAGTCCAGCAGTATTTTGGTGTCATATGAATTATTGTATGAATTAGGTTAGGCCTTAGGATGTTTATATAGGTGTAGAACTAGTTTAGGCCCTTAGATTAACCCTAGAATCAATCCGGACCATCAAAACATGTCTTAGGCTTCAAAAATGAGTTCTGGGTCAAAACAGGCCGACCAGGTCGACCTATAAGGGGAGAAGGTCGACACTATGGTCGACCTAGGGGGTAGGTCGACCCTATGGTCGACCTTGGGGGGGGGGGGTAGGTCGACCCTATGGTCGACCCCCTGGTCCAATGCTGCCTGAAAACTGCTAAAATTTATACAGACCATAACTTCTTCATCCGGACTCCGATTTTCGAAAACTCAGACTATATTTCATGTAAAATTTCGAGACGAACGCAATGGCCTAACCCGTTTCCCCTGATTTTGATTTTAAAATTTAATTGTGCCTTGATTTCTTGTTTTAATATGTTATAAAAATACGGGTTGTTACACGGTCCACAACACCAACGGGCTCTGAGGTCTGGGAAGATCAGGTCTAAAGTGTCAACTAACTTTAATCCCATCCTCATGCCACTCTCTCAAAGGTATATCAAAGTAACAAATACTCACAACTCCTTTTCACACAGTCTCCGCAGTAGAATCCATATCTAGGTTGTCTAAAAGACTCCCAACCGAAGTCGTCACAATATGAGAAATATCCCCGACATGTGTCATAGGATATCATCCTGTGTCTCCCATCTTTATCTATTCGACAGTCAACACGACTTAATGTCATCTTTTATGCATCTCGGAGTAAACTAATCCATCAAACAACAGCCTGCTCCCCATTCTAGAATCGTCGTCATTGAATGATGAATGACTGCGTAGAAGCACCACACATCTCATCTCAAGCTAAAGCCACTGATTGAAGAGCCATCATATCGAAATCGCTAGTGAACTAGCCATCATATAATGCTTCTCGAAATCGAACTGTCATCGATGTCAAATTGGCCAAAATGGCCACAACAATAGTAATCGATAACGACTACTCGGATTACCTATTTAACCAAAATTGGTTAAATACGCATCCAAGGAAAAGGTCTAACATTATTCACGAAATCCGACTGCCAAGAAGAAATGCCACCATGAAGAACTCCTACTCCTAAGATGACCATTACGATACATTTCCCTTAGATCAGTCCAATCGTAGGTCGTGCATGACTACAGGTGACACTGAGAAATACCCAACCAAACCAAAATCCAAATGCACTATCGCTAAACCCACCCGACACTCGACTTGCTTACATCCAAAAGAACCTCATCTGAACCATAAAGCAAAATGAGATGCCACCACTATGCTAGAGGAAATGATCGAAACCTCAAAATGTTGCACTCGCAAGATCATTACTAAGCTCACCCTATTTCTGGCCAGAGCTGCACCTTGATGCCGCGATGCCAATGAAACCAATCCCTTGAGTTATCATAGACCTTAGCGCCTAGGATGTCTAACCCTAGGCCACAGCTTGAAAATGTCGATTTCGCAAACTAAGATTGAGCCATATATAACCTATACGGAGGTGGAGGCAATTGAATGGTGAGCTTGAGAGAATTAATCTCACTATTTATGGATGAGAGTCTGATTTTATTTTGATTTTTGAAAGCAGATCAAGTGGGGCCATAATTTTCTTAATGAAACAGTAGTGCTGGAAAATAAAGGAAGAAACGGGTAGGGTCCCCAAAATATCATAGAAAATATTTTAATAATTTATTCAATTTTAATTCAAATTCCCATTCCTATTCAAAACGAAACCAATACGTGTTTTGACCCGCCATGATTAAATTATCCATTCAAACGCTATGAAAGTTGACAAGGTGCATCAACATAACAATACAGTTCATATAGTACAAGTTTCATTGAAATCCGTGATTACTGCCCGAAACGATATTTTTTCACATATATCGAGATCGTTTTAACCAAGAAATGGTCTGAACATGAAATACAACGATCCTTGTACTTTTATTGACGTAACGAACCGTACAAACTCAATGGAACTAGTCACAAGTCCTGATTCGATCGTTTGTGAGAAATCGCCTTTTGGAACTATCAATCGAATAATTAACGATTAATATTTAAATAAATTATTTAAATAACCAATCATTAAAATATGGGTCATTACATTCTTCCTGCTTAAAGGATTTCATCCTCAAAATCATCAAGGACAAAACAACATAACCCAACACTCTCGAATAAATGATAATACAAAATAAATGGTCATGTACTACTCTCAACAACAACCATTGGAGCAACAATAAAAAAGGTAATAAACTCGGAATTCAGCATGAATCCAATATTCTCATTCCTTTGTACAACAACCATCAAAATTGGAAACGATGAAGCCAAGCCAAACACCTAAGATGCATACTTATTTTCCAAACAACTCGACGTTGGAAAATAACATTGACAACTTACTATTTGGAAGACAATTCAACATAGCATCGCATATTGAATTTCTTTCTAAATATAGCCAAATTCACGAAAAATTTCAGCAGCACTTCCATTGCATGGCTTGATCTAGAAAAACTAAAAATCGCCATATCAGGCTCATCCTAACAAAAGAAAATAAAAGCCCAAAAGTGGATACCCATATCGTGGCATAAAATCTTAAAAAATGCAACAATGGCAAAAACCACAACTCTACATCTACTACATACCTCTTTTTAAACAAGTTTAGCATTTAGATGCAAATAAATCGAATTAGCATCCAAACGAATCAAATCCTACTTATTTGTACTGAGAATGTACTCAACAAAGATCATTAGACACAATAGTAGAAATAACAATATGGGAATAAACATGTTAAGTAAACTGAATTATCTAATATTGCATGTCAAGTCATATATGCATTTTATTTCGAATAAATAAACGATATAGTAATATAATTATCCTGCATGCCTAATAATCATATAAATATAAATGAATACGTCAACATCAACAATCATGCAGGCATAAGTAACATAGTAGCAACCATCAAACATGAATCATCATAATCAAGTTTAATATTTCCCGAGTGCAAACCCTGAAGGTCTAACCAACATCCGATAGGCACTTAGAGAAGTACCCTACCCCAAATCAAATGATTCACACAAGATCATAGAAAATAACATTAATCCCTTATCTTAGCATGCATGGTACTTACTTAACTAATAAGATACCTCAAATGTTAAATTTAACCCATATATGACCTAACAACTCGATTTCCGTTTCAAAAATAGGGAATAATAATCTAGCATTCTTCGTCAATAAATCGAGCATGATTCGAGCGCTATCGTATTATTCCTAATTTCTATTGAAACATATCGATGGAACCATCGATAACTATTCATGCATCCATTAGGTAATTCCGAATAGTCATAATTATTCGATCCATCCTATTCATCTATAGTGAGCCAAGATCGCATTTACTATAAAATAAATGTGTAATCAACTCATTCTCATGATACTGGAAACGAACGATACTCATTCCATATGGAACCAACCATCACGGTCGAGTCTATACTACTTATCCTCGACTTATGGGATCATAAACAGTACTAATACAAGCGACTTTCATTAATGGATTATTGCTTTTAAACTAGTATGTCTCCAACTCGAGACACTTGAACAGTTACCTTTATTGTATATGCCTATAGGAAATCTCATACACGTATGCAGCCAAGAATTTTAACCATTATGCCAGCAAAGGTTCAGATACCTCTCGGGAAAGAGAAATCTTGATGATGCGACATCATCAATGACTCTAACTCCCTCGCTAATAAATAGTTCCTCTAACTCACCAAACAAACACTACCACCATCGATTCCGGATTGGGAGTCAACTACTCTTTCACTGTTTTGGTTGTCGAGTAAAAAACAATAATCCTCCATTCGAGAACAAACCATCCTCCATTCGAGAATAAACCACACACACAACCAAGTGAGCACTACTGGCTTCTCATTCCAGCTAGAAACGAGAAATCAATATATTCATGGGTCATCCTCAATTTTCAAATCATCCAAACTCTCTTAGGACTCATAGCGACATCCTACTCGAGACGATATGACCCAAGCGCTTCACTTTTCTCACCAAAAAGTGAAATTCCAACAAACTGACCAACATATGGTGTTTCCTAACAATCAAAACACAATCCACTCTTGACCTATGCTTTCTTTCCATCCATAGGAAAGAGAAAATAAAATCGAATAGCACCAGTGCAACACACCAAGTGATATCTTGGAACATGATCCGAGAAATAAAAAAATATGCTGACTCATTGGATGGCCGGAACAACCCAACCATCTTATCAAGATCAAAAAAACATGTAAAACATTGTAATCGGCATAAATCAACCAACCACTCATAATCGGTAAAAGCACCCAAGGATGCCCGACTGAAAGAACATCCATAACTAGGTCGATATGTAACTCGACTCAACATGGTGGCAATCTGGTCACCTTATCGATTGTGTCCAGATACTCTCAAGCTATAGGCTCAGGAGAAGACTCACTACTAGATATATGTCTCAACCCGCTAACATCCAACCATAATCAACTCAACTACTGAAGATTTGAGTCTTAGCACACTATCGCTAACTCGAGGACGACTCAATATTGAAGAGCATTTCCTAGCCCACTATCGTCACCAACAACCTCTCGCTATCACCGATATTTTGTATCCTCCTAGTAATTGAACTTTTGGACTAAAAGATTAGGTCTAGCCAAGTTCAACAATCAACAAGAAACCAATTTAGAAAAATGCAACCATGACTCAATTAATTTAAATTTTGACGAACCATGTATAGTGCCACGTATAGACTAGCTATGTCGTAACACTCTCTGACCTCGAGGCCCAAAAATAATTGTTATGGATGCTGCAATCATCCATAGTATTAAGTTCTAATGACCAAAAATGGGTTGTTATACACATATATATCTAACTAAGCCCTCGACATGGTAAGTCGCAATCAAGGAAGACAAATCAATTCACAAGTCCTAAGTCCACCCCATCCATTGAATCACACGATCAAATGGAATAATGAAATCTTGACACCAAATTCAAACACGTATGGAAACACCATTAATGGAAACATATATCGAGTGATGACATTGCTATTTCCCTCTTCATCGAGGGAGCACATGACGGAACGGGAATGACAAACAATGCAAATGTCTCCACAATTCATCCCTACAAACTAGGATGAACTTCTATACTGGGAGCAACCTCAACATCACGAGCTTACTTTATAAACTCCTCCAAATTAACATTACCTTGAAATGAAATAACCACCTACTGAATCGATCACTTAACCAGCTCAAAACATTAGAGTAACAAAGGAGAAAATTAGCTTTACTTCGATATCACATCAAACTCAGTCTTACTCTCCAATACAAAAACATTTCTTAGATCAACGAACTTTCATCGAATCCTAAGAAGTCGATACAGACCTCTACCAACTCAATTATGAACTGGTCTCAAGCGAACCAATTTCGAGAACTCGAAACGATAACAATTCTCGACTAATTCAGACCTAACCTGGAAGTTTATTAGGAATGAACTCCTAACCTGTTCAACTCAAATTCACCAAAGAAACCCTCGCAAGAAACCATACAGGCCTCGCACTACAACAGTCGATTATGTTCCACAGGATGGTATGCCACATGGATACATAAGAGTTCGCACAACGCATCATATTCGACTCACAACACGTGAGCACCGTAACTAATTAAAGATTTTGCAACATCCCAAACAATGGGTCGTACCATTACTGAAAACAAAACTACAAATCGAGGCTATTAGTTCTCGATTCTGGCAACTCTCAACTTCGGAGATAGAATAATTAGAATTATTTCTCACTCACTTGATTATCCCAAATAGGACAATCAATCATTAATAGAGAAAACTATTCCTATAGCACTCGTTTGCAAAACAACCCATACTATATATACTAATAATATACAGATTTGTAACCAAAAAATATACAAATACATGCTCTCTCTTATATATTAACTCTTGAATTCAATACTGCTTTAATTAAACAATGCAACTTAAGCTTAGATACCAAGTGTGACAACCCGCCTTTCACCACCGACGCTCAAAACTAAAATTCACGCTACATAAGCACCCGATCCTTGTAAACAGATCGTCAAGATAAAGAAATATAAGAATAGAGGGAAAAGGAAAGGAAAGAAGGAAATGGAAGAGAAGAGAAAGAAAAGAACATTAAACTCAATTACATGTCTTGTCATATATCTCACTGCGCATCAGATAATATATAATAATCAAATCAAAGATATAAAATAGGCGAGACAGTAATAACTATATAAACCAGATAATCAGAGTACACTGGCTCATACAATTTTACATAACAATAATAAAGTTTATACAAGAGATGGATAAACTCAATTGATACACTGTCTCAAATAGAACACATAACACTGTCAAGTATCCAAAGGGCTACACAGTAGAAATAAATAGATATAATACAAGTATATTATATAAATTGTTGCCTCTAGTGAATCCACTTATGCAGCTCTGAACGATACCTGTAACTACCACCTAATCTGCTCATCGGCATCATCGATAAGCACCCAAAGTAATAAGAAGGAAATAAAACTTTAGGTCAAACAAAAGTCTAGTGTGAGCGATAAATAAATCTCAAAGTAATATAAAAGTCATAATAGTATATATGACACAGAGGATATAGAAAATCAAACCTGACATTCCCCTACATCCATAGAGTTAGCACATACTAATTAATATATGCTATATTGTGATAAACAAAATATAAAATTGGTGTTGTATATGTCTAATTATTAATGATGATAAATAATTGAACATCCATAGCATCCATCATCCATCCTCACATTCACTCACTAAGTGCATAAAGCGTATAGCATCTGGTACTTTAGTCACTTAATCCATCAAAGTACCACTAGGGCGAAAACGTCAACTAGCTCTTCTATGCTATTTCTACATCAACATTTGGTCAAAAAGTCAACATACTCTAGTGGATATCCATACCCAGTCCACAACGTCAACAACCTCTAGGGTTCGGGCAGATCAGGTCAAAAACATCAATTGACTCTGATCCCATCCTCGTGCCACTCTCTCAAAGGTGTACCAAAGTCACTTACCAACAACTCCTTTGCACACATTCTTCTTAGTAGAATCCATCCCTAGATTATCTAAAAGACTCTCATCTAATGTTGTCATAATATGAGAACTATCCCCGATGGTCATCATGTGTTGTAAGATGTCATCCTATGTCTCCCATCTCTCTCTATCCGACAGTCACCTCAACATGAGTTAATGTCGTCTTTTCTGCATCTTGGCGTAAATTAAACCATCACAACAGCCTGCTCCCCATTTTGGAATTATCGTCGTCGAATGATAAATCACTGCATAGAAGCACCACATCTCGTCTCAAGCCAAGGCCACTGATCGAAGAGCCATCATATCAGAATCACTATCGAATGAACCATCATATCCTGCTCCTCGAAATCGCATTGTTGTCCATGTCAAATTAGAAAAATGGCCACAACAATATTAATCGATAACGACAAATTCATAATAATCGATAACTACTCAGATTTCTTATTTAACCAAAATTGGTTAAATATGTATCCAAGGAAAACGTCTAACATTCATCACTAAATTCATCTCATCTCTAAGAAGAAATGCCACCATGAAGAACTACTCCTGAGATCACCATCGCATTACCTTTCCCTTGGGACGGTCCAATCCTAGGTCACTCACTATATGTGACATGAAGAAATACCCAACGAAACTGGAATCCAGCTACACCATTGTGAAGCCTGCCCGACACTCGGCTTGCTCACATCCAAAACAACCTCATCTGAGCATTGAAGCAAAATGTGATGCCACCACTATGCTACAAAAAATGCTTGAAACCTAAAAATGTCTTACTCTCAAGATTATAGTTGAGGTCACTCTATTTCTGGCTTGAGTTTCTCCTCGATGCCGTGAGTTCATTGAAACCGATCCCATGAGTTATCATCGACCCTAGTGCCCAGCATGTCTAACCCTAGGTTACAGCTAGCAAATGTCAATCTCCTAGACTATGACTAAGCCATCTAAACCCTATACGGATGTAAAGAGAATTAAATGTCGAGCTTGAGAGAATTAGTCACGTGATTTATGGATGAGAAACCGATTTTGTTTTGATTTTTGAAAGTAGATCAAGCGGTAGCCCTGATTTTCCTTTATGAAACAGTAACGGTGGAAAAAGAAGGAAGAATGGGTCGGGTCCTCAAAAGACTATAGCAAATATATTAATAATTTATTCAATTCTAATTTAAATTCTCATTCCTATTCAAAAGAAAATTAATGTGCGTTTTGACCCACCACGATCAAACGATCCATCTAAGTGCTACGAAACTTGACGGCATGCATCGCCATGACAATACTATTTCGATGGTATAAGTTTGGTCAAAATCTGAGACTGTTGCCCAAAACGATAATTTTTTGTGTATATCGAGATCGTTATGACCATGAAATGGTCTGAAACTCGAAATATGGTGATCCTTATACTTTCATTAATGTAACGAACCATACATATTGAATGGAATAAATCCCGAGTCCGGGTTCGATCGTTTATGAGAAATTACCTTTTGGAACCATCAACTGGATAATTAACGATCAATATTTAATTATATTATTTAAATACCTAATCATTAAAATACAGGTCGTTACATTTTTGGACCTTGGGATTATAAGAGAGCTTTCATTGGAGCTCGTTAATGGATTTCATGGTCATTTCTATGAATTTAGGATACTTTTTGGACTTGCAAACTTTATATCGAAGTTTTCCTTTAACTGTTTGGCATTCACTTTGACTTTTGGCTTGCTTTTGGACATATTTAGGCATTCTTGCACGTTGAAGCTTTTCATTGAACATTAGTGTTCACTCTAACACACTTTGTATTAACGAAGAAGAAGAAGGGCATTTTGGTCAATGTTAGGAATTAACAAGATATTTGTTACTCTATTGTACAACTTTGTACATTCAATGTGTCTGAACTTGGATAAACATTGTAATCGACAATATGATGATGAACGATTACTATAAAGTGGATGTAGGCATTTGTGTGGAACCACTACAAAAAGTTGTGCATCTCTTTACATTTCAGGATTTGGCTATTTTTTTACATTCAGGGGTTAGCGTGCGTGAGTGGCAAACTTTCCACATCAACAATAAGGCTACTGCAACTATAACTCAGTCTTCAAGAGGTTCCTCCTCCAAGAAATCGTCCCTCATCCTCAGTCAACAGTCTCACCTACTAACCTGTTAAGGTTAAGAAGAGTGAGTTTAGAACATAAAGTTCCAATGAATGAAATTCAGAGTTTAGGAATAACTATTCCCTAAATTTGGCAGTTTAAACTCTCAATTTATGTCTACGTGACAAGCATGCACACAATCAAACATACATAGCGGACATCTTAATAGTCACTTAAGGCTTCTATGTAAATATAAGGAAGGACGTACTTACGGTCACTTAATACCTATGAAACAATTTAAGGGTGGGCATTCTTTATAGTCACTTAGTACCCTATGAGGCGGGTTATTCCTAGTAACTTAAGGCCATTTAATTTATTAAGGGTGGACGTCCCTGTAGTCATTTAATACCCTATGGCTGGCCTCTACTGTCACTAAATACCCAATGGCGGACCCCTAACCACTTAAGATATCATCTCTAACGTCAATGTCATAATGTATATACTCTCTTTCTAATTCGAGAAATAGTAACGACCACTTACTACCAGTTTATGGTAATGAACTCATTTTAAGAGAACCCTCCCGGCGGACCCTCTTGTTGCTATCTAGTTGTTCCTACGAGTGAACACCTAGACGCTTAATACTTCCCTTAGACGGTGGTTCCTTTTACCCATATATATATATATATATATATATATATATTGTCCTTAGGTCAGCCTTTACCAGCACCTAGATAAGAAGCGAATACTAGTTGGAACACTACCCTGCTCACGTTACCGTTTAATAAGACCATTTAATGCCTTACAGGAGAAGGGCAGACCCAACAACCATTTAAGTCCTTGAAGGGGGGGTCCAATGACTTGAGTCCTGAACCAATGAGTGAACCTTTGGAATGATCATATAACCCTCTTGTTACTATCTTGTAAACAATATGTTCAAACACACTATTTTAGAAGAAATGAAGATTTAAGCCTATTCAATTTACAATCCCATCTAAATCTTAACCCTTCAAACAAAAACCATACATATGAATTTACATAAAAATAAAATAAGATGAATCCGACAAAACATAGAGAAGTAATAACACTAATCATGCTTTTCTTTTATTAACTCAATAATCCCAAAACCACAAACACAAATCGATTGACAATTTTTATGTAAAAACATACAAACAAAAATGGAAGGTTTGAGGGGTTTTAATGTTGTGTTCTTTTCGTATGAACTCAAACCTTATTAGGACCAATAATTCTAGTCTTAAACTAACAAATTATAGAAAATAGAAAATTCAGATGGATTCCACTCACAGTGCTATTAGAAAGAGCAATAAAAAGATTAAATAGAATAAGATTTGGATTTGTCCTTCATGAACAAACGTGTTCCAACCTTTCAAATATATATACATACACACACACACACACACACATATATATATATATAAGAATCGCATATTAGAATCTTAAACATATGAATTTAAATTCCAAAATAGAACTATATCTACATTAGAATAGAATAGAGGAGATAAAATATGTTAGGGAGATAAAAGAAAACCTAACCCCTTTTTCTTTTCTGGAATTAGAGAAGAAAGAAAGGCATCATGGAGGCATAAAGAAGAATGGTTGTAGAGATTTGAGTGAGGATTGAGGGTTATATTTATAAGTGACATCCTATATATATGCTATTTCATTCAATATGTTAAATATAAGCAGCTCGTTTGATGTAAAATATAAATGAGTCCTTATATAAAACAACCTTCACAAGGATTCCCTACAGGAGGGTGGTCGACCTCTCCTGTAGGAGGGTTGTTGTCTACGGGTCGGTCGACCCCCTTTATGGGGTGTACACCAGAAGATTCCATCTCCTGTATGTTTCTTTTTATACATTTGTTGATTGATTTGGTTTATTTCATGCCTTACATTAATTATTCTTATCCCCCGTTGTGAATAAATATATACATACAAGTTTGAATTCAAAAGGAATATTCTTTTCATGCTTATCCAAATTAATATATTCTCGGTTTGTATATTTATTTGTTTAATTTAAACTTTGTACGTTAATATATACACACAATTAATTTATTAATATTTGTGTTTTGCATACGGACTCTGTTTTCAACAAATAAAATATGAAAACAAATCAGAATCTTACCACGAGCATAACTACAATACTTTTTTGGCCGAATTCCTAACTGTCCAAAAAATTCATTTTCAGCCCATTAAATTATTATTTTTGGTTTTAAATCAAATTATCTTTAGTGTATTTTTACGGGATGTTACATTCTCTCCTTTTATTAGACATTCCATCCCTAAATCTTTTAATAGGGAGAAGAACACAGCTCGCTCTAAGAAACCATGTTGTACACCCATGTTATTTTATAAATATACATATAAATCCATAACTCGTAGTGACTATGAACTGCAGACATGCAAGTAATGAGCTCAGCCCTAGCGTGTATGTGTAATAAGTGATGCCATATGTTTTCAAAACATTATGCATATAATTCTATATGAGTGCACTGTGCATCGGTGTTACAATCATATCCACCATCCAAACTAGAAAACACATTGCAACCAAAAACGTGAAAATAAGAGAAAATAATTACCTAAGAAAAACTCTGGATTAGTAAACCTAATCTTCTCCTCAGTTTCCCAGGTGCTTTCCATAGGTTTATCTTCCCACTGAACCCAGACTAGGTGAATAGATTTGTTGTGAAGTCATTTGATTACATACCCCGGTGACATGGGGTACCTTAGGCTCCAACTCGAAGCTCCCTATGTCCCCAATGTTGGAGAATGGAGTTTTGATGACAACAACCTTATTTCAATGTTAATTGATTATAAAATATATACTAACATCTCTATCTAGAATATATATATATACACATATATGCAAGATTTGTATATAGGAATTAATACTAAAGACTGTACAGTTTTAGAGTTCTAGAGATTCAGAATTCAGAGAAGATTCAAGACTCATGAGTAATCATGATATCAAGAATTCATAAGCTCAAGATAAATATAGTAATAGAGTTTGGTTTATATGTAAGACTCTGAATAGCACACCAGGTTCAAATTCAAATTCTGATTTTCAATTTTCAAATTCTGTTTTTCAATTTTCAAATTCTAATTTTAATTAGTTTTTCTATCTTATTTTGATTTCAAACTTAAGTTTTAGAGTTTATAAGTGAAACGACCCGTAACTTCCCCGATCTCCGAAGAGAAGAGAAAGAACGAATTGTTTTGAGAACACGACAAAATAGAACGCAGACGAGAGAACATTTCATTGTATATTACAACAATGCATCAGAATACAAGAATATACAGAGTATAAATGAGTATTACAAGGAAATATCAGATATTTAAA
This sequence comes from Allium sativum, assembly GCA_030737875.1. Lineage (NCBI taxonomy): Eukaryota > Viridiplantae > Streptophyta > Magnoliopsida > Asparagales > Amaryllidaceae > Allium > Allium sativum. The sequence goes on along the minus strand of CM060918.1, from coordinate 190,871,704 downwards.
TTACATTTAAATACATAGCAGCGGAAAATAATACAATACACAACTAGAAGTAGATATACGGATACAAAGCTTTCCGGATATCGTTCCAGCTGTAAACCAGGATCCTGTGAATATAAATCTGCAAAACCAAAACTACTAGCTGCCCATGTCAAAATAAGGGCACCCAGAGTTTAGGTTAAAACAATAAACTCCAGGTCAGTCATGGGACTGGTGTGAGAACTAAAACAGTTAATCTTTATTTTTAAAGTTAGGTAAATCAAGGGACCACGCCGTATAACACGGAACGGGTTTCCTCCCAAGAATACCAGTGCATAAAACAAACAGCGCAATGCTAAATAAAGAAAAATGAAGCTGTTATAAGACCCAGGTCCTATCACACAATGCAACGCAAGCCGGGGGATAGGGTTTTTACCTTATAACAGCCAAAGAATGCTTGATACGTTTAAAACAAATCATTTGATACTATAATAAGTGCATAGTGTATAAAACAACTTCAAATCATAAGTATCAATCATAGGCGGCATGAGCGCCCCATCCCACTATGTCGCCATACTAGGCTCTACAAATAAAACCGCAAATGTCACGTATTTGGAAATTGGATTTCCGTCTATGAACCGAGGCAAAAGATAGTCCTCAACCGTTTTCGTGACTCTCTAGCCCGAGCCACAGGGTCAGAGCGCATCGACCCTTGGATCGTCAGGGCCGGTCCACCGATGTGGATTAAACTTAAACCCTGAACACTACGTCTCCCCACCCTATGGGGTGTAAGTCTGGTCCGTCTGCCGACCAGAATGCATCGGCCGAAACCGATATAACCGAGGCGCCTCGCAACAGCAACAACCACATAAGTCAAACTCATCAGGGCATGTAAAACCACTGACGCCACTTCTAACTAGAAAGAAACGCAAGTCCTCCCTGAGGTCCGTCTCCCGTTTTTGGTTCATACCGGGTGTGAAACACGCGAGGTAAACGTTACACAAAGCTACGCCACAAAGGCCGTGCTTTGATCATCACCACAAGACTTTGCTTTTCAACAGAAGCCTCGATCAATTGCCACTTAGGCATGCCACACAGGCAATTCACTCCATGCGTTTGATATCCATCAATATATAACCCCTGAGCTCGTACGTCTCAGAGAAGGGCGTTAAGCAAGAGAATAAATTCTCCGCCGCCAAACAGATATATATTTAATAGAAATCAAACACACAGACTAAAATCCAATGTCAGACACACAGTCCATTTACAAGTCCGTTCCGGGTCTGAACGAAACCGGAGGCACCTAGTACCCCGCATATCCATCGATCTCCAAGTACGTCTTGACGATCACCAACTGTTTCCATCTTCTTGGGTGTACAGCCCAAACAAGATCATCAGTAATCACCCAAACGACGTGAAGACTTCCGGTCTTCGACCACCGTCTTCATCTTCGACACCACGTCGAATCAGTTATTCAGAATGGGATAAACCCGGTCTTTCTGAATAACTCGCGTATATATTATAAAAGTGTTACACAAACACAACATACGCCTCATTCCAATTCAGAATATTCTTTTATTCACATATTCCTATACTTTGGGAAAAGTTCCCATTAATTTTATCCAAGATAAATTCTTTAAATTTATTCTTTAATCTCCTTTGAATATCAATTCAAACTAGTCGGGATTAGCGAACCACACCGAAGTAATCATTTATTTTATTTTCCCAATCCCAACCTATTCATCCCATGAAGTACAACTGGTTATACTTCATATCTAACACCACGGTGTTATCGGTAAATTCAATTACCATTTCACGTTCAAATCTAATTAAAGATTTAACTATCGCTTGGAGTGCAACTGGTGATACTCCATTTTCGATCTTTTCAATCTAATTAAAGATTCATTAAAACTCCACTTAGTTTTAATATTTCTCTGGGTTAAAGAATCAGTGTCATTTAAAAACACAGTTCACGATAAACCCAAAATCACATTCATTAATTATCGGGTTAAAGAACGAGTGTTATTTAAAACACTGTTCACGATAAACCCAAAAATAATATCAATTCAATTCCAATTAAATCTCATTTAATTGGTACACTTCATTAAATCCAAATAAAAAGATTTAATCTTTTCTCAACTGGGTTCAAGAACAGTGTTAGTGAAGGCACCATTCACGACAAAACCAAATCACATTCGATATTCAATACAAGGCTCTGAATAGAAAATATATCGGCTTATATTCAATATCAAATTCTACGACTAACAAATGTCGTATTGGAAATAACGATATAAATATATATCTTTCAAATTTCCGTAACAACACCTGTATAATCACGAATTCCAACATCGAAATATTCCGAAGACAATTTCGATTCAAATCCACTCCAATGCAATCATTGGATATTCTGGTTATTTTTAAAACCCTTTTCAAATTCAATTTATTTATTTAAAAATAAATAGAATTATATTCCTAGTTCAAAACTAGTTCATTTCGTTAAAAATCTATTTTTATCTTTTCAAATATGGAGTTTTTCATCCCAAATCTTCACAAATCATTCCTTATGATTTTACACAAATTATTACTATTTTTAATAATTTTATCAAGGCCCGTACAGTCGATTTCCATCAATGGCCATCGAACTGCACTTATAGCGACCTTTTTCAAATTTGATTTGGACATAATTCCAAATCCAACTGTTAGATTTCTAATTTCTAATATTCGTTAGAAAGCTCTTTTCGATACGAACCCAACGGTTCCGGTTTTAGGAGAATCCGACGGTCGGATCTCCCGTAATGTCCGTTTGAAATAAATGGTCGAAATTCACGAACTGCCGCGGCGCGGCGCGTTCTATTCAGGCCATTATATTATATATATAATATATATAATATATATTTCGTCGATTTCTATTTAAAACGAATTATATAAATGGTTTTGAATTCGTTTCAAAAACATTTTCAACTTCCATTTCAATTCAAATCAAAAATTGAATTCTTCTTTATAAATTCGTTTTAAAATTCATTTCTATTCAATTCAAATTTCAATTCAATTTGAATTCATTTCAATTCGCTTTCAATTCAATTCGAATTCGTTTTCAATCCATTTCGAAATCATTTTCAATTCAATTCATTTCGAAATCGTTCATTTCGAAATCGTTTTCAATTCAATTCATTTCGAAATCGTTCATTTCGAAATCGTTTTCAATTCAATTCATTTCGAAATCGTTTTCAATTCAATTCATTTCGAAATCGTTTTCAATTCAATTCATTTCGAAATCGTTTTCAATTCAATTCATTTCGAAATCGTTTTCAATTCATTTCATTTCGAAATCGTTTTCAATTCAATTCATTTCGAAATCGTTTTCAATTCAATTCATTTCGAAATCGTTTTCAATTCAATTCATTTCGAAATCGTTTTCAATTCAATTCATTTCGAAATCGTTTTCAATTCAATTCATTTCGAAATCGTTTTAAAATCGATATAAATATCGTTCACGTCAAAATGGCGTCAATCTAATCAACACGGCTTCATATATTGATATTTTCAAATATTCCATTTCGAATATTTCTATTTCAATTATTTCTATTTCTAAACTGGAATGAGGCCCAATCAATTACCATATAAAATTAATTATATGGATTTTCATACAACACATGTATATATAGCATTGAAAAATGATCAACCATCAACCAAAGTGCACTACACTGTATAAGCATCAAATAAAGATATCTAACGCTTATAACAGCATGTCAATCAATCGATCGACATATTTAATCAATCAGGATGAGTGAACTTCAAATTTCATCCCAACACCCGTGTGGGGTTTCAAACAATCAAACACATATTTTATTTGTGCTGTTGGGCGATGTGTAAAATTTATCGTCCCAATCAATGTCATTCAAATAGGTGTACATAAACAAACCGTCTGGTTTGTAAATGAATATTTATTTATTCACATTCACGTTAAAAATTATATTTTTAACTACAAAACATTTTATTCCAACCTATGAATTTCTATTCAATTCATTCTTTCAATAAAATGATATTTTTATTTTTCTAACTTATTTTAGAAAATTTCGGCGGCATAACGGCACGATACTAGAAACGGGACAAGGCCTAGCCTTATCCCCGGTCTAGTGAAGGCCCACGCCATTCACACATCAATCATATCAATTTCACTTCACCAAACAATTCAAATCAACCCAAACAATCTAACTAACAACACAGCCAAACAAACAAGTCCATGGTCTGTGGACGATTGTGTCGGGTGCTACTAAGCACCGTCTGCATCCTAGTATATATATATAAGTAGAAAAATAAATTGAAAGGTGAGAAATTCTCACTGATAGCTATCCTAGCTCCACGGCACTTCATCGATAGAAATCTTCATCATCTTCGTCATCTTCGTTGCCCGGATCCTCTACATATGTAAAAATCGAATTTTGACTTCGTTATTCAATATATAAAAATCGAATTTTTAGTTCGCTATTCAATATATAAAAATCAAATTTTTAGTTCGCTATTCAATATATAAAAATCGAATTTTTAGTTCGCTATTCAATATATAAAAAATCGAATTTTGACTTCGCTATCCAATATATAAAAATCAAATTTTTAGTATAAAGATTATATTTTTAATATAAAGATTATATTTTTAATATTCCTATGATGTAAAAATTATATTTTTAATTCTCTACCTAACCAAAAATCATATTTTTACCTCTTCTATACAGTAAAGATTATATTTTTAATACTTTAAAAATATAAAAATCATATTTTTTTATTACTTTAAAAATATAAAAATCATATCTTACATCTGAAAAAAATCTTATCTTTTCCTATGATAAAAATATGATCTTTGATGGGATAAAATCGGGCTTTACGACTACAAAAATTCTATCCTTTCGACTATAAAAAATCCTAGCCTTTCGACGCATTCATGCAAAGAATAATCATAAAAGAAAAATAATGTTTTTAATAAAATAAAAAGAACGAAATCACTTACAGGACTTAGAGGAGAGAAGGGCTAAGTAGAGGTCGAGGGACGCGCTAGAGTGGTCGTGGGTGGCTGAACAGGGGGTTTTAGGGCCTGGGTTTGGACTGCGCGGGTTTTTAGGGTGAAAGAGGGGCGGAGGAGCTCGCCTGAGGCGGCGGTGGGGGTCCAGACGGGGAAGCCACTGATCGACGGTGGCTGGGGGTAGGGCGCCGCCTCCTGCGGCGTCGGATGGGCGGAGCGTCGTGAAAATGGGGAGGGTTTTAAATCGCGCAGAGGAAGGAGGGAAGAAGCGAGAGGAGAGATGGTAGAGGAGGACGGCGGATCGGTGATGGGGGAAGGGCGGAGCACGGCGGCGCATCGGAGGTTGGGACGACGGGATCAGCTTCTCCAAATTTTTTTTTCTTTGATTTCTGTCGATTGAATTTGGACGGGGGGGGGGGGGGGGGTGCAAAGGAGATAAGGGGAAGAAAGTTTTTATTTTATTTTATTATTTTATTTTCAATTTATGTTGACTTTTTCATACGACCTCGAAACGAGGCCCACCGCCTTCCGTCCATAGCGTTTTACCCACATTCCGAACACAATGGGATATGTATCGCAAGCTGATTTGACCATTTGAATCAGTTTCCGTTTAATTTACATTTAAATCACTATATTGAATTTTAAACGTACATTTCAAATTACCGGGGTAACATACTAACTCTATAAATTCCATAAAAATATTTTCTAGCTTCGTATTGACGATACGGTCCTAACAAAACTAATTTCGACGAATTCTGAGACCGTTGGAAAAATGGCCAATTTCCAGTCGATTAAAATCAACTGAAACTGGTCAAACGCGTTTTCCTTTGCCACGCTCACTTATTGAATCGAAAAATTATGAAATTTGAAACCTAGCAATAATTTGACACTGCGGATCCAACAAAACTGGTTTCGTCGAAATCCGAGGTCTCTTGCAAAATGTCCATTTTTTAAGGGCCTGAATTCCATAGCGACTATTCAGAATTTTCAACTGGACATATCTTTTGATTCTCGCTACGAAATTTTGATTTTTCGGATTCGTTGGAAAGATATTCACAATTAGATCCCATTATTTTTGGTTTCACTAAAATCCGGATTGTTTTGCACCCGGTACATTCAATTGAAGTTTGAAATCGAATTATCGAACTACCGCGCCATTTTCAATTCTATTTATAATTATATATAAATATTTATATTCTAACGACGACGTATATAAATATATACGTCGAATTCTATTCAAAATAAATTCCTCGTCAATATTATTTAAAATAATCTATTTTAAATATTCAAAATTCGCCAAAATGGCCAAAATAAAAATTTCAAACTGGCCCAGATTTTCGGGTTATTACAATAAGTTTATATATATTTGTATAGTTTTATAATAGTATAATTTTATATTTATATAGTTTTAAATCTTATAATTTTATACATATGTTTACATAATTTATGTTAATGTTTTCATATGATTTTATACTTTATAATACTCATTTATATCACTATGTTTTAGTTAAATAATTTCTAGAATAGTATATACATTTAAGCACTTGAAAATGATCAAATTTCAAATTTTACACTAGGATATGTCGACATACATAATAGCCTATGTCGACATACAACTGTTATTTTTCAATTTTGAAAGGAAGTGTCTTTTCACTATTTGTAACGTTCTAGAAGCGTTGCAACCTTTCAAGTCTTATAAATAATGGTTGAATTCGATTTTTTTAACCATTCTTATTCTCCGTCTTCACCCGTTTTCATTCCTCCATTATTATTTCATTTTTTTTATTGATTTATACACTTCTACTCTGCCGATTTCTATTCTAATTACATAAAACTTCTTCTCTTCTCACTCTCTACTCATTACTCACTGAATTGAAGTGCTATTGAAGAGTTATTGGGTTACTGTAATCATTTGGGATTGTTTGGGAAAGGGTGTGTTCCTTTTAGCCCTGAAATCAAGGAAAGGAATCAGTGTTGACCTTGTAGTCGTGAAATCAAGGGTGTGGAATCAGTGTTAACCTTATAGCCATGAAATCGAGTGTGTGGAATTGGTGTTAACCTTGTAACCGTGAATTCAATGAGATTATACTTGTATATTGATAAAGTAATAAAACTCTATGCAATACAGCGTTTCTTAGGACTCGATGTATGAGCAATCTGAACTAGTGTAAAATCCGGTGTGTTCTTTCCTTTTTTTCATTTTGTTTTCGTGTGTGTGTTTGATTCTTTGTCTGTGATCATCTCGGTGGTATGTGATTCATATAGTATATCATATTAGTTTTAGATTTTCTTAAATTCCTTGAAAACACTATTCACCCCCTAGTGTTAGTTTTGCCTTAAGATCTGCATTCCGCATTCCCTAACAATTGGTATCAAAGAAAGGTTTTTCAAAAAGTTCATACTCTAATTTTTGAAAATATTAAATGGAAAATTTTGAAATTATTGTTAATACTTGTGTCAATTCATGCATTGTATCAATGTTGAAAGAGTTTGCATAAAATAATGTTGAAAGAGTTTGCATAAAATTAAGTTGAAAATTCAAGTGATCTACTTAAATATTGTCTAATATAAGAAAATATGTGTTATATGACTATTGGAAATTCAAATTTTGAAAAGAAGGGTGAAGTGGGCGATGAAAATTCAAATTCCGAAATGGTGTGTTACATGGCTGTTGAGAATTCAAATTCTGGTGAACGAACGGTGGAAATCAGAAAGAATAAATGTATATTGGATAGTGGTTGTTCAGGACATATGACGCAAAATCCAGAAATACTAAATAATTTGTATATGAAGATGTTGGAATGGATAACTTCGGTGATAACTTTGAAGGATATATTGTTGGCATCGGCAATGTCGGTAATTCTGAAACTCGTACTTTTTCTGTTGTTTTGTTAGTTAGGAATCCAAAAAACAATCTACTAAGTAAAAGTCAACTTTGCGATAAGGATATAAAATAAACATTGAAAAGGATAAATGTTTTATAGTAGATAGGAATTTAAAAGTAATATTCGAAGAAGAAAGAAAGAAAAATATCTATATATTGAATACGAAAATCTCGAATGATAATCTATGTCTTATGGCCAATACAAGTGACCCTTGGATCTGGTATAAGAAATTTGGTTATATAAATATCAAACATATTTCTAGGATTTCTAAATTAGATTCAATTAGGGGATTGCCCAAAATGAAATTTAAAGTTAATAGTTTATGTGATGCTTGTTATTTCGGAAAATTAAAAATAAGTTCATTTAAATCAAAAATTGAAATTGCAACCTCGAAACCATTAAAGTTAATTCACATAGATTTATTTTGTCCATCCAAAATCAAATCAGTTAACCACAATAGATATATTTATGTCATAGTCGATGATTTTTTCAGATTTACTTGGACTTTATTTCTTAAAAATAAAAGTGATGCTTTTAATCAATTTAAAATTTTTGCTAAAAGAAATCAAAATTTATTATCCTTAAATATCGAAACAATATGAAGTGACCATGGAGGAGAATTCAAAAACGAAAATTTTGTAATAAAAAGGGAATAACCCATAAATTTTCTATCCTTAGAACACCTCAACAAAACATAGTAGTTGAACGTAAAAATAGACCGATACAAGAGTGTGCGAGAACTACGTTATTTAATTGCAATTTACTAAGAAATTTTTGAGCTGAGGCAGTTGCAACAGCTTGTTATATTTTTAATAGAATTTCTTTTAGACCCTTAACTCATAAAACATCATATGAACTTTTGTACAATAAGGAACCAAAAGTGTCATATTTTAAATATTTGAAAGTAAATGTTTGATACTTAATACTAAAGAAAATTTAGATAAATTGACTCGAAATCCGATAAAGGAATATTTATTGGATATTCAGAGAGTAGTAAGGCATATAGAGAGTTTTCAATACAAGAACCAATACTTTAGAAGAAACCTTAAACATATCTTTTGACGAAAATTATAAAAATATAACACAACACAACGAAGTTGAATGTGAAAATGAAGTTAATGAAATAAATAATGAAGATTGTCAACCAAATAAAAGAACTAAATTACCAAGAGACACGTTGTAGAAAATATCTTAGGAGATATTGAATCCATTGTAAGGACTCATAACTAATTAAAATAATATGAGTAATTAAGCATTTATTTCAACTATTGAACTTAAGAATCCAAAGGAAGCAACATATGATGATTCATGGATCCTTGCTATGCAAGAGGAGTTGAATCGGTTTACTAAGAATGATGTATGGGAAATTTTTCCCAGACCATAGGATAAAACTATAATAGGAACTAAATGGGTTTATAAGAATAAAATGAATGAACACGGTGAGGCCGTAAGAAATAAGGCACGATTAGTAATGCAAGTTGTACTCAAGAAGAAGGAATAGATTGCGATGAAACATTTTCCTATGTAGCTAGATTAATATCAACTAGGATATTACTAGCCTTTGCAAATCATAATAATTTCAAATTATATAAAGTGGATGTTAAAAGTGCTTTTATAAATGGATTTGTTAAAGAAGACATATATGCAGAGCAACCACCTCTTTTTGAAGACAAAAAATCACCAAATCGCGTATATATATAAGTTAAAGAAACCATTATATGGATTAAAACAGGCTCTTATGGCTTGGTATGATTGATAAAGAAATTACTCATTATGTAATAACCCGGAAAATGTGAACTAATTTAAATTTTTTATAATTGGTTATTGTCAAAGAATTTAAACAATTGAAATATCATATTTCAATAAAGTAATGGATTGGAGATAGTGAGGCAGTTTGAAAATTTGAATACAAACTTTGACTGACTGTATCAGGTGGAAAATATAACCGATTTTAGTGAAACCAAAAATATTTAAATCTGTTTATGAATACCTTTCTAACGAATATGAAAAATATAAGTTTCATAGCAGGAATCAAAATGTTACGGCCAAATGAATTTTCAGAAAGGTCGCTATATAGAATGTATAGCCCTTGAAAAAAGATATTTTTCATACGACCTCGGAATTCGACGAAACCTCTTTTGTTGGATCCGGGATGTCAAACTATTTCTAGGTTTCAAATTTCATAATTTTTGAAGCTAGTATGTGAGCGGGGCAAAGGAAAATATGATTGGTCAATTTCTGTTAAAATAGGTCGACCTGAAAATAGACATTTTGCATACGATCTCAGAATTCGACGAAACTGGTTTTGTTGGGACCATATCGTCAAAACAAAGTTAGATTTATTTTTCTGGAATTTTTCGATTCATTTTGTGGCCCTGGTAAATTGAAATGTACGTTCAAATTGAATATTAAATGTTTTATACTTTAATTTGAAAAATAACTGACTATAATAGTCGAATTGACCAACGAAACATATCCCATTGTGTCCGGAATAGGGGTATTTAGCTAGGGGCGACAGTCATTGGGTTGAAATTGGTGTACGTTTGTTCAAAGGGATATTTTAGGAATTTAAAATTAAATACAATAAGGAAATATCCTCACTTTTCTCTCTCATCAGAAAATCGGTCAAACCTCCTACGAACGAACCACGGAACCCCTTCAAAACTTCCAGGACTGATCGCCGCCGCCATAGGCGTTTTCGCCACCCCCTCCAGTTGGCTTTTCCGTTCGCCTTCCCCTCCTCTTTCAATCAATCCAAGCCTCGTCTGAATTCGTTTGGTATCTGCGTCGAATTTCAGCTAGGAAGTCACCACCTTTGGAGCGCCGCCGAGCATCAGAGGGGCCATCGAGTTGAGTGCCACCATAGGCGCTAGAAAGCCTGTTCGAAGCTCTTCGACGTTGCGGCATCCGATCGTGACGATACTGCACAGATCGATCGAAAAATTTAAACCTAGTTTTGAAGGTTTGAAAAGGTATCGGCTTTGAAATTTCTGAAATGAAAATAACACTTTTAAGTGTTGCAAAACTTTGAAAAATCATATTTTTTAGTGTGTTAACGAAATTCGATGAAACAGGAAACATCGGGACCACAGGGAGGCTCTCTACCATCTAGCAGAAGCCGCGGATTTTTCTGATCAACATACGATTTTTAGCACTCCAAAAACCAATGTGAGGAATCTAAATTAAATTGTGTGAATGGAATCGTGCTGTATAAATTATATAAGCGAAGTGTAAATTATATACGCATTGTATACCTCATGTACATGTGTTGTATAAGTTATATTAGCGATGTATAAATTATACAAGCGTTGTATAAAACATATATGCTTTGGATTGTGATGAAATGCAAGTGAATTATAGAAATAATATATATATATATATATATATATAGTCCCCTCGTCCTTAGACCATGGACGATATTTATTGCTTGTGATTGGCGTGAAAACATATAGTATGACGAATGTTTGTAACTAATTGTTTGTGGTTGATATTGTGGTTGAAAAATACCTTTGTGGTTGAAAAATACCCTCTTGTGGTTGAAACAAATTAGAATAGGATTGTTGAAATGAAAATAAAACATGCCGCCTGCGTGCGAACTAGATGCATGATTCCCCATTATCAAAAATCGCGAGGTTTTAAGGTAGAGCGAGGAGCCGTACTAGGGACGGTCCCGGTTTTAACTACCCTGCCGTTATGCTGTCTAAATTTTCTTAAATATTCATGTGTTAGAATAATTTTCATTTTTTGAAATTAATTACATATGTTGAAACCATAATTCATGTGTTGAATTGAAATTCATTCGTTAAGTTGAAATTCATGTGTTGAATGTTATTCGAATTTTAAACAAATAGATTAAACGATAAAAACCACATTTTTATAGATATACAAACTATAGAGAATATTCATGTGTTGAATTGAAATTCATTCGTCGAGTTTAAATTCATGTGTTGAATGTTATTCGAATTTTAAACAAATAGATTTAACGATAAAAATCACATTTTTATATATATACAAACTATAGAGAATATTCATATGTTGAACTGAAATTCATTCATTGAATTGAAATTCATGGGTTGAATGTTATTCGAATTTTAAATAAATCGATTTAACGATAAAAATCACATTTTTTTATATATACAAACTATAGAGAATATTCATGTGTTGAATTGAAATTCATTCGTTGAGTTGAAATTCATGTGTTGAATGTTATTCGAATTTTAAATAAATAGATTTAACGATAAAAATCATATTTGTATATATATACAAACTATAGAGAATATTCATGTGTTGAATTGAAATTCATTCGTTGAATTGAAATTCATGTGTTAAATGTTATTCGTATTTTAAAATAAATTGAATACACAATAAAAATTACATTTTTATTGTGAATATGAAGCGTTAAAAACATCCATGTGCTGAATAAATATTTTTGATGATAAAAATATTACTTTTATCATGTATGCGCTTTGGTAAAAATACACACGTATTGAAATAAATATTAGTTCGCTAGAAATATTATTATTAGGTTTGCTCTGCATATATATACATGTGTCGAACAGGAAAAATGGATTAGCTGTAGAGTAAAGAAATTATTTACGTGCCCGAAAAATAGGTAAGCTTTGATGAGTTGGCTGCGCAATTTTATTTCTATATCAACTCCTGTGAATGCCATTGGATGCGGAGTGCTGGTTATTCTGTGTGAAATAATAAACATCGCCATAGGATAGTAACAATTAATTTTGAACTACACTACATGGCATACTCCTTGACGATAGGCATACTTCATCATATTCCACATTAGCATTTGGAGCTTGTGTGACGAGGTTGAAGATTTACCATACGAGCGAGAGGCTTGTATGGCGATGATTATATACTACAGGTTGAACTGATGACTGATATGGACTATATAAAATATAACGATAAATTGCCAGATTAATAAAAACCCCACACGGGTCTAGAGTTGACAAAAATCACGTCTCTCTAGTCATTAGATACGGCACATGGACTATTTATTCCCACACGGGACGAGGTGACGAGGATTTATCCTCTGGAGTAATTAAAAATACACGCTCCCTCAGGCTTGACAGGGTGACGAGAATTTATTCTCTGGAGTTATTATCTATACACGCTCCCCTGTATACACCATAATATATCACTATAAATATGTGGACGCTTTATAGGATTTATTAGGTACCTAACACGGCCCAATAAATTTCCAAACCCCTTCCCGTACAAAGGAGGTTATGGCGAAATTTTTCGAAATATTAAGGCGTTAGTGAAATATTTGAAGTGAAAACGATGCTGAAATTAAAGAATGAACTATCTTTGAAATTAAAGAATGAACTATATTTTTATATATATATAAATATAAATAGAATTGAAAGGAATCGAATCCGTACAGTTCGTGTTTTGAAATCGTAATTTGAATCGATTAGTACGAGAGATCCGACCATCGGATTTTCCCGAAACCGCAACCGTTGAGTTCGCCTTGGAAATATCTTTCCAACGGCACCAACTTTGTAAAAATCCAACGGTTGGATTGTCTGGAATGTTTAATTCAAATCCGAAGCAAAACAGCTCCAGAACCGTTTATATTTATGTATAAATATAAATATAATTAAATTAAATCGAATAACGACGCTGCAGTTCGAATTTTGAAAACGTAACTTCAAACGACTAGTGTGGAAGATCCGACCGTCGGATTTTCACGAAAATGGAACTGTTGGGTTTGCTTTGGGAATATCTTCCCAGGGACATAGACTTTGTAGAAATCCAACGGTTAGATTTTTCAGATATGTGTAAAACAAATTAGGGGAAAAATAGCGCCAGTGCCACGGCACGACCTGAAACGTCGTTTAATTAAATATGGCCGTTTTAAAATAAATAAAAATGGAAAAAAATCGTTATAAAATATTATAAGCAACGTGGATTGGAAATAAACCAATTTGGCTTGATCTGCTTGATATTTGATGGTTGTATGTGTTTGACATGAAAATTATACTAAAGAACTGAAATATGAATGTCAAATAATATAACCATGGAAAGAATTGATTTGAATTCTAATTATACGTGAATTATTTGAAAAGGCCAAGCTAACCCACATTTCAAATAATTGATCGAACGATTCGAATTGGAAAATACAAAGACGATTCAAGACCAACGATCTTCGTATCGGTTGGATGGGCGCTGCTGAGGTTCCTGATTGGAGTAGCTACCGTGAAGGAACGGAAGTAGTAGCCGTCTGAACGTATGTGTTGATTGTACGGATATACGAGGAATTTGGTGCCTCCGGTTTCGTTCAGACCCAGAACGGACTTATAAATGGATTGTGTGTTTGACATTGGATTTTGTTCTATAATGATTGATCTCTGTTAAATATATATCTATTTGGCGGCAGAGAATTTATTCTTTTGCTTAACGCCCTTCTCTGAGAAGTACGAGCTCAGAGGTTATATATCGATAGAAATCAGTCGTATGGAGTGGATTGCCTATGTGGCATGCCAAGATGTTGTGATCAAGGCTTCTGTTGCAAAGCAAAGTCTTGTGTTCGATGATCAAAGCACGGCCTGCGTGGCCTGGCTTTGTGTATAGCGTGGATTCGCGAGCCTCACACCTCGGTATGAGTTTAAAACGGGATAAGGACTGCAGGGAGAGCACGACGTTTCTTTCTAGCTATGGTGGTGTCAGTGACCTACCAGCCCTTACATTTATATCTACTTTTCACCTATGTGGTTGTTGGAATGCGAGGCGCCTCGATTTTAGGTCTGTAAGGATCGGGAAACGTGTGTTCAGGAATAATTAATCCTCAAACGTAAGAGAGGACCTGCCCTAAAGCATCCAGGGGTTACCCAGAGTGTGTAGTCCTGAGGCATTTGTTAGAATGTCTCGAAGCGGAGAGGAGCTTGCTCCTTGCCTCGACTCATGACGGAAATCCAATTTCCAATACGAAATAACGGATTTGATTGTAGAACTAGTATGGTGACATAGTGGTATAGGGCACTTATGCCGTCTATGATTGATATTTATGATGCTATTCGTTTTTGAAACATATATGCACTAGTAATAATTTCAAATGATTTTACTTTACACGTATTAAGCATATTTGGCCATTATAAGGTAAAACTCTATCCTCTGGCTTGCGTTGCATTGTATGATGGGACTTGGGTCTTATAATGGCTACATTCTTTTTAAAAGCATTGCGTTGTTTTAAAGAATTTACTTTGTTTTAAATGCACCAGCAATCACAGGAGTAAACCCGTTCCGCGAAAGTGGCGTGGTCCTATGATTTGCTTATTACTGTTGTTTAAACTGTTAAGTAGATTTCTCATACCAGTCCCCATGACTGACTCGTTGTTTGTTTCACTTTGCAAACGCGGGTGCCCTTATTTTCACATGGGCAGCCTAGTTCATAGGTGACAGGTTGTTTTGGCTCAGCACTGTAGTATGGAATGCATTTTGGCTCATGGCGAGGCTGACTTCACCGAGATGACTTTGACATTATCTGTGACGGCAAGGAATTTCGCTCGATCTGAATCAGTCGTTAAACCGATCTAGATCGTTCGAAACCCCTGATCGTTTGAGAACAGGACGAATCAGAACACAAACAGAAGAACATTTCATTGCTATTACAACTATTCCATCAGAATACAAGAATATACAGAGTATAAATGAATAAATTACATTCGATAAATATCAGAGATTACAATAAATTACATAGCAGCGGAAAAATAATACAAAGCACAACTAAAGGTGATATACGGATACAGAGCTTTCCGGATATCATTCCAGCTGTAAACCAGGATCCTGTGAATATAAATCTGCAAAACCAAAACTACTAGCTGCCCGTGTGGAAATAGGGGCACCCAGAGTTTAGGTTAAAACAATAAACTCCAGTTCAGTCATGTGACTGGTGTGAGAACTAAAACAGTTATTTAAAACTTTACTTTAAAAGAGAGTAATTCAAGGGACCACGCCGTATAACACGGAACGGGTTTCATCCCAAGAATACCAGTGCATAAAATAAACAGCGCAATGCTTTTTCGAAAAATGAAGCTATTATATGACCCAAGTCCCATCACATAATGCAACGCAAGCCAAAGGATAGGGTTTTCCCTTATAATAGCCAAACATGCTTGGTACGTTTTAAAAACAAATCATTTGATACTATAATAAGTGTATAGTGTCAAAAGCAATTTCAATCATAAATATCAATCCTAGGCGGCATGGGTACCATCTATCATGTCGCCATACTAGGCTCTACAAATAAAACCGAAGTACACGTATTGGAAATTGGATTTCCATCATGAGTCGAGGCAAGGGGCAAGCTCCTCTCCGCTTTCAAGACACTCTAGCAAATGTCTCAGGGCTACGCACTCTGGGCAACCCTGGATCTTCAGGGCCGGTCCTCACTTACGTTAGAGGATTGGCAATTCCTGAACACACGTTTCCCGGTCCTTACAGACCTAAAATCGAGGCACCTCATCGAACAACCACATAGGTGAAAAATATATAAATGTCAGGGCTGGTAAGTCACTGACACCACCAAAGCTAGAAAGAAACGGCGTGCTCTCTCTGCAGTCCGTATCCCGTTTTTTACTCATACCGAGGTGTGAGGCTCACGAATTTACGTTATACACAAAGCTGCCACGTAGGCCGTGCTTTTATCATCAACCACAAGACTTCGCTTTTCAATAGAAGCCTTGATCCATGCAACTCAGCGTGCCACATAGGCAATTCATGCCATGCGATTGATATCTATCGATATATAACCTCTAAGCTCATACGTCTCAGAGAAGGGCGTTAAGCAAGAGAATAAATTCTCTGCTGCCAAACATATATATATTTAACAGAAATCAATCAACACGGAATAAAATCCAATGTCAGACACACAATCCATTTACAAGTTCGTTCTGGGTTTGAACGAAACCGGAGGCACTTTCCTCACATATCCATCCATCTCCAAGTACGTCTGGACGACCACTAACTGATTCCCTCATCTTGGGTGTATAGCCCAATCAAGATCATCAGTAATCACCCAAACGATGTGAAGACATCCGGTCTTCAACCACCGTCTTCATCTTCGACATATCGTCGAATCGGTTATTCAGAATGGGTGTAAACCCGGCCTTTCCGAACAACCCGCGTATATAAAAAACAAATGTTACACAAACACAACATACGCCTCATTCCAATTCATTAGCCACTAACCGTAAATTAGCAAGAGAACAATTTCCCAAATATTAACCCCGAAGGCCAAAACCAACATCAGATCAATACCCAGGATGTTACAGCCCGCATTTCACGTATCGGAAGATCGTAAAATATTTTTATTTTATTCCCTGAGGGTTGGATCATTCTCATCTTTTGATATGTTGCTTATGGGGATGTGTGACATGTCCATAATTTTTACCAATTTTGTTTGTGACCGTTTTGCCCCTGTCAGTCTTGTACTGGGCATTTTCCATTCTCTTATGGGGAGGCTTTGATCTCCTTCTTCCTCTAACACCTTTCCACCATTAAAATTCCAAAATCCAAGGAGGGAAATCGAAGATCTACACCATAAGAGGCTAGATCTACATCGTCTTAAGGGCGAATTCATCGGATTGAGGAGTTTGATTCGAAGTGTTCGCTGTCCGGATTGCGTTTTCATTGCTTTTGCTTAGATTTGGATAATTGGTGAGTGATTTACATCTCTCATTCGGATTCATGCAAGTATATGGGTTTTAGGATGTTAATTTCATCATTTCCATGTTATTTTCCTTAGATCCATACCATGCTAAGTCCATTTTATATATGAATCACCTTAGGATCTGATCTAGATAATTTAAATGGTTAATTTTATGGTTTTTCTCAAGATTATGCAAGTTAGATCCGTTTTTATGTTCATATGATTCACTTATCATGTTTTGGGAAATTTATGTGTTTTGATGGAAATTGCTAGATTGATGATATTGTTGGTTGCATAACATGTTTGTGATTGCGTTTGGATGAATCGGATAAGCTGGTTTCGTCGGATTCGTCGTTTGGCGAAGTTTTTGTCGAAATCGGAGTCGAATTGGAGATGTGCAGGTTTCTGGTCGTCCTGGAGTTGGTCGGGTCGGTCTGGAATGAGGTGGTCGGTCATAGTACGGCTTCGAAAGCAAGTCAGGGAGCTGGTCGGTTTAAGCTGGTCGGTCCAGAAGGAGCAGAAGTGTTTCTGGTCGGTAAAGAAGGAGCAGAAGTGTTTCTGGTCGGTTTCAGATGGTGGCATTCTGGTCGGTTTCAAATGGTGGCATTCTGGTTGGTTTTTACTGGAAGCAAATCCTGGTCGCTCTGAAGGAGCTGGTCGGTCAGGTGGAGCAAAATCTGGTCGGTCTTGACGGGGTCGATCCAAAGTTGGTCGGTCCCAAGGAGGTCGAGTCGATCCAAAGCTGCAAGGAGGTCGAGTCGATCCAAAGCTGCATGGAGGCGGGTCGTTCTGGAGCAATGCTGGTCGGTTTTGACTGGTCGTTCTGGAGCAATTCTGGTCGGTTTTGACTGGGTCTTGGAGCTGGTCGGTTTGATCGGTCCAGAAGATTGAGGAGGGAGTCTGGTCGGCTCAGGAGGGTCCTGGTCGGTCCAAGAGGAGCAAAGGGAGGTCTGGTCGGTCCAGGGGGGTCTGATCAGTCTAGAAGTACCGGAAGAGGTCTGGTCGGTCCAGAATGGGTCTGGTCGGCATTTCTAGTGGAAATTTCTGATCGGACACTCCTAATGATGACGTAACTTCGAGGTGATTCAAGTAGGAAGACTCTAAGTGATGAATGTGTTCGTTGATCAAGGTGGAACAACGAATGCGGAGACAACTCAAAGGTCGTGAGTTGGTGGATAATGGCTGCTCGAGAAGGTTGCTTGAGCTATGAAACATCGTCAAGGTTGGACGATTAGAGATGCGAAGGCCGAGAAGTCATCGTTGTCGTAAGTTCTAGCAGGCTCAAAGCAGGGGTACGATGGGTATCGTTGAAAGGCCCAAAAGACCGGTTGTTGGTCGAGTACCCTGGGTCTTTCTGGATTGGGAAAGGCCTAGTGTCAAGGTTGGACATTGCCAAGATTGGGCATATGGAGTTCACGCTAAAACTGGGGTTCTCATTAGCCCTTGACATATGGCAAGGTTGGCCGTCATACGATAATGATGGTTTCGAAGCAGGATTGGCGGTGATAGCCAGAGTCGGTTATGGATGATTGTTTGTTCTGTTTGTACTATCTCACATAGATTATCCAAAGTCGAGGGAGATGTTCTTTGAGTGCTTAAGTGATATTGGTTTAGGCCTCTGGCGAGGGTACTTGAGGAATGTTAAACTCGATTAGGGTTGTCTGTGTGAGACTTATATAATCTGGATGTTATGTGTGTTCTCTATGATTGAATGGGTGTTCTGGTTTCTATGGATGAATGGTTGAAATGCTTGGTGTAAAGGCTATCACTGTCCGATGTGGGAAGATAAGGTTGAGTTCTTCTCTGGTGATGTGGGTAGATAAGTTGTTCATTTACCCATTCTCATATGCTTTCTAGTTGAAGTTTGTTAGCTGTATTATCGCTCACTAAGACTATTGTCTGACTCAAGGCTTTATGTCTCCTCTTATTACCTTGGGCTGTTCATCCGGTTGTGGATGGGCAGACTAAGTAGCAGGTTACAGGTAATGGAGCTTAGTGATACGAGGAAGCTGAGCGATGACGAGCAGGAGGCTGGCGTACCAGTTTTATTCTATCTAGTATTTCTGTTTCCGCTGTTTGAGCAGCTGGAGAGTTGTAGTGAGGCCTTATGTACAAACTTGGATATCAGTTGGATAATCTTTCTGGATGTTGAAAGAGTTTCAAAAGTTTGCTATATTATACCTCATTACTATCACCTGTTGTATATGTTCTATTATATTTTATCCTTGCGCTGTGAGTTCTACGACATGTTTTGATGTGTTCACTTACTATGATGATCATCCATAGCAGCCTGGCACGCCTTTCAGCGCATTATTCCTCTTGTTTAGTGCGGGGGTTATGGGCGGTCGTCACATTTGGTATCAGAGCTCTGGTCAACGATTTTGGCCAAAGTTCAAAGACGTAATTGCGTATGAGGGACGTATTTGTAGATTTCAGTTGGATGTTACTATATATATTAGCATATATAGTAGTAGCGGTTGTATTCTTTTAGCAGTTTTTCTTGGAAGTGGCTAATTATTCTAGATTGCAGATTTAGAATGAGTAGACGACCATCAAGACACGCTGCTAGGGGAGTTAATACTGGAGGGGGAAATGGTGGTGAACCAGATTACCCAGCCATGTTTGAAGCCATGGCAGAAGCAATTATGCGAAGGGTACCCGCTCCATTGGCGGCTACGGTAGATGTAGGTGTGCGAGTTCCTAGGGTAGATTTTGCAAAGATGTGCAAGGACTTTACATCTCTAGGAGGGAAACCATTCAAGGGAACTGAGCCAGCTGAAGAGGTTCAGAGGCGGATGGCCAAAAGAAACCCAAGAGTGAGGTGCTTTGCTTTAACTGCCAACAGAAGGGTTATTATTCAAATGAGTGCAAGAATCCCAAAGCTGAGAAGAAGTGCTTCAAGTGTGGAAAGCCTGGGCATGAGAAGAAAGATTGTCCAGAATCAGCTAAGGGCAAGCAGATTGTGAAGGCATATGCTTTGGAAGCCGTGCCATCTTCTTCAAGAACTCCTACTGCAGAGGAGAAGGGAAAGGGTGTTGTGGTGCAAGGTACTTTTTCCGTTAACGGTGTTCAGTTCGAGTGTTGTTTGATACTGGAGCATCACATTCATTCATCTGCAATGAGCTTGTGTGTCGCTTGGGTTTGGAACCCGAGATTTGTGATAGACCATTAATCATGACTAATCCAGTTGGGAGTTCGTCCAGTTTGTGCATGGTTTTCCGTGGTTTAGTGTTATCGAGTCATGGTTGCTCTTTCATGTGTGATTGCTTTGTTCTTAACTTTGCTGGGTATGGGATCATCTTGGGCATGGATTGGCTCAAGAGATATGCGGCAAGGGTGAATTGCGAGAAGTTAGAGGTGAGGGTCGGGGATGTGGAAGGGCGAAAGGTGTTGATTAGATGTAAGCGCGAAGACGGGGTCTTCATGAGTTATCTATATTCGCTTGGGATTCCACAGGAAGACCTGTCATCAGTGCTGATCGCTAATGAGTATGTCGATGTCTTTGACGAGGTCAAAGGGTTGCCGCCGCATCGTGAGATCGAGTTTAGGATCGATTTGGTCGAAGGTGCTAGACCAATTGTTATGCCCCTTAGGCGGATGGCGCCTAGAGAACATCGAGAGTTAGAGGTGCAAGTTCGTGACCTTTTGGGAAAAGGATTCATTCGGAGGAGTGTTTTTGAGTGGGGTGCACCAGTCGTGTTTGCAACTAAAGCAGATGGCTCGTTAAGGTTGTGTGTGGACTATCGTGAGCTGAACAAGGTGACTAAGAAGAACAAGTATCCGTTTCCAAGGATTGATGACTTGTTCGATCAGCTTCACGAAGACAAAGTGTTTTCTCAGATGGATTTAGCAACGGGATTTCACCAGTTGAGAGTAGCGAAGGATAGTGTGCCAAAGACTGCATTTAGGACACCGTCCGGATTTTTCGAGTGGTTGGTGATGCCATTCGGGTTGACTAACGCGCCAGCGTATTTTGTGGATCTTATGAATAGAGTGTTCAGAGATCAGTTGAATAAGTTCGTGCTTGTGTTCGTGGATGATATACTGGTTTACTCCAGAAATGTGGAAGAACATAAGACGCACTTGAGAGTTGTGTTAGAGATCTTGCGAAAGCATCAGCTTAAAGCTAAGTTCTCAAAGTGTCACTTCTGGAAGGATGAAGTGAGGTTCTTAGGTCATGTTGTTTCTGGAAAAGGTATAGCGATTGACCCCGCTAAAGTTGCAGCAATCCAGGACTGGGATAGACCTAAGAATGCAACGGATGTTCGGAGTTTCCTTGGATTGGCTGGTTATTACCGAAGGTTTATCAAGGATTTCTCTAAGATGGATGCACCATTAACAGGATTGATGAAGAAGAACCAAGTGCTCGCATGGGATGCGAAGTGTGAACAAGCGTTCGAAATCTTGAAGGACAGATTGACGAGTGCACCTGTGTTGACCATTCCAAGTGGGAATGAAGAGATGGTGGTATATACTGATGCATGTGGTACTGGACTTGGAGCAGTGCTAATGCAGAAGGATAAAGTAGTGGCTTACGCAAGTCGACAGCTAAAGCCACATGAGAGAAACTATCCAACTCATGATTTGGAGTTGGCAGCGATTGTGTTTGCTCTAAAGATGTGGAGACATTACCTGTTGGGAGTACGATTCGAGTTGTTTACGGATCACAAGTCGTTGAAGTATCTTTTTTCCCAAAAGGATTTGAATCTTCGGCAGCAACGATGGTTAGAGTTTCTGGCATCGTATGATTTTGGGATAGCCTATACTCCTGGCAAAGGCAATGCAGTTGCAGATGCATTGAGTCGAAGACACGCAAGTTTGGGAGCGATGTTTTCGGAATGGAAGGGCCTCGAGTATTTGGCAAGGTTCGATTTCAGGCCAAGGTGTGAGTTGGAACCTGAAATATTGGCAAGCTTGTCGATAAGGCCTACTCTTATCGAAAGGATTAGCGAGGGCCAAAAGAAAGATGCGAAGCTTGTCGAGTCCATTCAGAAACTGAAACCAGAGGATAAGGAGTTCGAGGTCGACCAAGAAGGCTGGCTTCGAAAGCAAGGACGATTAGTTGTTCCTGATGTCGACGGATTGAGGGATGAGGTTCTGAGAGAATGTCATCACTCGAAGCTAACGATTCATCCCGGTGGTAATAAAATGTATCAGGACATGAAGCGAGTCTACTACTGGGAAGGGATGAAAAGAGATATTGGAAAATTCATTTCCAAGTGTATGAACTGTCAGTTAGTGAAAGCTGAACAGAAGAAGCCGAGTGGTTTACTTCATCCATTAGAGGTTCCAACGTGGAAGTGGGAGCAGATATCGATGGATTTTATCGATGGACTACCTAGAACTAGGGCAGGGAATGAAGGGATTTGGGTCATTATGGATCGTTTGACCAAAAGTGTGAGATTTATTCCTGTCAAGACGACTAGGACAGCGTCAAAATTGGCTGAGCTTTATGTGAAATGGATAGTTCGATTCCATGGTGTCCCAAAGAGTATAGTAAGTGACCGGGATCCATTGTTCACGAGTGGATTTTGGAAAAGTTTGCAAGAAGCTTTGGGAACCGAATTGTGCTTAAGTACGGCATATCATCCCCAAACTGATGGTCAGACCGAGAGAGTCAACCGAGTTTTAGAAGATCTCCTGAGGGCTTGTGTGATAGACTTCGGAGGATCATGGGAAGACCATCTGCATCTGATTGAGTTTGCGTATAATAATAGCTACCAGTCGAGTATTGGGATGGCACCATACGAGGCGTTGTATGGAAGGCCGTGCAATTCTCCAGCTTGTTGGTTAGAAACTGGAGATAAGTTGGTACTTGGGCCCGAGATGATTAGAGAAACCTCGGGTTGTATCAAAATTGTTCGGCAACGAATGAAAGCGGCCCAAGATCGGCAAAAGAGTTACGCCGATAAGCGTCGTAAGGATTTAGAATTCGACGTAGGTGATATGGTTTTTGTGAAGATTTCACCGTTAAAGCATATGGTTCGATTCGGAAGTAAAGGGAAGTTGGCTCCTAGGTTTGTTGGACCATTTCCGATAGTCGAGTGAATAGGAAAGCTCGCATATAGGTTGGAGTTACCCGAGAAGATGTCGAGTGTGCATAATGTTTTCCATGTGTCGTTTCTACGAAAGTTTTTGCACGACTCGAATATGGTGGTATCTCCAGAACAATATGAAGACTTGGAAGTAGAGACCGCAGTTGCGAAACCTCGTAAGCCACTTCGTGTTGTGGGGAATGACACGAAACAGCTTAGGAGGAAGAAGGTTAAGATAGTCAAGGTACAATGGAGTGAAGATGGCGACGATTGTACATGGGAGACGGAAGAGGGCATGAAGGCGACTCATCCAGAACTTTTCATCGGTAGGACCCTTTGATTGTATCATCGTTATATCGTTGTATCTTGTTGTTGTTTGATAGAATTCCGCGTGCTAGGATAAGGCTATGGATGTATGGCTTGATGGTTGCTAGTTTGGATGATAGAATTGGCTTCACATGGATGATAGGCATGCAGAATTGTTGTGGTTGCTTGTGTTTGCTTGAAATTTCGGGGGCGAAATTCTTAAGGGGGTAAGAATGTAACAGCCCGCATTTTACGTATCGGAAGATCGTAAAATATTTTTATTTTATTCCCTGAGGGTTGGATCATTCTAATCTTTTGATATGTTGCTTATGGGGATGTGTGACATGTCCATAATTTTTACCGATTTTATTTGTGACCGTTTTGCCCCTGTTAGTCTTGTACTGGGCATTTTCCATTCTCTTATGGGGAGGCTTTGATCTCCTTCTTCCTATAACACCTTTCCACCATTAAAATTCCAAAATCCAAGGAGGGAAATCGAAGATCTACACCATAAGAGGCTAGATCTACATCGTCTCAAGGGCGAATTCATCGGATTGAAGAGTTTGATTCGAAGTGTTCGCTGTCCGGATTGCTTTTTCATTGCTTTTGCTTAGATTTGGATAATTGGTGAGTGATTTACATCTCTCATTCAGATTCATGCAAGTATATGGGTTTTAGGATGTTAATTTCATCATTTCCATGTTATTTTCCTTAGATCCACACCATGCTAAGTCCATTTTATATATGAATCACCTTAGGATCTGATCTAGATAATTTAAATGGTTAATTTTATGGTTTTTCTCAAGATTATGCAAGTTAGATCCGTTTTTATGTTCATATGATTCACTTATCATGTTTTGGGAAATTTATGTGTTTTGATGGAAATTGTTAGATTGATGATATTGTTGGTTGCATAACATGTTTGTGATTGCGTTTGGATGAATCGGATAAGCTGGTTTCGTCGGATTCGTCGTTTGGCGAAGTTTTGGTCGAAATCGGAGTCGAATTGGAGATGTGCTGGTTTCTGGTCGTCTTGGAGTTGGTTGGGTCGGTCTGGAATGAGGTGGTCGGTCATAGTATGGCTTGGGAAGCAAGTCAGGGAGCTGGTCGGTTTAAGCTGGTCGGTCCAGAAGGAGCAGAAGTGTTTCTGGTCGGTCCAGAAGGAGCAGAAGTGTTTCTGGTCGGTTTCAGATGGTGGCATTCTGGTCGGTTTCAGATGGTGGCATTCTGGTTGGTTTTTACTGGAAGCAAATCCTGGTCGCTCTGAAGGAGCTGGTCGGTCAGGTGGAGCAAAATCTGGTCGGTCTTGACGGGGTCGATCCAAAGTTGGTCGGTCCCAAGGAGGTCGAGTCGATCCAAAGCTGCAAGGAGGTCGAGTCGATCCAAAGCTGCATGGAGGCGGGTCGTTCTGGAGCAATGCTGGTCGGTATTGACTGGTCGTTCTGGAGCAATTCTGGTCTGTTTTGACTGGGTCTTGGAGCTGGTCGGTTTGATCGGTCCAAAAGGCTGAGGAGGGAGTCTGGTCGACTCAGGAGGGTCCTGGTCTGTCCAAGAGGAGCAAAGGGAGGTCTAGTCGGTCCAGGGGGGTCTGATCAGTCTAGAAGTACCGGAAGAGGTCTGGTCGGTCCAGAATGGGTCTGGTCGGCATTTCTAGTGGAAATTTCTGATCGGACACTCCTAATGATGACGTAACTTCGAGGTGATTCAAGTAGGAAGACTCTAAGTGATGAATGTGTTCGTTGATCAAGGTGGAACAACGAATGCGGAGACAACTCAAAGGTCGTGAGTTGGTGGATAATGGCTGCTCGAGAAGGTTGCTTGAGCTATGAAACATCGTCAAGGTTGGACGATTAGAGATGCGAAGGCCGAGAAGTCATCGTTGTCGTAAGTTCTAGCAGGCTCAAAGCAGGGGTACGATGGGTATCGTTGAAAGGCCCAAAAGACCGGTTGTTGGTCGAGTACCCTGGGTCTTTCTGGATTGGGAAAGGCCTAGTGTCAAGGTTGGACATTGCCAAGGTTGGGCATATGGAGTTCACGCTAAAACTGGGGTTTTCATTAGCCCTTGACATATGGCAAGGTTGGCCGTCATACGATAATGATGGTTTCGAAGCAGGATTGGCGGTGATAGCCAGAGTCGGTTATGGATGATTGTTTGTTCTGTTTGTACTATCTCACATAGATTATCCAAAGTCGAGGTAGATGTTCTTTGAGTGCTTAAGTGATATTGGTTTAGGCCTCTGGCGAGGGTACTTGAGGAATGTTAAACTCGATTAGGGTTGTCTGTGTGAGACTTATATAATCTGGATGTTATGTGTGTTCTCTATGATTGAATGTGTGTTCTGGTTTCTATGGATGAATGGTTGAAATGCTTGGTGTAAAGGCTATCACTGTCCGATGTGGGGAAGATAAGGTTGAGTTCTTCTCTGGCGATGTAGGTAGATAAGTTGTTCATTTACCCATTCTCATATGCTTTCTTGTTGAAGTTTGTTAGCTGTATTATCGCTCACTAAGACTATTGTCTGACTCAAGGCTTTATGTCTCCTCTTATTACCTTGGGCTGTTCATCCGGTTGTGGATGGGCAGACTAAGTAGCAGGTTACAGGTAATGTAGCTTAGTGATACGAGGAAGCTGAGCGATGACGAGCAGGAGGCTGGCGTACCAGTTTTATTCTATCTAGTATTTCTGTTTCCGCTGTTTGAGCTGCTTGAGAGTTGTAGTGAGGCCTTATGTACAAACTTGGATATCAGTTGGATAATCTTTCTGGATGTTGAAAGAGTTTCAAAATTTTGCTATATGATACCTCATTACTATCACCTGTTGTATATGTTCTATTATATTTTATCCTTGCGCTGTGAGTTCTACGACAGGTTTCGATGTGTTCACTTACTATGATGATCGTCCATAGCAGCCTAGCACGCCTTTCAGCGCATTATTCCTCTTGTTTAGTGCGGGGGTTATGGGCGGTCGTCACACAGGAGACCATTCTTCTTAACTAACCTACAGCTAGTTTCTAAATTTCATATTCTTAGGGAAAGGTTCCCATTAATTTTATCCAAGATAAATTCTTTGAATTTATTCTTTAATCTTTCTTTGGGTATCATTTCAAACCAAATTATGGTTTTCCAAACTTGTCGCGATTAGTGAACCGCACCGAAGTAATTATTTATTTTATTTCCCAATCCCAACCTATTCATCCCATGAAGCAAAACTGGTAATACTCCATATCTAACACCATGGTGTTATCGGTAAAATTAATTACCATTTCACGTTCAAATCTAATTAAAGATTTAACTATCGCTTGGAGCAAAACTGGTGATACTCCATTCTCGCTCATTTTCCTAATTTAATAATTTAGATTATCAATTCACATTTCAATCTGATTGCAGATTCATTAAAACTCCTTTTACTGGGTTAAAGAACTAATGTCATTTAAAACACAGTTCACGACAAACCCAACTCACATTCTATTTATTATCGGGTTAAAGAACAAATGTTATTTAAAACACCGTTCACGATAAACCCACAAATCAATTCTGTTTAAAACCCATTTCAAATCCAGTTTATTTATTTAAAATAAACGGGTTGTTACTTTAGTTCTAAACTAGTTCATTTCGATAAAAATCTATTTTTATCTTTTCAAATATGGAGTTTTTCGTCCCAATTTTTCCCAAATCATTTCTTATGATTTTACACAAATTATTGATATTTTTAATAATTTTATCAAGGCCCGTACTGTAAGAACCCGTTACTTCCCCGTGAAGGAAAGAGCGGATACTTTGAGAACAACACACAAATGAACGCAGACAGAAGAACATTTCATTGCTATTACAACAATTCCATCAGATACAAGAATATACAGAGTATAAATGAATAAATTACATTCGATAAATATCAGAGATTACAATAATTTACATAGCAGCGGAAAATAATAAAAAGCACAACTGAAGGTGATATACGGATACAGAGCTTTCCGGATATCATTCCAGCTTTAAACCAGGATCCTGTGAATATAAATCTGCAAAACCGAAACTACTAGCTGCCCGTGCGGAAAATAGGGGCACCCAGAGTTTAGGTTAAAACAATAAACTCCAGGTCAGTCATGTGACTGGTGTGAGAACTAAAACAGTTACTTAAAACTTTACTTTAAAAGAGAGTAATTCAAGGGACCACGCCGTATAACACGGAACGGGTTTCCTCCCAAGAATACTAGTGCATAGAATAAACAGCGCAATGCTTTTTCGAAAAATGAAGCTATTATAAGACCCAGGTCCCATCACACAATGCAACGCAAGCAGGAGGATAGGGTTTTCCCTTATAATAGCCAAACATGCTTGGTACGTTTAAAACAAATCATTTGATACTATAATATGTGTATAGTGTCAAAACAATTCCAATCATAAATATCAATCATAGACGGCATGAGTGCCCCATCCCACTATGTCGCCATACTAGGCTCTACAAATAAAGCTGAAATACACGTATTGGAAATTTGATTTCCGCCATTAGTCGAGGCAAGGGGCAAGCTCCTCTCCTCTTCGAGACACTCTAGCAAATGCTCGGGACTACACACTCTGGGCAGCCACTTGGATCGGTTGGGCCGGTCCTCACTTATGTTAGTGGATTGGCAATTCCTGAACACACGTTTCCCGGTCCTTACAGACCTATAATCGAGGCGCCTCATTCCAACAACCACAAAGGTAAAAAGTATATAAATGTCAGGGCTGGTAAGTCACTGACACCACCAAATCTAGAAAGAAACGTCGTGTTCTCCCAACGGCCCGTATCCCGTTTTTAACTCATACCGAGGTGTGAGGCTCGCGAATTCACGTTATACACAAAGCTATGCCATAGAGGCGGTGCTTTGATCATCAACCACAAGACTTTGCTTTTCAACATAAGCCTTGATCATTGCAACTCAGTATGCCACCCAGGCAATTCATGCTATGCGATTGATATCTATCGATATATAACCTCTAAGCTCGTACGTCTCAGAGAAAGGCGTTAAGCAAGAGAATAAATTCTCCGCCGCCAAACAGATATATATTTAACAGAAATCAATCAACATAGAATAAAATCCAATGTCAGACACACAATCCATTTACAAGTCCGTTCTGGGTCTGAACGAATCCGGAGGCACTTTCCTCGCATATCCATCCATCTCCAAGTACGTCTGGACGACCACCAACTATTTCCATCCTCTTGGGTGTACAGCCCAATCAGGATCGTCAGTAATAATCCAAACGATGTGAAGACTTCCGGTCTTCGACCACCGTCTTCATCTTCGACATATCGTCGAATCGGTTATTCAGAATGGGTATAAACCCGGCCTTTCCGAACAACCCGCGTATATTAAAACAAATGTTACACAAACACAACATACGCCTCATTCCAATTCTGAATATTCTTTTATTCATAAAATCACATTTTTAGGGAAAGGTTCCCATTAATTTTATCCAAGATAAATTCTTTGAAATTTATCCTTTAATCATCCTTTTGATGTCGTTTCAAACCAAATTATGGTTTTCTGAACTAGTCGAGATTAGCGAACCACAACGAAGTAATTATTTATTTTATTTCCCAATCCCAACCTATTCATCCCATGAAGCAAAACTGGTAATACTCCATATTTAACACCACAGTGTTGTCGGTAAAATTAATTACCATTTCACGTTCAAATCTGATTAAAGATTTAACTATCGCTTTGGAGCAAAACTGGTTGTGACGGCCCGCCTCGCACCAGCCTGCATTTCCTCCAAGAGTGCGCTGTACACATGCCCGACTAGCACAAGACGGTCGTCAGAAGAAAGGAAAGAAGAGAATGAACTAATCAAAGAACCTGTAGAATGTCTCACAGCGCATGGGATAAAATATAATAATAACATACTGGACATAAAACAGGCGAGACAGTGCATAAGCTGATAACTAAAACCAACATCAATCTCAAAGCAGCGGAAATCCAAATACAGCTTATTACAATTTTTCCAAATTTACTGTCTCTAAACAAAAGAAAGCTGAAATAGAAGATACACCAACAATGCCCAAGCCGTGATCTTCAACAACACAGGGAGAATACTAAATATATATATATCACGTGGAAGCCTCCTGCTCGTCTCCGGATCATCTACCCGTGCATCACCAGCTAACCTGTCTCTAGTCTGCTCGTGTGAGCACCCAGAGTAATAAGAAGAGACATAAAACTCTGGGTCAGACATAAAGCCTGGTATGAGCGATAAGCATCTAAACAGAGAAATAACAGGTATACTAAACCATACCTGAACCTGGACCTGCAACCAAAGAGTTAGTACCACATACCGTACAATACTCCAAGGTGCCATAATAAATAGTGTAAGAATACGGGGGTGGGGTGCGCATGTCACAATGATAGCAAACAAATCATCCATAGCAACCATTCTCGCATCTCTCACTCAGTGCGTAAAGCGTACGGCATCTACCACTTTGAAACACTAGACAAACTGAGGCAACGACGAATCCCGACTTGTAGAAACCCTGCTATGACCAAGCCAAACACTTGGAGTCATGACCAAACATTTCAATGACCCACTTCATTGGTCGTAGCCCTTGGTTCTACCAATGCCATAATGGCCCTGAATCCGCCTTCGTACCTCCTACCATAGTGGTCCAAAGCTATAGGTGTCGATAACTCCTTAGCACGCGTCCCGCAGCAAAGCCCAACCATGAAGTGAACTCGTTGATTCCCATCTGAATCTTAAGCTCGAACTTCTCATTTGGACTTCCTTTGCATCTCGGGTTTGGTCGAATTGGAGTGGGTCTTCAGAAGAGTTGTCGTGCAGTAGCAGCTCTAGAATTCGGTTCGGTTCGGTCACCCATGCTCGGTTCGGTTCGGTAGTCATCTTCTTCATCGGTTCGGGTCGGTAGTCATCTTCTTTATCGGTTCGGGTCGGTAGTCATCTTCTTCATCGGTTCGGGTCGGTAGTCATCTTCTTCATCGGTTCGGGTCGGTACTCCACTTCGGATCGGTTGTCTCTGTTTGAGTTCGGTGGTTGCTCCCTTCTGTGTTCTCATGCCCGATCCTGTCCTTCTCCAATTGCCGATCCGCTCCGCCCCCTTAGCGTACTCCGATCCAATCCTCTCCAATCCGATCCACTCTCTAGTTTTGATCCGATCCGCTCCCTAGTTCCGATCCGATCCCCCTTGTCCACTCCAACTCTAAGCAATGGCCTTCCTTCCTGCCAAACTTCCTCCAGTGGCAAGTCCTCATCCAGTTCGAATTCCCTTGGTCGGTTCCCTAGTCCGATCCGACCCCTTTTCTCCGATCCGAACCGGTTCGGAACCTGCACACTTCTGCAACTTTCCAGCGAGCTTTCTACGCCATTCGACGACGTTTTCGAGCAATTTAACTATTCCAATCAATCATGAAACATACCATAGAGTCATAGCAACATGTAATAGCAACCACAAACAGCAAACAACAATTTAAATGAATCAAAATGAATCAAAAGTGGTTAAAACCTCACATTTGCCTATAATCCCTCTTAATCATGTTTAAGCATACGATTAGCAAAACACATCGAAATTAATCCAAATTTCTAACAGAGCCTTAAAACATTATTTTAGAATTTTAAGAATTTTTCCAGAATTTATTTACGTATAAATTCGCTAATCTTCACTAATTACCCTTAATCAACCGTAATTAGTGTCAAAATGATGCTATCACTCACCTTGGCCACAAATGAAATTCTCAGAACTGAAACTCCTCTGATTTAGGGCGAATACTGATGTCTAACAGCGGCTCCCACCTTGCTTTGGTGCTCTTTCTCCTTAATTTGGTGTTGCTAAGCCTAATCTTCAATTAGAGAGTGATTTGGGGTGTTTTAGATGTAGGAAGCCATTACTAAGGTCTCAAGGAGGTTTGTGGCGGCTCAAAACTGAAATGAAAGTGATAACTTAACCCTAATCAGACCTCCTATACCTCTAAACCCGAAATTCCCCTTGGGCCTAGCTGCTAATCACCCGGTTAAGCCCAATTAAGCTGTCTTTCACCATCTGAAACTTGTTTCAGCCATATCTCCCAAACGGTGAGTCCGTTTGGCTAATGTGACCACTCTACGGAAAGAGAAACCATCATCCGGAGCCAATGGAAGTGGTTTCAGGTCAAAACTCCTATCCAGTCAAAAGTTATGGCCAAAACAGTGCCAACTAGGGGTAAAATGGTCATTTAAAAATCGGGGAAAAATCATGAACATGGGAAATGACCCCAATAGTCGTCTCCCAAAGTTACATGACCATACGACTTTGTATGTGAGAGAAATAAATATTCTACGATCCTATGATGCGTAGACTACGGGTCGTTACACTCTCCCCCCCTTAAGAAATTTCGCCCCCGAAATTCCTTAACCCAAAACATACAAAGGATCCCGCATGCCTAACAACCACATATAACAAAAATCAAACATGCAAAACAAGCAAACAAGCCTATCCTAGCATGCGGAAAAACTAAATCGAAGTCAAAATCTTACCAGACAAAGAGTTCTGGATACTTCTTCTTTATGTCCTCCTCTGTTTCCCAAGTACAATCATTCTCGTCCTCGCTCCACTGTACCTTTACTAGCTTCACCGCCTTCCTTCGAAGTTGCTTCATGTCGTGCTCGACAATACGGGCCGGCTTGCGGTTCCCAACCGCCTCGGGTTCTACTTCGAAGTCCTCCAACTGATCAGGTGAAATAGTCATGTCTGAGGATGATACGCGGTACTGAGATGTAGCTCTGACCCTAGCGCCTCTTGCAAGCTCCTCCAAAACCCACTAGTAAACAACGGGTCTCGGTCGCTCACAATGCCTTTAGGTACTCCATGAAATCTCACTACCCATTTCATATACAATTCTGCTAACTTAGCTGCCGTTCTGGTCGATTTGACTGGTATAAACCTTGCACTTTTAGTTAGTCGATCTACAATTACCCAAATGCTGTCATATCCCGATCTAGTTCTTGGTAAACCATCGATGAAATCCATCGAGACTTGTTCCCATTTCCATTCGGGAATTTCTAAGGGCTGTAACAACCCACTAGGCTTCTTTTGCTCAGCTTTAACTAGCTGGCAATTCATGCACTTGGATATAAACTTCCCAACGTCTCTTTTCATTCCTTCCCAGTAGTAAGTCTGCTTCATATCTCGATACATCTTATTACCACCGGGGTGTATAGTCAGCTTTGAGTGATGACATTCTCTAAGCACTTCATCTCTCAATCCATTGACATTGGGTACAACAAGCTTTCCATCCTTTCTAAGCCATCTATCTCGATCAAGCCCATACTTGCTCACCTCCTCATCGATACCCATCTCTAACTTGGAGATGATTTCCAATAGGTTAGGATCGTCCCTCTGACTAGAGCCGATCCGCTCAATCAAAGTGGGTCTGATCGTCAAACTTGCTAACATTTCTGGATCCAATTCGCACTTTGGTCTGAAATCAAACCCCGCGATAAACTCCAGTTGCTTCCATTCAAGGAACATAGCCCCCAAGCTGGCATGTCTTCTACTCAATGCATCAGCCACCGCATTGCCCTTTCCTGGTGTGTATGCGATGTCAAAATCATAGGAAGCTAAGAACTCTAACCATCTCTGTTGACGGAGATTTAAATCCTTCTGGGAGAATAGGTACTTTAACGACTTATGATCCGTAAATAGCTCAAACCTTTCTCCCAAGAGATAGTGTCTCCACATCTTTAACGCGAACACGATCGCTGCCAATTCTAAATCGTGGGTAGGGTATCTTCTCTCGTGCGGTTTCAATTGCCGACTTGCATAAGCTACAACCCTACCGCCTTGCATCAGTACAGCACCCAGTCCGGTACCACAGGCATCCGCGTATACCGTCATCTCTTCATCCCCCCTGGGAATGACTAACACTGGTGCGCTTGTCAACTTGTCCTTTAGACTTTTAAATGCATTCTCGCACCTTTCATCCCAGACAAAAGCTTGATTCTTCTTGGTCAACTGGGTCAATGGTGCTGCTATCTTGGAGAAACCTTGGATAAACTTACGATAATATCCCGCTAACCCCAAGAAACTTCTTACATCAGTTGCATTCTTGGGCGTAGGCCAATCTTGTACCGTAGCCACCTTCGCTGGGTCCACGGCAATACCATTCTCTGATACAACATGGCCCAAGAACCTCACTTCCCTCTTCCAGAAGTGACACTTAGAAAACTTTGCTTTCAATTGGTGTTCTCTCAACACCTCCATCGCTGCTCTTAAATGTTCCTTGTGTTCTTCCTCTGTCCTCGAATAGACCAAAATATCATCAACGAACACAAGGACAGACTTATTCAGCTGATCTCTGAATACCCTATTCATAAGGTCCACAAAATATGCCGGGGCATTAGTCAGTCCAAATGGCATAACCAACCATTCATAAAACCCAGACGGCGTTCGAAATGCCGTTTTAGCTATACTCTCAGCTTCCACTCTAAGCTGATGAAAACCTGTCGCGAGATCCAACTGGGAAAATACTCTCGCGCCACCCAACTGATCAAACAAATCATCTATCCGTGGTAGAGGATACTTGTTCTTCCTCGTCACTTTATTCAATTCGCGGTAGTCTACACACAAACGAAGGGAACCATCCGCCTTGGTAGCAAACACAACTGGTGCTCCCCATTCAGAAACACTCCTTCTGATAAATCCCTTCTTCAAAAGATCGCTGACTTGCACCTCGAGCTCTCGCTGCTCCCTTGGTGCCATACGACGAAGTGGCATCACTATAGGCCTGGCATCTTTTACCAAATCAATACGGAACTCAATCTCTCGGTGTGGTGGAAGTCCGGTCACTTCTTCGAAAACATCCGGATACTGGCCAACCACGGGCAAACCTGACAACTCACTATGCGGAATGTCGAGGGAGTTTAGAAAACTAGCCAATACCCCCTTACTGGGTAGACCACCAAACACTATCCTCCGCCCATCATCTGCTCTAGCTGTCACCAACAAGCCCTCACAGTCTACCACCACCCCGTATCTTTGGAGCCAATCTACTCCCAAAATAATGCCAAACCCAGTAAAGCCCAAAACAAAGCAATCACAAACAAACATGCATCCATGACTCGATAGAACCACATTACGACAAATCATGCTAAGACTAGTCGAACCACCAATCGGGTTCGTCACTACTAAAGGTCTATCGACAATCTCGGGCTCCAATCCCAACCTATCTACCAGGTCACTAGATATGAAAGAACTGGAAGCTCCGGTATCAAACAAAACTCTAACAGGAACATCATAAATAGAAAGCATACCTTGAATGACGACATTCTTTCCCTTCTCCGCCGCAGTTGGGGCATTCGACGAAGAAGGAATAGCATTAAGAGCATATGCTTTCACCATTTGCCTTTCTTTAGGGGGCTGTGGACACTTGTCCTTGTGATGTCCCAATTGGCCACAATTGAAGCACTTCCTGTCCGCTGGCTTGGCCCGACAATTACTAGCATAATGGCCCTTCTTACCACAGCTGAAGCACTCCACATCTTGCTTATTCTTCTTCTTCTGGCCATCCCTAGCCTGGTTCTGCTTTCTCTTATTCTGAGAACCACCTTTGCCTCCACCACTAGCTTGTGGCTTTGGCTCTTCTGCGGATGCAGCCTCAGTCTTCGACTTGGGGTAGAGACTTTCTGACCTTAACGCTTTCCCCACAATCGATTCAAACGTCTCATCGATGTGGTTAATAAGTTTTTCCCCCAAGTATTGATCCAAACCAGTTATAAATTTCTCATTCTTTTTCTCAGCAGTATCAATAAGAGATAACCCATATTTTGACAAAGTGTCAAATTCAGCAATATACTCTGAGACAGCTCTGCCATTTTGCTTGAGCTCCAAGAATTTCTTAAACAGCATTGACTTCTGAGCAGCTGGAATGAACTTCTCACTAAAGCGAGCCTTAAACTGCTCCCAAGTAATCTGATCTTCGGGAGTAGCTGCCTTTATAGCATTCCACCAATTCATTGCCCGCCCTTGCAGCTGACGGGACGCTAGCTTTCTCCTCATTGCAT
The DNA here is from genome assembly GCA_030737875.1 of Allium sativum. Taxonomy (NCBI): domain Eukaryota; kingdom Viridiplantae; phylum Streptophyta; class Magnoliopsida; order Asparagales; family Amaryllidaceae; genus Allium; species Allium sativum. Next base: position 190,835,794 of record CM060918.1, on the reverse strand, counting down.
CCTCGATACCCAAATCCTCGAAGATACGTTCGCAACTATCCAACCAATCTTGAACATCCGTGGCCGACTCCGTTCCGTGGAACGGCTTCCCACCAAGGCTAGTATAGTCTTTATTCAGCTTGGCGAAGTCGACCCTCGGCGTCTGCACTATTGGACCACCACCATTTCCGCCATTGGGAGCTGCCCTCTGAACATCCCTAAGCATCTCTCTCATGAGGTCTGTAAACATCGCCCTCATGTCAGCAGCATTCCCATTATTGGCTCCCCTACCAACACCTCTAGTATCTCGGCTCATCGTCAATCTGAAAAAGGAAATGATTAACGACTCCATAGTGGTGCTAGTGCAGTACGACTTCATCCTTATACTACTAATAGTATGTATATATATAGCTTTTAAAAACCAAAGTAATCACAAATACGCTCTCTCGTATACGTATATTATCTCTCCCTGATAACTTCCCTAGATTAACTACGCAACCTAGAGCTCTGATACCAAGTGTGACGGCCCGCCTCGCACCAGCCTGCATTTCCTCCAAGAGTGCGCTGTACACATGCCCGACTAGCACAAGACGGTCGTCAGAAGAAAGGAAAGAAGAGAATGAACTAATCAAAGAACCTGTAGAATGTCTCACAGCGCATGGGATAAAATATAATAATAACATACTGGACATAAAACAGGCGAGACAGTGCATAAGCTGATAACTAAAACCAACATCAATCTCAAAGCAGCGGAAATCCAAATACAGCTTATTACAATTTTTCCAAATTTACTGTCTCTAAACAAAAGAAAGCTGAAATAGAAGATACACCAACAATGCCCAAGCCGTGATCTTCAACAACACAGGGAGAATACTAAATATATATATATCACGTGGAAGCCTCCTGCTCGTCTCCGGATCATCTACCCGTGCATCACCAGCTAACCTGTCTCTAGTCTGCTCGTGTGAGCACCCAGAGTAATAAGAAGAGACATAAAACTCTGGGTCAGACATAAAGCCTGGTATGAGCGATAAGCATCTAAACAGAGAAATAACAGGTATACTAAACCATACCTGAACCTGGACCTGCAACCAAAGAGTTAGTACCACATACCGTACAATACTCCAAGGTGCCATAATAAATAGTGTAAGAATACGGGGGTGGGGTGCGCATGTCACAATGATAGCAAACAAATCATCCATAGCAACCATTCTCGCATCTCTCACTCAGTGCGTAAAGCGTACGGCATCTACCACTTTGAAACACTAGACAAACTGAGGCAACGACGAATCCCGACTTGTAGAAACCCTGCTATGACCAAGCCAAACACTTGGAGTCATGACCAAACATTTCAATGACCCACTTCATTGGTCGTAGCCCTTGGTTCTACCAATGCCATAATGGCCCTGAATCCGCCTTCGTACCTCCTACCATAGTGGTCCAAAGCTATAGGTGTCGATAACTCCTTAGCACGCGTCCCGCAGCAAAGCCCAACCATGAAGTGAACTCGTTGATTCCCATCTGAATCTTAAGCTCGAACTTCTCATTTGGACTTCCTTTGCATCTCGGGTTTGGTCGAATTGGAGTGGGTCTTCAGAAGAGTTGTCGTGCAGTAGCAGCTCTAGAATTCGGTTCGGTTCGGTCACCCATGCTCGGTTCGGTTCGGTAGTCATCTTCTTCATCGGTTCGGGTCGGTAGTCATCTTCTTTATCGGTTCGGGTCGGTAGTCATCTTCTTCATCGGTTCGGGTCGGTAGTCATCTTCTTCATCGGTTCGGGTCGGTACTCCACTTCGGATCGGTTGTCTCTGTTTGAGTTCGGTGGTTGCTCCCTTCTGTGTTCTCATGCCCGATCCTGTCCTTCTCCAATTGCCGATCCGCTCCGCCCCCTTAGCGTACTCCGATCCAATCCTCTCCAATCCGATCCACTCTCTAGTTTTGATCCGATCCGCTCCCTAGTTCCGATCCGATCCCCCTTGTCCACTCCAACTCTAAGCAATGGCCTTCCTTCCTGCCAAACTTCCTCCAGTGGCAAGTCCTCATCCAGTTCGAATTCCCTTGGTCGGTTCCCTAGTCCGATCCGACCCCTTTTCTCCGATCCGAACCGGTTCGGAACCTGCACACTTCTGCAACTTTCCAGCGAGCTTTCTACGCCATTCGACGACGTTTTCGAGCAATTTAACTATTCCAATCAATCATGAAACATACCATAGAGTCATAGCAACATGTAATAGCAACCACAAACAGCAAACAACAATTTAAATGAATCAAAATGAATCAAAAGTGGTTAAAACCTCACATTTGCCTATAATCCCTCTTAATCATGTTTAAGCATACGATTAGCAAAACACATCGAAATTAATCCAAATTTCTAACAGAGCCTTAAAACATTATTTTAGAATTTTAAGAATTTTTCCAGAATTTATTTACGTATAAATTCGCTAATCTTCACTAATTACCCTTAATCAACCGTAATTAGTGTCAAAATGATGCTATCACTCACCTTGGCCACAAATGAAATTCTCAGAACTGAAACTCCTCTGATTTAGGGCGAATACTGATGTCTAACAGCGGCTCCCACCTTGCTTTGGTGCTCTTTCTCCTTAATTTGGTGTTGCTAAGCCTAATCTTCAATTAGAGAGTGATTTGGGGTGTTTTAGATGTAGGAAGCCATTACTAAGGTCTCAAGGAGGTTTGTGGCGGCTCAAAACTGAAATGAAAGTGATAACTTAACCCTAATCAGACCTCCTATACCTCTAAACCCGAAATTCCCCTTGGGCCTAGCTGCTAATCACCCGGTTAAGCCCAATTAAGCTGTCTTTCACCATCTGAAACTTGTTTCAGCCATATCTCCCAAACGGTGAGTCCGTTTGGCTAATGTGACCACTCTACGGAAAGAGAAACCATCATCCGGAGCCAATGGAAGTGGTTTCAGGTCAAAACTCCTATCCAGTCAAAAGTTATGGCCAAAACAGTGCCAACTAGGGGTAAAATGGTCATTTAAAAATCGGGGAAAAATCATGAACATGGGAAATGACCCCAATAGTCGTCTCCCAAAGTTACATGACCATACGACTTTGTATGTGAGAGAAATAAATATTCTACGATCCTATGATGCGTAGACTACGGGTCGTTACACTCTCCCCCCCTTAAGAAATTTCGCCCCCGAAATTCCTTAACCCAAAACATACAAAGGATCCCGCATGCCTAACAACCACATATAACAAAAATCAAACATGCAAAACAAGCAAACAAGCCTATCCTAGCATGCGGAAAAACTAAATCGAAGTCAAAATCTTACCAGACAAAGAGTTCTGGATACTTCTTCTTTATGTCCTCCTCTGTTTCCCAAGTACAATCATTCTCGTCCTCGCTCCACTGTACCTTTACTAGCTTCACCGCCTTCCTTCGAAGTTGCTTCATGTCGTGCTCGACAATACGGGCCGGCTTGCGGTTCCCAACCGCCTCGGGTTCTACTTCGAAGTCCTCCAACTGATCAGGTGAAATAGTCATGTCTGAGGATGATACGCGGTACTGAGATGTAGCTCTGACCCTAGCGCCTCTTGCAAGCTCCTCCAAAACCCACTAGTAAACAACGGGTCTCGGTCGCTCACAATGCCTTTAGGTACTCCATGAAATCTCACTACCCATTTCATATACAATTCTGCTAACTTAGCTGCCGTTCTGGTCGATTTGACTGGTATAAACCTTGCACTTTTAGTTAGTCGATCTACAATTACCCAAATGCTGTCATATCCCGATCTAGTTCTTGGTAAACCATCGATGAAATCCATCGAGACTTGTTCCCATTTCCATTCGGGAATTTCTAAGGGCTGTAACAACCCACTAGGCTTCTTTTGCTCAGCTTTAACTAGCTGGCAATTCATGCACTTGGATATAAACTTCCCAACGTCTCTTTTCATTCCTTCCCAGTAGTAAGTCTGCTTCATATCTCGATACATCTTATTACCACCGGGGTGTATAGTCAGCTTTGAGTGATGACATTCTCTAAGCACTTCATCTCTCAATCCATTGACATTGGGTACAACAAGCTTTCCATCCTTTCTAAGCCATCTATCTCGATCAAGCCCATACTTGCTCACCTCCTCATCGATACCCATCTCTAACTTGGAGATGATTTCCAATAGGTTAGGATCGTCCCTCTGACTAGAGCCGATCCGCTCAATCAAAGTGGGTCTGATCGTCAAACTTGCTAACATTTCTGGATCCAATTCGCACTTTGGTCTGAAATCAAACCCCGCGATAAACTCCAGTTGCTTCCATTCAAGGAACATAGCCCCCAAGCTGGCATGTCTTCTACTCAATGCATCAGCCACCGCATTGCCCTTTCCTGGTGTGTATGCGATGTCAAAATCATAGGAAGCTAAGAACTCTAACCATCTCTGTTGACGGAGATTTAAATCCTTCTGGGAGAATAGGTACTTTAACGACTTATGATCCGTAAATAGCTCAAACCTTTCTCCCAAGAGATAGTGTCTCCACATCTTTAACGCGAACACGATCGCTGCCAATTCTAAATCGTGGGTAGGGTATCTTCTCTCGTGCGGTTTCAATTGCCGACTTGCATAAGCTACAACCCTACCGCCTTGCATCAGTACAGCACCCAGTCCGGTACCACAGGCATCCGCGTATACCGTCATCTCTTCATCCCCCCTGGGAATGACTAACACTGGTGCGCTTGTCAACTTGTCCTTTAGACTTTTAAATGCATTCTCGCACCTTTCATCCCAGACAAAAGCTTGATTCTTCTTGGTCAACTGGGTCAATGGTGCTGCTATCTTGGAGAAACCTTGGATAAACTTACGATAATATCCCGCTAACCCCAAGAAACTTCTTACATCAGTTGCATTCTTGGGCGTAGGCCAATCTTGTACCGTAGCCACCTTCGCTGGGTCCACGGCAATACCATTCTCTGATACAACATGGCCCAAGAACCTCACTTCCCTCTTCCAGAAGTGACACTTAGAAAACTTTGCTTTCAATTGGTGTTCTCTCAACACCTCCATCGCTGCTCTTAAATGTTCCTTGTGTTCTTCCTCTGTCCTCGAATAGACCAAAATATCATCAACGAACACAAGGACAGACTTATTCAGCTGATCTCTGAATACCCTATTCATAAGGTCCACAAAATATGCCGGGGCATTAGTCAGTCCAAATGGCATAACCAACCATTCATAAAACCCAGACGGCGTTCGAAATGCCGTTTTAGCTATACTCTCAGCTTCCACTCTAAGCTGATGAAAACCTGTCGCGAGATCCAACTGGGAAAATACTCTCGCGCCACCCAACTGATCAAACAAATCATCTATCCGTGGTAGAGGATACTTGTTCTTCCTCGTCACTTTATTCAATTCGCGGTAGTCTACACACAAACGAAGGGAACCATCCGCCTTGGTAGCAAACACAACTGGTGCTCCCCATTCAGAAACACTCCTTCTGATAAATCCCTTCTTCAAAAGATCGCTGACTTGCACCTCGAGCTCTCGCTGCTCCCTTGGTGCCATACGACGAAGTGGCATCACTATAGGCCTGGCATCTTTTACCAAATCAATACGGAACTCAATCTCTCGGTGTGGTGGAAGTCCGGTCACTTCTTCGAAAACATCCGGATACTGGCCAACCACGGGCAAACCTGACAACTCACTATGCGGAATGTCGAGGGAGTTTAGAAAACTAGCCAATACCCCCTTACTGGGTAGACCACCAAACACTATCCTCCGCCCATCATCTGCTCTAGCTGTCACCAACAAGCCCTCACAGTCTACCACCACCCCGTATCTTTGGAGCCAATCTACTCCCAAAATAATGCCAAACCCAGTAAAGCCCAAAACAAAGCAATCACAAACAAACATGCATCCATGACTCGATAGAACCACATTACGACAAATCATGCTAAGACTAGTCGAACCACCAATCGGGTTCGTCACTACTAAAGGTCTATCGACAATCTCGGGCTCCAATCCCAACCTATCTACCAGGTCACTAGATATGAAAGAACTGGAAGCTCCGGTATCAAACAAAACTCTAACAGGAACATCATAAATAGAAAGCATACCTTGAATGACGACATTCTTTCCCTTCTCCGCCGCAGTTGGGGCATTCGACGAAGAAGGAATAGCATTAAGAGCATATGCTTTCACCATTTGCCTTTCTTTAGGGGGCTGTGGACACTTGTCCTTGTGATGTCCCAATTGGCCACAATTGAAGCACTTCCTGTCCGCTGGCTTGGCCCGACAATTACTAGCATAATGGCCCTTCTTACCACAGCTGAAGCACTCCACATCTTGCTTATTCTTCTTCTTCTGGCCATCCCTAGCCTGGTTCTGCTTTCTCTTATTCTGAGAACCACCTTTGCCTCCACCACTAGCTTGTGGCTTTGGCTCTTCTGCGGATGCAGCCTCAGTCTTCGACTTGGGGTAGAGACTTTCTGACCTTAACGCTTTCCCCACAATCGATTCAAACGTCTCATCGATGTGGTTAATAAGTTTTTCCCCCAAGTATTGATCCAAACCAGTTATAAATTTCTCATTCTTTTTCTCAGCAGTATCAATAAGAGATAACCCATATTTTGACAAAGTGTCAAATTCAGCAATATACTCTGAGACAGCTCTGCCATTTTGCTTGAGCTCCAAGAATTTCTTAAACAGCATTGACTTCTGAGCAGCTGGAATGAACTTCTCACTAAAGCGAGCCTTAAACTGCTCCCAAGTAATCTGATCTTCGGGAGTAGCTGCCTTTATAGCATTCCACCAATTCATTGCCCGCCCTTGCAGCTGACGGGACGCTAGCTTTCTCCTCATTGCATCCTCGATACCCAAATCCTCGAAGATACGTTCGCAACTATCCAACCAATCTTGAACATCCGTGGCCGACTCCGTTCCGTGGAACGGCTTCCCACCAAGGCTAGTATAGTCTTTATTCAGCTTGGCGAAGTCGACCCTCGGCGTCTGCACTATTGGACCACCACCATTTCCGCCATTGGGAGCTGCCCTCTGAACATCCCTAAGCATCTCTCTCATGAGGTCTGTAAACATCGCCCTCATGTCAGCAGCATTCCCATTATTGGCTCCCCTACCAACACCTCTAGTATCTCGGCTCATCGTCAATCTGAAAAAGGAAATGATTAACGACTCCATAGTGGTGCTAGTGCAGTACGACTTCATCCTTATACTACTAATAGTATGTATATATATAGCTTTTAAAAACCAAAGTAATCACAAATACGCTCTCTCGTATACGTATATTATCTCTCCCTGATAACTTCCCTAGATTAACTACGCAACCTAGAGCTCTGATACCAAGTGTGACGGCCCGCCTCGCACCAGCCTGCATTTCCTCCAAGAGTGCGCTGTACACATGCCCGACTAGCACAAGACGGTCGTCAGAAGAAAGGAAAGAAGAGAATGAACTAATCAAAGAACCTGTAGAATGTCTCACAGCGCATGGGATAAAATATAATAATAACATACTGGACATAAAACAGGCGAGACAGTGCATAAGCTGATAACTAAAACCAACATCAATCTCAAAGCAGCGGAAATCCAAATACAGCTTATTACAATTTTTCCAAATTTACTGTCTCTAAACAAAAGAAAGCTGAAATAGAAGATACACCAACAATGCCCAAGCCGTGATCTTCAACAACACAGGGAGAATACTAAATATATATATATCACGTGGAAGCCTCCTGCTCGTCTCCGGATCATCTACCCGTGCATCACCAGCTAACCTGTCTCTAGTCTGCTCGTGTGAGCACCCAGAGTAATAAGAAGAGACATAAAACTCTGGGTCAGACATAAAGCCTGGTATGAGCGATAAGCATCTAAACAGAGAAATAACAGGTATACTAAACCATACCTGAACCTGGACCTGCAACCAAAGAGTTAGTACCACATACCGTACAATACTCCAAGGTGCCATAATAAATAGTGTAAGAATACGGGGGTGGGGTGCGCATGTCACAATGATAGCAAACAAATCATCCATAGCAACCATTCTCGCATCTCTCACTCAGTGCGTAAAGCGTACGGCATCTACCACTTTGAAACACTAGACAAACTGAGGCAACGACGAATCCCGACTTGTAGAAACCCTGCTATGACCAAGCCAAACACTTGGAGTCATGACCAAACATTTCAATGACCCACTTCATTGGTCGTAGCCCTTGGTTCTACCAATGCCATAATGGCCCTGAATCCGCCTTCGTACCTCCTACCATAGTGGTCCAAAGCTATAGGTGTCGATAACTCCTTAGCACGCGTCCCGCAGCAAAGCCCAACCATGAAGTGAACTCGTTGATTCCCATCTGAATCTTAAGCTCGAACTTCTCATTTGGACTTCCTTTGCATCTCGGGTTTGGTCGAATTGGAGTGGGTCTTCAGAAGAGTTGTCGTGCAGTAGCAGCTCTAGAATTCGGTTCGGTTCGGTCACCCATGCTCGGTTCGGTTCGGTAGTCATCTTCTTCATCGGTTCGGGTCGGTAGTCATCTTCTTTATCGGTTCGGGTCGGTAGTCATCTTCTTCATCGGTTCGGGTCGGTAGTCATCTTCTTCATCGGTTCGGGTCGGTACTCCACTTCGGATCGGTTGTCTCTGTTTGAGTTCGGTGGTTGCTCCCTTCTGTGTTCTCATGCCCGATCCTGTCCTTCTCCAATTGCCGATCCGCTCCGCCCCCTTAGCGTACTCCGATCCAATCCTCTCCAATCCGATCCACTCTCTAGTTTTGATCCGATCCGCTCCCTAGTTCCGATCCGATCCCCCTTGTCCACTCCAACTCTAAGCAATGGCCTTCCTTCCTGCCAAACTTCCTCCAGTGGCAAGTCCTCATCCAGTTCGAATTCCCTTGGTCGGTTCCCTAGTCCGATCCGACCCCTTTTCTCCGATCCGAACCGGTTCGGAACCTGCACACTTCTGCAACTTTCCAGCGAGCTTTCTACGCCATTCGACGACGTTTTCGAGCAATTTAACTATTCCAATCAATCATGAAACATACCATAGAGTCATAGCAACATGTAATAGCAACCACAAACAGCAAACAACAATTTAAATGAATCAAAATGAATCAAAAGTGGTTAAAACCTCACATTTGCCTATAATCCCTCTTAATCATGTTTAAGCATACGATTAGCAAAACACATCGAAATTAATCCAAATTTCTAACAGAGCCTTAAAACATTATTTTAGAATTTTAAGAATTTTTCCAGAATTTATTTACGTATAAATTCGCTAATCTTCACTAATTACCCTTAATCAACCGTAATTAGTGTCAAAATGATGCTATCACTCACCTTGGCCACAAATGAAATTCTCAGAACTGAAACTCCTCTGATTTAGGGCGAATACTGATGTCTAACAGCGGCTCCCACCTTGCTTTGGTGCTCTTTCTCCTTAATTTGGTGTTGCTAAGCCTAATCTTCAATTAGAGAGTGATTTGGGGTGTTTTAGATGTAGGAAGCCATTACTAAGGTCTCAAGGAGGTTTGTGGCGGCTCAAAACTGAAATGAAAGTGATAACTTAACCCTAATCAGACCTCCTATACCTCTAAACCCGAAATTCCCCTTGGGCCTAGCTGCTAATCACCCGGTTAAGCCCAATTAAGCTGTCTTTCACCATCTGAAACTTGTTTCAGCCATATCTCCCAAACGGTGAGTCCGTTTGGCTAATGTGACCACTCTACGGAAAGAGAAACCATCATCCGGAGCCAATGGAAGTGGTTTCAGGTCAAAACTCCTATCCAGTCAAAAGTTATGGCCAAAACAGTGCCAACTAGGGGTAAAATGGTCATTTAAAAATCGGGGAAAAATCATGAACATGGGAAATGACCCCAATAGTCGTCTCCCAAAGTTACATGACCATACGACTTTGTATGTGAGAGAAATAAATATTCTACGATCCTATGATGCGTAGACTACGGGTCGTTACACTGGTAATACTCCATTCTCACTCATTTTCTAAATTTGATAATTTAGATTACAAATTTACATTTCAATCTAATTGCAGATTCGTTAAAACTCCTTTTACTGGGTTAAAGAACTAGGTGTTATTTAAAACACAGTTCACGATAAACCCACAAATCAATTCTAGTTCAATTCAAATCAAATATATTAGGAATTCCGATTATTTAAAACCCCTTTTTAAATCTAATTTATTTATTTAAAAATAAAAACCCGGGTTTTAAATTGAGTTCAAACTAGTTCATTTCGATAAAAATCTATTTTTATCTTTTCAAATATGGAGTTTTTCACCCCAATTTTTCTCAAATCATTTCTTATGATTCTACACAAATTATTGATATTTTTAATAATTTTATCAAGGCCGGTACAGTCGATTTCCAACAATGGCCATCGAACTGCACTTACAGCGACCTTTTTCAAATTTGATTTGGACGTAACTCCAAATCCAACCGTTAGATTTCAAATTTCAAATATTCGTTAGAAATCTCTTTTCGATACGAACCCAACGGTTCCGGTTTTAGGAGAATCCGACGGTCGGATCTCCCGTAATGCCCGTTTGAAATAAATGGTCGAAATTCGCGAACTGCCGCGGCGCGGCGCGTTCTATTCAGGCCATTATATTATACATATAATATATATTTCATCGATTACTATATAAAACGAATTATATAAATAGTTTTAAATTCGTTTCAAAAGCAATTTCAACTTCCATTCCAATTCAAATCAAAATTGTATTCTTCTTTATAAATTCGTTTTAAAATTCATTTCTATTCAATTCAAATTTCAATTCAATTCAATTTGCTTTCAATTCAATTTGAATTCGTTTTCAATTCAATCCAATTTCAAAGTCGTTTTCTATTCGATTCAATTCAAATTGGTTTTATATTCAATTGAAATTGGTTTTCTATTCGATTCAATTCAAATTGGTTTTCTATTCGATTCAATTCAAATTGGTTTTCTATTCGATTCAATTCGAATTGGTTTTCTATTCGATTCAATTCGTTATATATTCCATTGAAATCACATTCGTTATATATTCAATTCATTTCGAAATCGTTTTCAATTCAATTCATTTCGAAATCGTTTTCAATTCAATTCATTTCGAAATCGTTTTTCAATATTCATTTTAAAATGAATAGAATCGATATAAATATCGCTCACGTCAAAATGGCGTCAATCTAACCAACACGGCTTCATATATTTCTATTTTCAAATATTATATTCAACAAATGAATATTTATTTTTGTCAACACACGACTAATCTCAACGAATGAGTAATGTCCACATGTGACTATTTTTTTTATTTAATATATTTTATAAAAATTAAGGTATCTATCGTTTGATATTGAATCAGACTCCAACCGTAATTTAGTGAGAGAACGATTTCCTGAATATTAACCCCGAAGGCCGAAACCAACATCAGATTAATATCCAGGAGACCACTCATCTCATCTATTTTCCAGTTGATTTCTAATTCTATATATGATAAAGATTTAAATTTTATTGTTAAAAGATTTCGTTCAACACATGACTAATCTCAACGGATGAGTACAGTCAACACATGAACCTTTACTTTATATTGATAAAGATGTAAATTTTATTATTAAAATATTTCGTTCAACACATGACTAATCCCAACGGATGAGTACAGTCAACACATGAACCTTTATTTTATAATATTCTTTATTCTCTAAATTGGAATGAGGCCCAATCAATCACCATATAATATTAATTATATGGATTTTCATACATCACATGTATATAATAGCATTGAAAAATAATCAACCATCAACCAAAGTGCACTACACTGTATAAGCATCAAATATAGATATCTAACGCTTATAACAGCCTGTCAATCAATCGATCGACATATTTAATCAATTAGGATGAGTGAACTTCAAATTTCATCCCAACACCCGTGTGGGGTTTCAAACAATCAAACACATATTTTATTTGTGCAGTTGGGCGATGTGTAAAATTTATCGACCCAATCAATATCAGTCAAATTAGTGTATATAAACAAATCGGCCGATTTGTTTATAAATATTCATTTATTCATATTCACGTTAAAAATTATATTTTTAACGATAAAACATTTTATTCCAACACATGAATTTCTATTATTCATTTACACAATAAAATGATATTTTTATTTTTCTAACTCATTTTAGAAAATTTCGGCGGCATAACGGCACGATACTAGAAACGGGACGAGGCCTAGCCTTATCCCCAGTCTAGTGAAGGCCCACGCCATTCACACATCAATCAAATCAATTTCATTTCACCAAACAATTCAATTTCAAATCAAATCATCTAACTAATTTATGCAACCAAACAAACAAGTCCATGGTCTGTGGACGATTGTGTCGGGTGCTACTAAGCACCGTCTGCATCCTAGTATATATTTATAACTAGAAAAGGAAATTGAAAGGTGAGAAGTTCTCACCGAAAGCTATCCAAACATCTTGACTCTTCTTTGATAGAAATCTTCATCGTTATCGCATTTTTGTCACTTTCGTTGCCCGTAGCCACTACATATGTAAAAATCGAATTTTTACTTCGCTATTCAATATATAAAAATCGAATTTTTACTATGCTATTCAATATATAAAAATCGAATTTTTATTATGCTATTCAATATATAAAAATCGAATTTTTATTATGCTATTCAATATATAAAAATACAATTTTTATTATCTAGCTATATGGATAAAAATTCTATTTTTACATTGCTACTATATAGATAAAAATTATATTTTTATCACGCCATTCTTCATATAAAGATTTCACCTTTTTCAAAAATAAATATTTCGCCTTTTCAAAAATAAAGATTTCGCCTTTTCAAAAACAACATTATAAAAATCACATTTTTATTTTCCTACACATATAAAGATGATATTTTTAATATTCCTATCATGTAAAAATTATATTTTTACTTCTCTACATAAACAAAATTATATTTTTACATCTCCTATATAGTAAAGACTATATTTTTAATACTTTAAAAATATAAAAATCATATTTTTAATACGCCTACTATATAAAAATCATTTCTTTTATACTTCTATCATATAAAAATTACATTTTTAGTTCTCTACCTATATAAAAATCGTATTTTTATACTTTCTATCTTATAAAAATTATACCTTTCATATATATTCTTAAACTGAAGTTAAACCTTATTTTTGTATATGAATTAGCTAGACAAAACTAAACGAAATAAATAAACTAAAATTGAAAGTAAAATAAAGGAAACTCACTGTTGATGAACGCAGGAGTTGGAGGAAAGAGAGGCAGCAGGTGTACTAGGGTCGGCGATCTTCGAACAGAGGAGGGGAGGGACAGGCGATGGGGCATGGCGCGGCAGGGCTTGGCATCAGGCGTTGGAGGCAAGGGGGCGGAGGGGTGTCCAGGCATGGCCGGAGGCGGCCCAGGAGGTGCGGCGAGGGTGGTGGGGCTCCTTCCGTCGACCTAGGGTTTGGGGGGCCCTGGGGTTGTGGAAATCGAAGATGAGAGGGGCGGAGGAAGAGGGAATCGAAGAGGTAAGAGGCGGAGGCGGGTTGGGCGGCTGGGGGACCGGAGCGGTGGTGGGTGGCGATGAGTGACGGGGTGCGCCTCCGTCCATTTTTTTTTATTTCTTATGATTTCAGTTTTAAAATGATACGGGGGGGGGGGGGGGGCAGAGAGGATGTAGGAGAAGGGATATAATTTTTTTTTAATTATTTAATTCCTCTTAAAGTTGACTTTCACAAACGACCTCTAAACGAGGCCCACCGCCTGTCGTCCATAGCGTTTTACCCCCATTCCGAACACAATGGGATAGGTATCACAAGCTGATTTGATCGTTTCGATCAGTTTCCGTTGAATTTACATTTAAATCGCTATATTGAATTTTAAACGTACATTTCAAATTACCGGGGTCACATACTAAGTCTAAAAATTCTCGAAAAATATTTTCTAGCTTTGTATTGACGATACGGTCCTAACAAAACTAGTTTCGTCGAATTCTGAGACCGTTGGAAAAATGGCCAATTTTCAGTCGATTAAAATCAACTAAAACTGGTCAAACGCGTTTTCCTTTGCCACGCTCACATATTGATTCAGAAAATTATGAAATTTGAAACCTAGCAATAATTTGACACTGCGGATCCAACAAAAGTGGTTTCGTCGAAATCCAAGGTCGTTTTTAAAATTCCCATTTCTAAGGGCCTGAATTCCATAGTGACTATTCAGAATTTTCAACTGGACATATCTTTTGATCCCTGCTATGAATTTTCGATTTTTCGGATTCGTTGGAAAGATGTTATCAAATAGATCCGAATGTTTTTGGTTTCACTAAAATCCGGATTGTTTTGCACCCGGTACGTTCAATTGAAGTTTAAAATCGAATTATCGAACTACCGCGCCATTTTCAATTCTATTTATAATTATATATAAATATTATATATTCTAATGACGACGTATATAATATATACATTCTAATTATATTCAAAATAAATTTCTCGTTGATTTTATTTAAAATAATCTATTTTAAATAATCGAAATTCATTAAAATTGCCAAAATAAAAATTTTAAACTGGCCCAGATTTTCGGGTTGTTACAATCTCCCCCACTTAAAACTTTTCGTCCCCGAAAAGGAACAAATTCGAAAGTGGTTTGATTAATTAGCTCTACGTTCGATCTGGCTTCCATTCTCCAACTTTTCAGTTTCTGAGAATTTTCAAATTTTCAAAAATTTGGCTAACACCCTAAATTTTCGAAAAATTTCGCCATAACCTCCCCTGCACCAGGAGCATCGGGGAATTTCAAATAGCTTCCCCGGTCCTTCTAATCTCAAAAAGAAAAAGAAAAAGCCAAGCGGCTAGCCAATAGGCTCATAAAATCATCATCACCCAAACAAAACAGTAAATTATGTAGTAAACATGTACCTATTTGTTGGGCAAACAAATTTTATTCTTCGGCTCTAGCCTCCTTGCTATGACCTGTTCAATGTAAGTATATGTATATACAAGCAAATGCGACCAATTTTCAATACAGTTCAATATTTGATTCAATTAGGCTAAATGGTTCAAAATTATCAAACAAATGAACAAACAACACAAACATCAATCAATTAGTGGATTAGAGTTTCAAATTCATAATTTTGATATATATCCAGTAAATCATGTTTTTGATGCCAATTCACAACAAAGTGTTCTAGCTATATAAGTTTTGGTTCTCACACCAGTCAAATGGAAGTATATAGAAATCACACCTTCGAAACACGAACACAAATTCTGATGATGATATATCAATCATCAGAATCATCTCCGGGTGTCTAGAATATGATTCTATATCTATCCAGTATATTAAAACTTCGAATATACGTTCATGACGCGTATATGCAAAACCTTTATATACTCGATTGTCCATATTCAAAATAAATAAATAATCAAATACCTTTAAAATGGTTTAAATTTTCACAACAAATTTGTTTTCAATTGGAAAATATACTCTTCACACTCGTTCTAGGATACTACTGATCCTATCTCTAACGAGTCATTCTAATTGGATATTACTAATCCAATATCTGATGAATTCTTTCATATGTAACTAATGTGTCTTGTTCTCGAGCTCTGTAAACCAAAGCTCTGATACCACTGTAAGAACCCGTTACTTCCCCGTGAAGGAAAGAGCGGATACTTTGAGAACAACACACAAATGAACGCAGACGGAAGAACATTTCATTGCTATTACAACAATTTCATCAGATACAAGAATATACAGAGTATAAATGAATAAATTACATTCGATAAATATCAGAGATTACAATAATTTACATAGCAGCGGAAAATAATAAAAAGCACAACTGAAGGTGATATACGGATACAGAGCTTTCCGGATATCATTTCAGCTGTAAACCAGGATCCTGTGAATATAAATCTGCAAAACCGAAACTACTAGCTGCCCGTGCGGAAAATAGGGGCACCCAGAGTTTAGGTTAAAACAATAAACTCCAGGTCAGTCATGTGACTGGTGTGAGAACTAAAACAGTTACTTAAAACTTTACTTTAAAAGAGAGTAATTTAAGGGACCACGCCGTATAACACGGAACGGGTTTCCTCCCAAGAATACTAGTGCATAGAATAAACAGCGCAATGCTTTTTCGAAAAATGAAGCTATTATAAGACCCAGGTCCCATCACACAATGCAACGCAAGCCGGAGGATAGGGTTTTCCCTTATAATAGCCAAACATGCTTGTTACGTTTAAAACAAATCATTTGATACTATAATAAGTGTATAGTGTCAAAACAATTCCAATCATAAATGTCAATCATAGACGGCATGAGTGCCCCATCCCACTATGTCGCCATACTAGGCTCTACAAATAAAGCCGAAATACACGTATTGGAAATTTGATTTCCGTCATGAGTCGAGGCAAGGGGCAAGCTCCTCTCCGCTTCGAGACACTCTAGCAAATGCTCAGGACTACACACTCTGGGCAGCCACTTGGATCGGTTGGGCCGGTCCTCACTTACGTTAGAGGATTGGCAATTCCTGAACACAAGTTTCCCGGCCTATAATCGAGGCGCCTCATTCCAACAACCACAAAGGTGAAAATTATATAAATGTCAGGGCTGGTAAGTCACTAACACCACCAAAGCTAGAAAGAAACGTCGTGTTCTCCCAACGGCCCGTATCCCGTTTTTAACTCATACCGAGGTGTGAGGCTCGCGAATTCACGTTATACACAAAGCTACGCCACAGAGGCCGTGCTTTGATCATCAACCACAAACTTTGCTTTTCAATAGAAGCCTTGATCATTGCAACTCAGTATGCCACACAGGCAATTCATGTTATGCGATTGATATCTATCGATATATAACCTCTAAGCTCGTAAGTCTCAAAGAAGGGCGTTAAGCAAGAGAATAAATTCTCCGCCGCCAAACAGATATATATTTAACAGAAATCAATCAACACAGAATAAAATCCAATGTCAGACACACAATCCATTTACAAGTCCGTTCTGGGTCTGAACGAATCCGGAGGCACTTTCCTCGCATATCCATCCATCTCCAAGTACGTCTGGACGACCACCTACTATTTCCATCCTCTTGGGTGTACAGCCCAATCAGGATTGTCAGTAATAATCCAAACGATGTGAAGACTTCCGGTCTTCGACCACCGTCTTCATCTTCGACATATCGTCGAATCGGTTATTCAGAATGGGTATAAACCCGGCCTTTCCGAACAACCCGCGTATATTAAAACAAATGTTACACAAACACAACATACGCCTCATTCCAATTCTGAATATTCTTTTATTCATAAAATCACATTTTTAGGGAAAGGTTCCCATTAATTTTATCCAAGATAAATTCTTTGAAATTTATCCTTTAATCATCCTTTTGATGTCGTTTCAAACCAAATTATGGTTTTCTGAACTAGTCGAGATTAGCGAACCACAACGAAGTAATTATTTATTTTATTTCCCAATCCCAACCTATTCATCCCATGAAGCAAAACTGGTAATACTCCATATTTAACACCACAGTGTTGTCGGTAAAATTAATTACCATTTCACGTTCAAATCTGATTAAAGATTTAACTATCGCTTTGGAGCAAAACTGGTAATACTCCATTCTCGCTCATTTTCTAAATTTGATAACTTAGATTACAAATTTACATTTCAATCTAATTGCAGATTCGTTAAAACTCCTTTTACAGGGTTAAAGAACTAGGTGTTATTTAAAACACAGTTCACGATAAACCCACAAATCAATTCTAGTTCAATTCAAATCAAATATATTAGGAATTCCGATTATTTAAAACCCCTTTTTAAATCTAATTTATTTATTTAAAAATAAAAACCCGGGTTTTAAATTGAGTTCAAACTAGTTCATTTCGATAAAAATCTATTTTTATCTTTTCAAATATGGAGTTTTTCACCCTAATTTTTCTCAAATCATTTCTTATGATTGTACACAAATTATTGATATTTTTAATAATTTTATCAAGGCCGGTACAGTCGATTTCCAACAATGGCCATCGAACTGCACTTACAACGACCTTTTTCAAATTTGATTTGGACGTAACTCCAAATCCAACCGTTAGATTTCAAATTTCAAATATTCGTTAGAAAGCTCTTTTCGATACGAACCCAACGGTTCCGGTTTTAGGAGAATCCGACGGTCGGATCTCCCGTAATGCCCGTTTGAAATAAATGGTCGAAATTCGCGAACTGCCGCGGCGCGGCGCGTTCTATTCAGGCCATTATATTATATATATAATACATATAATATATATTTCATCGATTACTATTTACAACGAATTATATAAATAGTTTTAAATTCGTTTCAAAAGCAATTTCAACTTCCATTCCAACTCAAATCAAAATTGAATTCTCCTTTATAAATTCGTTTTAAAATTCATTTCTATTCAATTCAAATTTCAATTCAATTCAATTTGCTTTCAATTCAATTTGAATTCGTTTTCAATTCAATCCAATTTCAAAGTCGTTTTCTATTCGATTCAACTCAAATTGGTTTTATATTCAATTGAAATTGGTTTTCTATTCGATTCAATTCAAATTGGTTTTCTATTCGATTCAATTCGAATTGGTTTTCTATTCGATTCAATTCGAATTGGTTTTCTATTCGATTCAATTCGTTATATATTCCATTGAAATCACATTCGTTATATATTCAATTCATTTCGAAATCGTTTTCAATTCAATTCATTTCGAAATCGTTTTCAATTCAATTCATTTCGAAATCGTTTTCAATTCAATTCATTTCGAAATCGTTTTTCAATATTCATTTTAAAATGAATAGAATCGATACAAATATCGCTCACGTCAAAATGGCGTCAATCTAACCAACACGGCTTCATATATTTCTATTTTCAAATATTCTATTCAACAAATGAATATTTATTTTTGTCAACACACGACTAATCTCAACGAATGAGTACTGTCCACGTGTGACTATTTTTGTTATTTAATATGTTTTATAAAAATTAAGGTATCTATCGTTTGATATTGAATCAGACTCCAACCGTAATTTAGTGAGAGAACGATTTCCTGAATATTAACCCCGAAGGCCGAAACCGACATCAGATTAATATCCAGGAGACCACTCATCTCATCTATTTTCCAGTTGATTTCTAATTCTATATATGATAAAGATGTAAATTTTATTGTTAAAAGATTTCGTTCAACACATGACTAATCTCAACGGATGAGTACAGTCAACACATGAACCTTTACTTTATATTGATAAAGATGTAAATTTAATTATTAAAATATTTCGTTCAACACATGACTAATCCCAACGGATGAGTACAGTCAATACATGAACCTTTATTTTATAATATTCTTTATTCTCTAAATTGGAATGAGGCCCAATCAATCACCATATAATATTAATTATATGGATTTTCATACATCACATGTATATAATAGCATTGAAAAATAATCAACCATCAACCAAAGCGCACTACACTGTATAAGCATCAAATATAGATATCTAATGCTTATAACAGCCTGTCAATCAATTGATCGACATATTTAATCAATTAGGATGAGTGAACTTCAAATTTCATCCCAACACCCGTGTGGGGTTTCAAACAATCAAACGGATATTTTATTTGTGCAGTTGGGCGATGTGTAAAATTTATCGACCCAATCAATATCAGTCAAATTAGTGTATATAAACAAATCGGCCGATTTGTTTATAAATATTCATTTATTCATATTCACGTTAAAAATTATATTTTTAACGATAAAACATTTTATTCCAACACATGAATTTCTATTATTCATTTACACAATAAAATGATATTTTTATTTTTCTAACTCATTTTAGAAAATTTCGGCGGCATAACGGCGCGATACTAGAAACGGGACGAGGCCTAGCCTTATCCCCGGTCTAGTGAAGGCCCACGCCATTCACACATCAATCAAATCAATTTCATTTCACCAAACAATTCAATTTCAAATCAAATCATCTAACTAATTTATGCAACCAAACAAACAAGTCCATGGTCTGTGGACGATTGTGTCGGGTGCTACTAAGCACCGTCTGCATTCTAGTATATATTTATAACTAGAAAAGGAAATTGAAAGGTGAGAAGTTCTCACCGAAAGCTATCCAAACATCTTGACTCTTCTTTGATAGAAATCTTCATCGTTATCGCATTTTTGTCACTTTCGTTGCCCGTAGCCACTACATATGTAAAAATCGAATTTTTACTTCGCTATTCAATATATAAAAATCGAATTTTTACTATGCTATTCAATATATAAAAATCGAATTTTTATTATGTTATTCAATATATAAAAATCGAATTTTTATTATCACGCTATATGGATAAAAATTCTATTTTTACATTGCTACTATATAGATAAAAATTATATTTTTATCACGCCATTCTTCATATAAAGATTTCACCTTTTTCAAAAATAAATATTTCGCCTTTTCAAAAATAAAGATTTCGCCTTTTCAAAAACAACATTATAAAAATCACATTTTTATTTTCCTACACATATAAAGATGATATTTTTAATATTCCTATCATGTAAAAATTATATCTTTACTTCTCTACATAAACAAAATCATATTTTTACATCTCCTATATAGTAAAGACTATATTTTTAATACTTTAAAAATATAAAAATCATATTTTTAATACGCCTACTATATAAAAATCATTTCTTTTATACTTCTATCATATAAAAATTACATTTTTAGTTCTCTACCTATATAAATATCGTATTTTTATACTTTCTATCTTATAAAAATTATACATTTCATATATATTCTTATACTGAAGTTAAACCTTATTTTTGTATATGAATTAGCTAGACAAAACTAAACGAAATAAATAAACTAAAATTGAAAGTAAAATAAAGGAAACTCACTGTTGATGAACACAGGAGTTGGAGGAAAGAGAGGCAGCGGGTGTACTAGGGTCAGCGATCTTCGAACAGAGGAGGGGAGGGACAGGCGATGGGGCATGGCGCGGCAGGGCTTGGCATCAGGCGTTGGAGGCAAGGGGGCGGAGGGGTGTCCAGGCACGGCCGGAGGCGGCCCAGGAGGTGCAGCGAGGGTGGTGGGGCTCCTTCCATCGACCTAGGGTTTGGGGGGGCCTGGGGTTGCAGAAATCGAAGATGAGAGGGGCGGAGGAAGAGGGAATCGAAGAGGGAAGAGGCGGAGGCGGGTTGGGCGGATGGGGGACCGGAGCGGTGGTGGGTGGCGATGAGTGACGGGGCGCGCCTCCGTCCATTTTTTTTCTTTTGATTTCAGTTTTAAAATGATACGGGGGGGGGGGGGGGCGCAGAGAGGATGTAGGAGAAGGGATATTTTTTTTAAATTATTTAATTCCTCTTAAAGTTGACTTTCACAAACGACCTCTAAACGAGGCCCACAGCCTGTCGTCCATAGCGTTTCACCCCCATTCCGAACACAATGGGATAGGTATCGCAAGCTGATTTGATCGTTTCGATCAGTTTCCATTGAATTTACATTTAAATCGCTATATTGAATTTTAAACGTACATTTCAAATTACCGGGGTCACATACTAACTCTAAAAATTCTCGAAAAATATTTTCTAGCTTCGTATTGACGATACGGTCCTAACAAAACTAGTTTCGTCGAATTCTGAGACCGTTGGAAAAATGGCCAATTTTCAGTCGATTAAAATCAACTGAAAATGGTCAAACGCGTTTTCCTTTGCCACGCTCACATATTGATTCAGAAAATTATGAAATTTGAAACCTAGCAATAATTTGACACTGCGGACCCAACAAAAGTGGTTTCGTCGAAATCCGAGGTCGTTTGCAAAATTCCCATTTTTAAGGGCCTGAATTCCATAGCGACTATTCAGAATTTTCAACTGGACATATCTTTTGATCCCCGCTATGAAATTTCGATTTTTCGGATTCGTTGGAAAGATATTATCAAATAGATCCTAATGTTTTTGGTTTCACTAAAATCCGGATTGTTTTGCACCCAGTACGTTCAATTGAAGTTTGAAATCGAATTATGGAACTACCGCGCCATTTTCAATTCTATTTATAATTATATATAAATATTATATATTCTAATGACGACGTATATAATATATACGTTCTAATTATATTCAAAATAAATTTCTCATTGATTTTATTTAAAATAATCTATTTTAAATAATCGAAATTAATAAAAATTGCCAAAATAAAAATATTAAACTGGCCCAGATTTTCGGGTTGTTACAATCCGTACAGTCGATTTCCATCAACGGCCATCGAACTGCACTTACAGCGACCTTTCCCAAATTTGATTTGGACGTATCTCCAAATCCAACAGTTATATTTCAAATTTCTAATATTCGTTAGAAAGCTCTTTTCGATACGAACCTAACAGTTCCTGTTTTAGGAGAATCCGACGGTCGGATCTCCCGTAATGTCCGTTTGAAATAAATGGTCGAAATTCACGAACTGCCGCGGCGCGGCGCGTTCTATTCAGGCCATTATATTATATATATAATATATATAATATATATTTCGTCGATTCCTATTTAAAACGAATTTTATAAATAGGTTTAAATTCGTTTCAAAAACAATTTCAACCTTTATTTCAAATTCAAATCAAAATCGAATTTTCTATTATAAATCCTTTCTACTTTCATTTCTATTTGATTTCAATTCAAATCGATTTTATTTCGATTCGAATTCATTTTCTTTTCAATTTGATTCGAATTCGTTTTCTTTTCAATTCAAATCAAATTCGTTTCGTTTTCTAATTAAATCAAATTTGTTTTCTATTCAAATCAAATTCATTTTCTATTCAAATCAAATTCATTTTCTATTCAATTCAGTTTGAATTTGTTTTCTTTTCAATTCAGTTCGAATTCATTTTCTTTTCAATTCAATTCAAATTGGTTTTCTATTCGATTCAATTCAAATTGGTTTTCTATTCGATTCAATTCAAATTGGTTTTCTATTCGATTCAATTCGAATTCATTCAAATTTCATTTCAAAATATTCGATTTCGAAATCACTTTTCAATATTCATTTTAAAATAAATAAAATCGATATAAATATCGTTCAAGTCATAATGGCGTCAATCTAATCAACACGGCTTCATACATTTCTATTTTCAAATATTCTATTTCAAATATTTCTAATTATCAAAACATTTCGTTCAACACATGACTAATCTCAACGGATGAGTACTATCAACACATGAACCTTTATTTTATAATATTCTTTATTTTTCAAATTGGAATGAGGCGCAATCAATTACCATATAAAGTTAATTATACGGATTCCATACACACATGTATATAATAGCAATGATAAATAATCAACCATCATCCAAAGTGCACTACATTGTATAAGCATCAAATATAGATATCTAACGCTTATAACAGCCTGTCGATCCATCGATCGACATACAACTAATTATTGGGATTAGTGTATGCCGTATTTTATCATAATACCCGTGTGGGGTTTCAAACAATCAAACACTGATTTTATTTGTGCAGTTGGGCGATGTGTAAAATTTATCGACCCAATCGATATCAGTCAAATCAGTGTATATAAACAAATCGGCCGATTTGTTTATAAATATTTATTTACTCACTTTCACGTTAAAAATTATATTTTTAACGATAATATATTTTATTTTAACACATGAATTTCTATTCAATTCATTTATTCAATAAAATGATATTTTTATTTCTCTAACATATTGTGAAAATCGAATTTTTACTTCGCTAGTCAATATATAAAAATCGAATTTTTACTTTGCTATTCAATATATAAAAAAATCGAATTTTTACTTTGCTATTCAATATATAAAAATCGAATTTTTTCTTTGCTATTAAATATATAAAAATCGAATTTTTACTTTGCTATTCAATATATAAAAATCGAATTTGTACTTTGCTATTCAATATATAAAAATTGAATTTTTACTTTGCTATTCAATATATAAAAATTGAAATTTTACTTTGCTATTCAATATATAAAAATTGAATTTTTACTTTGTTATTCAATATATAAAAATCGAATTTTTTCTTTGCTATTCAATATATAAAAATCGAATTTTTACTTTGCTATTCAATATATAAAAATCGAATTTTTACTTTGCTATTCAATATATAAAAATCGAATTTTTACTTTGCTATTCAATATATAAAAATCGAATTTTTACTTTGCTATTCAATATATAAAACTCGAATTTTTACTTTGCTATTCAATATATAAAAATCGAATTTTTACTTTGCTATTCAATATATAAAAATCGAATTTTTCCTTTCCTATTCAATATATAAAAATCGAATTTTTACTTTGCTATTCAATATATAAAAATCGAATTTTTACTTTGCTATTCAATATATAAAAATCGAATTTTTATTTCATCGCCATAAAAAATCACATTTCCATTTCAATATATATATATAAGAAAAATCATAATTTTGACTTGTTATTCATATGATAAAAATTATATTTTTATCCTATATTATGATATATATATATATATATATATATATATATATGTCGTATTTTATTTCAACTTTATCTTTATAAAAATCACATTTTTATAAACTAAAATCATTCTTTTTATTTTTAAAAATAATATCTTTTTACTTCTATTTCCTATAAAAGAAAAATCAGATTTGTAAAACAATTTAATTTATATAAAAAAATCAGACTTATAAAACAAAATTATATATATATATACATATGTATATATATAGGTTAACAACACTTTTAATTAAATTACCAAAGTAATTAGTAAACGTTAAATTACCTTATTCACTGATAAGCCTTGGCAGGCCCTCGTCGAACACAACTCGCAACCTAGGGTTGCTTCTGGCGCGTAGATCAAGGCACGAGACAACAATCGCCTGGTTCCACATCGAAGAGCGTCGAGCAAGCTTCCCAACGCCACCAACCTCCCTCCGGTCGATCGCCTGTGGAAGGCGGAAATCGCCAAGCAACGGCGGTCCTTCGAGCTCGGTTTTGGGTTTGGGGGGGGGGGGTTCTGTGGCTCGTCGATCGAAGGGGGGCTGAGGGGGGGGGTCGAGCAGCTACTGGCGGTGCGAGGGGAGGGACTCCGGTTGGGTGCGACGCCGAAGATCCTCGTGGCGCCTAGGGTTCCTCCGCGCCCTTCTTTTCTCTTTTTTTTGTTTTTGTTTTGAAAATAGCCGGGGGGGGGGGGGCAGAATGAAAGATAAGGGAGGGAGGGGAGATATTTTTTTATTTTATTTTATTTCAAAAATGTTGACTTTCACATTTGACCTCTAAACGAGGCCCACCGCTTGTCGTCAATAGCGTTTTACCCCCATTCCGAACACAATGGGATATGTATCCCAGGCTGATTCGATCGTTATAATCAGTTTCCGTTAAAATCAACATATAACTCTATATATTGAATTTGAACGCGCATTTCAATTTACCGGGGTCACATACGAGCTCTATAAATCCCAGAAAAATATTTTCTAGCTTCGTATTGACGATACGGTCCTAACAAAACTAGTTTCGTCGAATTCTGAGATCGTTTGAAAAATGGCCAATTTCCAGTCGATTAAAATCAACTAAAACTGGTCAAACACGTTTTCCTTTGCCACGCTCACATATTGATTCGAAAAATTATGAAATTTGGAATCTAGCAATTACTTGACATCACGGATCCAAGAAAAGTTGTTTCGTCGAAATCCGAGGTCGTTTGCAAAATGTCTATTTTTAAGGGCCTGAATTCCATAGCGACTATTCAGAATTTTCAACTGGGCATATCTTTTGATTCCCGCTATGAAATCTTGATTTGTCGGATTCGTTGGAAAGATATTATCAATTAGATCCTATTATTTTTGGTTTCACTGAAATCCGGATTATTTTGCACCGGTACGTTCAATTGATGTTTGAAATCGAATTATCGAACTGCCGCGCCATTTTCAATTCTATTTATAATTATATATAATTATTTATGTTCTAACGACGATGTGTAGAATATATATACGTTCTAAATATATTCAAAATAAATTTTCGTCGATATTATTTAAAATAATTCATTTTAAATATTCAAAATTCACTAAAATTGCCAAAATAAAAATTTTAAACTGGCACAGATTTTCGGGTTGTTACAATCTCCCCCACTTAAAACTTTTCATCCCCGAAAAGGAACAAAGTCGAAAGTGGTTTGATTAATCAACTCTACGTTCGATCTGGCTTCCATTCTCCAACTTTTCAGTTTTTGAGAATTTTCAAATTCTTCAAAAAATTTGGCTAACACCCTAAATTTTCGAAAAATTTCCCCATAACCTCCCCTGCACCGGGAGCCACGGGAAAATCCCGAAATTGCCATATAGTCCTTCTGATCTCAAAAAGAAAAAGAAAAGGCCAATAGGCTCATAAAATCATCATCACCCAAACAAAACAGTAAATTATATAGTAAACATGTACCTATTTGTCGGGCAAACAAATTTTATTCTCTGCTCTAGCCTCCTTGCTATGACCTGTTCAATGTAAGTATTTGTATATGCAAGCAAATGCGACCAATTTTCAATAATATTCAATATTTGATTCAATTAGGCTTAATGGTTCAAAATTATCAAACAAATAAACAAACCACACAAAGATCAATCAATTAGTGAATCTAATGTTTCAAATTCATAATGTTGACACATATACAGAAAATCATGTTTTCGATGCCAATTCACAACAATAAATCTATCTATATAAGTTTTGGTTCTCACACCAGTCTAATGGAAATATATAGATATCAAACCTTCGAAACACGAACATAAATATTGATGATGCCATGGTCATTATCAACATCATCTCCGGGCGACTAGAGTGTAATTCTATATCTATCCGGTATATTAAAACTTCGAATATACGTTCATGACGCGTATATGCAAAACCTTTATATAATGGATTGTCCAAATTCAAAATAAATAAATAATCAAATACGTATAAAACGATTTAAATTTTCAAAACAAAATTGTTTTCATTTTAGAAATATACTCTTCACACTCGTTCTAGGATACTACTGATCCTATCTCTAACGAGTCATTCTAATTGGATATTACTAATCCAATATCTGATGAATTCTTCGTAGGGTTCTAATGTGTCTTGTTCTTGAGCTCTGTAAACCAAAGCTCTGATACCAAATGTGACGGCAAGGAATTTCGCTCGATCTGAATCAGTCATTAAACCGATCTAGACCGTTCGAAACCCCTGATCGTTTGAGAACAGGACAAATCAGAATACAAACAGAAGAACAATTCATTGCTATCACAATAATTCCATCAGAATACAAGAATATATAGAGTATAAATGAATAAATTACATTCGATAAATATCAGATATTACAATAAATTACATAGCAGCTGATCGACGCTAGTCTATGAATTAGAAAAGCGCGACATTTGTAATAAATTCTGCAAGCATACAGGTGTGTAGCATACAGGTCGAACACAGGGAGGAAAGTTAAATTTTATTATTTATATGTTTCGTGGGCGTGTTAGACGAACTTTGGAGGTTGATTTTGCAAACAAAACAAAATTAAAACTGTAATTTGATTCAGAACAGATCTAACTGAACCGACGATCAAATCACAATTTCAATGGAAAGCAAATGAACTATGAATTAGATTTGAATCTAATCAAACCCAATTTGACCTAAGAAAAATAATAAAAAGCAGAAATTGAAATTGCAGAAATTGAAATAACAAACAAGAATTAAAATTAGGATTTCCGCTGAATCTAATCAGACGGTAAATCACTAATGCAAACAAGTGCAAAATACAAATAGTGTTCTACCGAATCTAATCGTGTAGACAACACTAGTTGCTAAAAAATGCAGAAAATAAAAGAGAAAAGAGAACCTTTATTAGAACAATGGAATAAGAGATGAGATATAGGATGGTGGCTACAAGGTTATTACAAGGGTATATATAGGGTAGATAGCCAAACCCTAACCCTAACCCTAATGGTAAATGGGCCTGGTCATTACACCACTAATTTGTTTACAATGAGAAACATAAATGGGCCTTAGATAAATAAAGCAAATTTGGGCCTTTTCTCTTTTTCCTCTTGCTTCCTTGATATTTCTTCATTGATTTGTGATGTTCAAAGCCTTTCTATCACTCCTTTTCTTGTCCAACAGCAACTAGATGTGATATCTTCATCTACAATTCTTCAAAATGCAAATGCACAGCAAATTGAACTCTATTTCTCTACATTTCTGGTTGCATGCGGGTTGGGTTGGACTATCTGTAAAAATAACAAAACAATACCCAAGTAATATTTATTTATATACAAAAGATAAGAAATAAGAGCATAAAATAAACACATTTCTATGTCAATCAAATACCCCCACACTTATCTTTTACTCGTCCTCGAGTAAAACAAGAAATTTAAAACTAACTAGATAGGTCACACTTTCGTAGGAAACACGATTGCATTGAGCGTATGCAACAAGCCGTTAAACCTCTAGGTGTCCCTAGTAGGACGAGTGTTGTCTCGTGAGGGTTTTCAGCGGATACTACCCACAAAATCCAAATGCAGTATGATATGATTTTACTACATGAATGCATTGGACATATGCAAATAAAAATGAAAAATGAAAACACGACTTATTTCAGGAAGGTGGTACAACAAATTAAGTTAACAATTTCTAATCAGTTGATTTTATTTTAGATACCTCAACTTGTCACAAATTTTTCAATATAAATCAAGTTTTCAAATGTTAAATTCCAGTTTGGCCAGTTAGTTCGGTCGATAACATAGTGCAGCCATGAAATAAATTCTTAGTTTGCTTGGCACAGTTTGCAAAGTGGTATTCTAATTTTCTCATGTATGGCTAGTCAAATCAATAAGGTCAAGAAGTGTTTGGGTATCATCGCTTATTCTTTATTCTATAAAATTTTAAGATTTATGATTAAGTACATACACCTAACTAAAAGACCAAGGTTTACCACCCATGCACTGCCTCGCGGACTAACGGAGAGTGGGTAAAGAGCTTGGCGGATTGTGTAGGCCGACTTTGACTTTGTCAACAACGTGTCGGTAATCCTTAGGTGTCCAATCTCATAAAATGAGACCAAGATATTCCAACTTTGACTTTGTCAACAACGTGTCGGATAGAGCTTGGCGGGTTTGCACACCAACGCTCGATATACAAGCAATGTTGGATACCCTTGGAATACTATTATTATTATTATCGAAAATATAAGCACAAAAGAGAGTTATGCGAATTCAACTTCACACAACTTAGTTTTAAAGATTTGAAAAGCCAATATAAGTATTTTAAGTCCTCCACTTATTTAAACAAAGTCTACAATATAGAATAGATTTCATGGCCATCACCTAAGAATCTCCCTATGTACCGGTTACACTATTATCCCTCAAAATTAAACTTTTCATTATATTTCCTATTCGATCTAAGTTGAGAGAGAAAAATACTATCAACTGGCTAAAAATTGTAAACTTATTTTGTTGTATCAATTGAAAATGAGTCGTATTTTCCAAAAAAAAAAAAATTTATGGTATGTTACTACAATCTAAAATGTATGATGGTCCTACTTAAATGGCTGAAAATAAAAAGAAATAAAAACAAAGAAAAATGAAAATGGATGAAATGCAGACTCCCCCCCACACTAGAACTAAACAGTGTCCACACTGTGAACGTTTCCTAAATTTGAATGATCGTACCCAAAGATGGATTAAATGTAAAATGACTTGTAAAATGAAATGCAATCTAACTATATGTAAGAATGGATCATATGTATAATGACATATGTGTTTGCGATGTATGCGATGCAAAGAGTTCCACCAACTTTTCCCCCCACACTTGGTTCTGACCCTATGAGTCCCATTCCCACTATGTCTAGGCGTGTTTTCTAATAAGCAAAGGTTTTTGAAAACCATCTCATCTTTAAACCTAGATTTATAGTCCAGTAAATGAATGTTCAAGGTCGTCCTAACATGAAGTTTTTCAATCAAACTAACATTCCAAAAATAGTTCATGTGTTCAACAAATTTATCAGTGTAATTTTTCAAAAATTTGTGATCGTATATAAATTCAGTGAAATTTGAATTCTGAGTGTTGTTCAAGACTAGGTGATCACATTTCTCAATGTTGTTCAAGACACTGACAATTTCAAGCTCATTTGAAATTTTCTCAAAGTTAAAATTTTCGAACTCGTGACGTGAATCTACGTCTTCCTCATTTGGTAATTCATCCTCGAACAATCCAAAAAATTCATGTTCATTAAAATCCATTTCCACTTCTGAGTTTTTGAAAAATTCACCATTTTCATTTGGTTCAATTTCAAAGATTTCAAGTTTCTCGCAGTCTGAACAAGAAAGATCAAAATTCAAGCTTAAATCTTTTTCCTGAAAAGAATTGAAGTCTAAATCATTTGCTGAATTGTGAACAACTTCATTTAGATCGTTATTCTCAATTTCCATAGTTGTAATCTGAAAATTTTCAATGTTAGTAGAAATTGGATTGTTTCCTGATTTATCGCATTGAATTTGATTTTGTTGCTCTTGTTGTTCTTTAAAAGATTTCATTAAGCAAAGGAGTTCATCAAGCTTTCTATCTTGGTTTTCTACCCTCTCTCTGAGAATGTTAAGATGATATTCTTCAGAATCGTTGATTTGAAAGCTCTCGTTTTGGATTTCTTGATTCTCAAAATTATAGTCCACATCAATTTCACGATCAATATCATTCCCAATGTGGTGGTTGTTTGAATCTTCAGAAAAATGACAATGATATTGGAAATCATTTTGATTTTGAAAATTAGGGTCATAACCAAAACTGTTGAAATTCGATGGAAAATTGAAATTTTGGTTATTTTCAAGATGTTGATATGGGTTGTAATTTTGAAAATTTTGATCGATTTGAAAATCATTTTCAAAATTATTTTCGAATTGGTTTCCAACCCCATGTTGATCAAAGGTACGTTGCGATTCAAAACCGTTTTGATGTGGATGTGGCCCATAATCGAAGTTATTGAAATTTAAATTGAAATCGTCGTTTCGATTATATCTATGATTTTGAAAATGTTGGTCAATTGGAAAATTTTGAAAATTGGCATCGGGCTCACAAAATTTTGGAAAATCTTGCTTCATGAGTTGTATTTCATGCTCATACTCTTTAAGAGGACGTCTACTCCGACTATTATCCCACATTTCTCTCAGGGTTTTTTTTTGAATTAGACATTTGAATGAAGTCAGGGTAAGACATAAATTATTCCTATTTCAAAATAATATAAAAGAATGAGTTGTGCTCTATTAATTAACTGACTCAATTGGAAGGGTGAAGAGGGTCTTATGGCCGTTCACGTATAGT
Organism: Allium sativum; assembly: GCA_030737875.1. Taxonomy (NCBI): domain Eukaryota; kingdom Viridiplantae; phylum Streptophyta; class Magnoliopsida; order Asparagales; family Amaryllidaceae; genus Allium; species Allium sativum. The sequence goes on along the minus strand of CM060918.1, from coordinate 190,804,515 downwards.
ATAAAACTAAGGGATACGACCAATGTTTTACGGGTAGTATGCAACCTCTTTTGCTAATAGTTCAATAAATTGAACTACTATATATCCGCGATCCAATTATATGAGACAGTCAACTTCACAAAACGCCACTTTTCAATTATATTATTTTGAAAATCAAATCAAGTTTTATTATTGAAAAACGACGAGCGTGATGATTTTAGTTATGGAAAATAATTCCTAACTAAACAGATTAAGAAAAATTCAATCACAGAACAGTCACAGAACAATAGCAGAATAAAAATTTGTACAAGCAAGCCGCTGCCCCTGCAGAAGATTTTTACACACAATTTCTATATTTTTTCTTTGCAGCAAAGCACCTGTAGAGTTTAGAAAATATTACAGCAGTGTATGGCAATCTGTCCAGAAAAATTGAGCAGTATTAATGATTGAAATCCATTAATTGCAAATCCGTTGACCTTTGAATCCTTGGTCGTTGCTTGAATTCGTTCCTTCCTTTGGCCTTTGATTTGAATTTCACCTCTACTTCTTCTTCTTTTTTGAGAGAGAGAGAGAAAGGTAGCAAAATCAACAAAAGAAATAAAAGAGAGAAAAGAAAAAAAAAATATGAAGGAGAGAGCTGGAAAGAAATAAATGAAATAATGGAAAGAGAGATTGTAGGAGGTGAATGAGAAATGCAATTGGAAAGAAATAAATAAAAAGAAAAGAATGCAGTTTTTTTTTTTATTATTATTTTGAAAATTTGAACGAGAAGAAAGGGAAAGAAATGAATGAGAAAAGAAAAACAAAAAAGGGAAAAAAATGAAAAAAAGAAGGAAATAAGGGAAAAAAACAAGGTTTTTTGAGTAGAGAGGAAGGGTAGAAGGAATGGAGGAAAGAAATAAAAGCAGACAAAAACAAGAAAGAAATCAACGTAGACAGAGAAGAAAATGCAAAAGTTTTTTTTTTTTTTTAGAAAATTGTAGACAAAAGATGGAAACAAATAAAAAGGAAAGAGAAAAGAAAAATGTAAAAATCAACAAGGTGGTAGAAAGATGGAAAGAAAGATTAGAGGAAGTGGGAGAGAGTTGTAACTAGAAAGCAATCGATTAAAAAATGCAAGTTTTTTTTTTTTTGGTTATTGTTGTAAAAGAATGGAAACCAGTGTATTGACAATTGGAAAGAAGTAAAAGGGAGGAAGGAATAAATGGAAACCAATTAAAGAAAATTTGGCAAATTAAATGTACAACAATAATGAAAAATAAAAATAAAGTAAAAATTGGAAAGAAGGAATAGATGAAGAGGGAAAGAAAAAAAAGAAATATAAAAGGAAAAACAAAAATGAAAAGGAAAAAAAAATCAAGAGAATTTGGCAAGTTCTATTTTTTTTATTATTATTATTTGTCTAAAGTAGGAATGAATTTGCAAGAGGGAAACAAATAAATGAAAGAAAGGGGAAAGGGGAAAGAGGTTGAAAACAGGAAAGAAACAAAAGAAAAATGGCAAGTTTTTTTTTTTTTTTTTTTTGAACTTGTAAAAGAAGAATGAGAAGTAATTGTATTGAAAATTGGAAAGGAGGAATAAAGAGGAAAGAAATCAAAAGTGGATTTTTTTTTTTTGAAAAGAAAGGAAATTTGGAAGAGAAGAAAAGAAATCAAATGTATTGAGAACAAGAAGGACAAAAGAAGAAAGGAAAAAAATTTAAAAGAGGAATCTTTTTTTTTTTTTTTGAAATTTGTAAAAATAAAAAGAATGTAGATGATTGGAAAGATGGAAAGATGGAAAGAATAAAGGAAAATTGAAAGTTGTTTTTTTTTTTTTTTGAGAGTTGTACAGAAGAAGAAAAAAAATGTACAAGGAAAGGAAAGAAATAGATGGGAGAAGGGGAAACAAACTAAACAAAAATTGGCATGATTTTTTTTTCCTGATTTAGATGATTACAGTATATAATACCAAATCAATCAGTCAAGATTTTTTTTCCTATATCTATACACAAGAAAACAAATAAAAACTTTTTCTTATTTGGCAATTTTTTTATTAAAAAAAATGTATTGAAAACAGAGAAGGGGATAGAGAAAGGAGAAATAGATGAGAGAGAAAAAAGAAAGAATTTAAACAGAATTTGACAAGATTTTTTTTTGTTTGTTTTTTAGGGAAAGAAATCAAATTGTAAAAAGAAGGTCAGGAGGGAAAGAAATTTGACAATTAAGGCAGAGGAAAGATAGAAAGAAATTTGAGAAAAAATGATAATTATTTTTCTCTTGCTTAATGGATGATAACACCAATAGAATTGATATACCAAATCATTAATCAAGATTTTATATATATACACAGAAGAAAATAAAATAAAATAAAAGCTAACACGAATCAAAAATTAAATAAATAATAAAATTTAATAGTTACCTCCCCGGCAACGGCGCCAAAAACTTGATCGACGCTAGTCTATGAATTAGAAAAGCGCGACATTTGTAATAAATTCTGCAAGCATACAGGTGTGTAGCATACAGGTCGAACACAGGGAGGAAAGTTAAATTTTATTATTTATATGTTTCGTGGGCGTGTTAGACGAACTTTGGAGGTTGATTTTGCAAACAAAACAAAATTAAAACTGTAATTTGATTCAGAACAGATCTAACTGAACCGACGATCAAATCACAATTTCAATGGAAAGCAAATGAACTATGAATTAGATTTGAATCTAATCAAACCCAATTTGACCTAAGAAAAATAATAAAAAGCAGAAATTGAAATTGCAGAAATTGAAATAACAAACAAGAATTAAAATTAGGATTTCCGCTGAATCTAATCAGACGGTAAATCACTAATGCAAACAAGTGCAAAATACAAATAGTGTTCTACCGAATCTAATCGTGTAGACAACACTAGTTGCTAAAAAAATGCAGAAAATAAAAGAGAAAAGAGAACCTTTATTAGAACAATGGAATAAGAGATGAGATATAGGATGGTGGCTACAAGGTTATTACAAGGGTATATATAGGGTAGATAGCCAAACCCTAACCCTAACCCTAATGGTAAATGGGCCTGGTCATTACACCACTAATTTGTTTACAATGAGAAACATAAATGGGCCTTAGATAAATAAAGCAAATTTGGGCCTTTTCTCCTTTTCCTCTTGCTTCCTTGATATTTCTTCATTGATTTGTGATGTTCAAAGCCTTTCTATCACTCCTTTTCTTGTCCAACAGCAACTAGATGTGATATCTTCATCTACAATTCTTGAAAATGCAAATGCACAGCAAATTGAACTCTATTTCTCTACATTTCTGGTTGCATGCGGGTTGGGTTGGACTATCTGTAAAAATAACAAAACAATACCCAAGTAATATTTATTTATATACAAAAGATAAGAAATAAGAGCATAAAATAAACACATTTCTATGTCAATCAGCAGCGGAAAAATAATACAAAGCACAACTGAAGGTGATATACGGATACAGAGCTTTCCAGATATCATTCCAGCTGTAAACCAGGATCCTGTGAATATAAATCTGCAAAACCAAAACTACTAGCTGCCCGTGTGGAAATAGGGGCACCCAAAGTTTAGGTTAAAACAATAAACTCCAGGTCAGTCATGTGATTGGTGTGAGAACTAAAACGGTTATTTAAAACTTTACTTTAAAAGAGAGTAATTCAAGGGACCACGCCGTATAACACGGAACGGGTTTCCTCCCAAGAATACCAGTGCATAGAATAAACACCGCAATGCTTTTTCGAAAAATTAAGCTATTATAAGACCCAGGTCCCATCACACAATGCAACGCAAGCCGGAGGATAGGGTTTTCCCTTATAATAGCCAAACATGCTTGGTACGTTTTAAAAACAAATCATTTGATACTATAATAAGTGTATAGTGTCAAAAGCAATTTCAATCATAAATATCAATCCTAGGCGGCATGGGTACCATCTATCATGTCGCCATACTAGGCTCTACAAATAAAACCAAAGTACACGTATTGGAAATTGGATTTCCGTCATGAGTCGAGGCAAGGGGCAAGCTCCTCTCCGCTTTCGAGATACTCTAGCAAATGTCTCAGGGATACGCACTCTGGGCAACCCTGGATCTTCAGGGTCGGTCCTCACTTACGTTAGAGGATTGGCAATTCCTGAACACACGTTTCCCGGTCCTTACAGACCTAAAATCGAGGCGCCCCATTGAACAACCACATAGGTGAAAAGTATATAAATGACAGGGCTGGTAAGTCACTGACACCACCAAAGCTAGAAAGAAACGTCGTGCTCTCCCTGTAGTCCGTATCCCGTTTTTGACACATACCGAGGTGTGAGGCTCGCGAATTTACGTTATACACAAAGCTACCACATAGGTCGTTCTTTGATCATCAACCACAAGACTTTGCTTTTCAACAGAAGCCTTGATCCATGCAACTCAGCGTGCCACACAGGCAATTCATGCCATGCGATTGATATCTATCGATATATAACCTCTAAGCTCATACGTCTCAGAGAAGGGCGTTATGAAAGAGAATAAATTCTCCGCCGCCAAACAGATATATATTTAACAGAAATCAATCAATACAGAATAAAATCCAATGTCAGACACACAATCCATTTACAAGTTCGTTCTGGGTCTGAACGAAACCGGAGGCACTTTCCTCGCATATCCATCCATCTCCAACTACGTCTGGACGACCACTAATTGATTCCCTCATCTTGGGTGTACAACCCAATCAAGATCATCAGTAATCACCCAAACGATGTGAAGACTTCCGGTCTTCAACCACCGTATTCATCTTCGACATATCGTCGAATCGGTTATTCAGAATGGTTATAAACCCGGCCTTTCCGAACAACCCGCTTATATTAAAAACAAATGTTACACAAACACAACATACGCCTCATTCCAATTCATTAGTCACTAACCGTAAATTAGCAAGAGAACAATTTCCCAAATATTAACCCCGAAGGCCGAAACCAACATCAGATCAATACCCAGGAAACCATTCTTCTTAACTAACCTACAGCTAGTTTCTAAATTTCATATTCTTAGGGAAAGGTTCCCATTAATTTTATCCAAGATAAATTCTTTGAATTTATTCTATAATCTTTCTTTGGGTATCATTTCAAACCAAATTATGGTTTTCCAAACTAGTCGAGATTAGTGAACCGCACCGAAGTAATTATTTATTTTATTTCCCAATCCCAACCTATTCATCCCATGAAGCAAAACTGGTAATACTCCATATCTAACACCATGGTGTTATCGGTAAAATTAATTACCATTTCACGTTCAAATCTAATTAAAGATTTAACTATCGCTTGGAGAAAAACTGGTGATACTCCATTCTCGCTCATTTTCCAAATTTGATAATTTAGATTATCAATTCACATTTCAATCTGATTGCAGATTCATTAAAACTCCTTTTACTGGGTTAAAGAACTAATGTCATTTAAAACACAGTTCACGACAAACCCAACTCACATTCTATTTATTATCAGGTTAAAGAACAAATGTTATTTAAAACATTGTTCACGATAAACCCACAAATCAGTTCTGTTTAAAACCCATTTCAAATCCATTTTATTTATTTAAAATAAACGGGTTGTTACTTTAGTTCTAAACTAGTTCATTTCGATAAAAAATTATTTTCATCTTTTCAAATATGGAGTTTTTCGTCCCAATTTTTCCCAAATCATTTCTTACGATTTTACACAAATTATTGATATTTTTAATAATTTTATCAAGGCTCGTACAGTCGATTTCCATCAACGGCCATCGAACTGCACTTACATCGACTTTTCCCAAATTTGATTTGGACGTATCTCCAAATCCAACCGTTAGATTTCAAATTTCTAATATTCGTTAGAATGTTCTTTTCGATACGAACCCAACGGTTCCGGTTTTAGGAGAATCCGACGATCGGATCTCCCGTAATGTCCGTTTGAAATAAATGGTCGAAATTCATGAACTGCCGCGGCGCGTTCTATTCAGGCCATTATATTATATATATATATAATATATATAATATATATTTCGTCGATTCCTATTTAAAACAAATTTTATAAATAGGTTTAAATTCGTTTCAAAAACAATTTCAACCTTTATTTCAAATTCAAATCAAAATCGAATTTTCTATTATAAATCCTTTTTACTTTCATTTCTATTTGATTTCAATTCAAATCGATTTTATTTCGATTCGAATTCATTTTATTTTCAATTTGATTCGAATTCGTTTTCTTTTCAATTCAAATCAAATTCATTTCGTTTTCTAATTAAATCAAATTCGTTTTCTATTCAAATCAAATTCATTTTCTATTCAAATCAAATTCATTTTCTATTCAACTCAGTTTGAATTCGCTTTCTTTTCAATTCAGTTCGAATTCATTTTCTTTTCAATTCAATTCAAATTGGTTTTCTATTCAATTCAATTCAAATTGGTTTTCTATTCGATTTAATTCAAATTGGTTTTCTATTCGATTCAATTCGAATTCATTCAAATTTCATTTCAAAATATTCGATTTCGAAATCACTTTTTAATATTCATTTTAAAATGAATAAAATCGATATAAATATCGTTCACGTCATAATGGCGTCAATCTAATCAACACGGCTTCATACATTTCTATTTTCAAATATTCTATTTCAAATATTTCTAATTATCAAAACATTTCGTTCAACACATGACTAATCTCAACGGATGAGTACTGTCAACACATGAACCTTTATTTTATAATATTCTTTAATTTTCAAATTGGAATGAGGCCCAATCAATTACCATATAAAGTTAATTATACGGATTCCATACACACATGTATATAATAGCAACGATAAATAATCAACCATCATCCAAAGTGCACTACACTGTATAAGCATCAAATATAGATATCTAACGCTTATAACAGCCTGTCGATCCATCGATCGACATACAACTAATTATTGGGATTAGTGTATGCTGTATTTTATCCCAATACCCGTGTGGGGTTTCAAACAATCAAACACTGATTTTATTTGTGTAGTTGGGCGATGTGTAAAATTTATCGACCCAATCGATATCAGTCAAATCAGTGTATATAAACAAATCGGCCGATTTGTTTATAAATATTTATTTACTCACTTTCACGTTAAAAATTATATTTTTAACGATAATATATTTTATTTTAACACATGAATTTCTATTGAATTCATTTATTCAATAAAATGATATTTTTATTTCTCTAACATATTTTGAAAATCGAATTTTTACTTCGCTATTCAATATATAAAAATTGAATTTTTACTTTGCTATTCAATATATAAAAAAATCGAATTTTTACTTTGCTATTCAATATATAAAAGTCGAATTTTTACTTTGCTATTCAATATATAAAAATCGAATTTTTACTTTGTTATTCAATATATAAAAATCGAATTTTTACTTTGCTATTCAATATATAAAAATCGAATTTTTACTTTGCTATTCAATATATAAAAATCGAATTTTTACTTTGCTATTCAATATATAAAAATCGAATTTTTATGTCATCGCCATAAAAAATCACATTTTCATTTCAATATATATATATAAGAAAAATCATAATTTTGACTTGTTATTCATATGATAAAAATTATATTTTTATCCTATATTATGATATATATATTTATATATATATATATATATATGTCGTATTTTATTTCAACTTTATCTTTATAAAAATCACATTTTTATAAACTAAAATCATTCTTTTTATTTTTAAAAATTATATCTTTTTACTTCTATTTCCTATAAAAGAAAAATCAGATTTGTAAAACAATTTAATTTATATAAAAGAAATCAGACTTTTAAAACAAAATTATATATATACATATGTATATATATATATAGGTTAACAACACTTTTAATTAAATTACCAAAGTAATTAGTAAACGTTAAATTACCTTATTCACTGATAAGCCTTGGCAGGCCCTCGTCGAACACAGCTCGCAAACTAGGGTTGCTTCTAGCGCGCAGATCAAGGCACGAGACGATAATCGCCTGGTTTCACATCGAAGAGCGTCGAGCAAGCTTCCCAACGTCACCAACCTCCCTCCGTTCGATCGCCTGTGGAAGGCGGAAATCTCCAAGCAATGGCGGTCCTTCGAGCTCGGTTTTGGGTTTTGGGGGGGGGGGGGGGGGTTCTGTGGCTCGTCGATCGAAGGGGGGCTGAGGGGGGCTCGAGCAGCTACTTGCGGCGCGAGGGAAGGGACTCCGGTTGGGTGCGACGCCGATGATCCTCGTGGCGCCTAGGGTTCCTCCGCGTCCTTCTTTTCTCTTTTTTGTTTTGTTTTTGTTTTGAAAATAGCCGGGGGGGGGGGGGGAAGAATGAAAGATAAGGGAGGGAGGGGAGACATTTTTTTTATTTTATTTTATTTCAAAAAAGTTGACTTTCACATATGACCTCTAAACGAGGACCACCGCCTGTCGTCCATAGCGTTTTATCCCCATTCCGAACACAATGGGATATGTATCGTAGTCTGATTCGATCGTTTTAATCAGTTTCCGTTAAAATCAACATATAACTCTATATATTGAATTTGAATGCGCATTTTAATTTACCGGGGTCACATACGAACTCTATAAATCCCAAAAAAATATTTTCTAGCTTCGTATTGACGATACGGTCCTAACAAAACTAGTTTCGTCGAATTCTGAGACCGTTTGAAAAATGGCCAATTTCCAGTCGATTAAAATCAACTGAAACTGGTCAAACACGTTTTACTTTGCCACGCTCACATATTGATTCGAAAAATTATGAAATTTGGAATCTAGCAATAACTTGACATCACGGATCCAACAAAAGTGGTTTCGTCGAAATCCGAGGTCGTTTGCAAAATATCTATTTTTAAGGGCCTGAATTCCATAGCGACTATTCAGAATTTTCAACTGGACATATCTTTTGATTCCCGCTATGAAATCTTGATTTGTCGGATTCGTTGGAAACATGTTATCAATTAGATCCTATTATTTTTGGTTTCACTAAAATCTGGATTATTTTGCACCCAGTACGTTCAATTGAAGTTTGAAATCGAATTATCGAACTACCGCGCCATTTTCAATTCTATTTATAATTATATATAATTATTTATATTCTAACGACGATGTATAGAATATATATACGTTCTAAATATATTCAAAATAAATTTTCGTCGATATTATTTAAAATAATTCATTTTAAATATTCAAAATTCACTAAAATTGCCAAAATAAAAATTTTAAACTGGCCCAGATTTTCGGGTTGTTACATTATCAACCATTATTGTATATGTATTATGATTCTGCCACAGGCGATGCAGACTGTTTTACTTCCAGTATTTATTATCATATGTATATGTACCGCCTTCGGCGATGTAGACTGATACCCTTATTATGTCTCACTGTATGTATATATTCCGCCTATGGCGATGGTGACTGGTCATTTCCCTTGTTTTACTAAGTTATATCCTATGTTGTGCTATTCTGATGTTGTTACATGTTATGAATCCGCTGTCATATCTATGTAAAATTATCCTATTTATTGTTTTTGCTATTATCTGTACTCTGTTATGATGATTGATGTGTTATATTCCAATGATTATCCTTAATACCATCACACGGATTTTGGGATCGTTACAGTTGGTATCAGAGCTTTGGTTAACCTAAGTTCCGGAATCTAACACATTAAACACCTCGTCAGAATAGAATCAGTAGTGTTCTAAGGCGAGTGGCTCATTAGAGATAGGATTAGTGATGTCCTAGAATGAGCTAAGCAGATAAGCAAAACAATTTGATCAGTACATCATTACCTTTCCTTATGTTCCCCTGCTTTATCATATATGAAAGTTATCATTTCTGTGAGCTTGACTCTTTTCTTTCTTATAGAGTACTTTATCTGATGGCAACACGAGCAGCAGCAGCCAGAGGTGGCCGAGGAGGCCGAGCACGGAGAGCAGGAGGACGGGGGAATATCCCCGTAGCTGATGGGGGTCCTATTATACAGCCACCAGCACCCCAGGACTTTGAGATAGACAGAGTAGCAAAGAGATACAGGAACCTGGGAGGAAAACCCTTTTCTGGCCTTGGTATAGTGACAGAGGCTATTGCTTGGTGGAAGACTTGTGAAAAGATTTTTGAGGGCATGGGATTAGGGACCCACAACAAGGCACGTCTAGGCATTTGACTCTTACAGGAAGAAGCCGAGTTGTGGTGGGATGCCATCACCTCTGAAGATGTGGAGGGTACTGTTAGGACCTGGGAGCAATTCAAGACCATGTTCAAGGAGAAGTTCGTACCTGAGCAGGCCTTAGAGCGGATGCGTGATCAGTTTGCTAATATCCAGCAGGGAGATCTCTCTATCCAAGACTACCTCAACAAATTCACTTAGCTATCGTGTTTGCTTTAAGAATCTGGAGGCATTATTTATTGGGCGAGAAGTTCGAACTATTTACTGATCATCAGTCATTGAAGTATCTATTCACTCAAAAAGATCTAAACTTGAGATAACAACGTTGGTTAGAATTCCTTGCAGCATATGATTTTGAGATTCTATACACTCCAGGGAAAGCCAATGTTGTAGCAGATGCACTCAGCATAAAGAATGAAATCATTGCCAGTTTTATCATTACGTCTTCATTAATTGACAGGATCTCGACCCTTCAGAAAGAAGATAATTTTGCAAAGGAGATGGTCAAAAGAATCAATGAAGGCATAGACTCCAGCTTCCAAGTGGATAGTGAGGGAGTTCTGAGATTAAAAGGAAGAATTTGTGTTCCTGACATCTCCAAGCTAAAGAGGGAAGTGCTTGTTGGATGCCACAGGTCCAAACTCAGTATCTATCCCGGTGTGAGCAAAATGTATAACGACCTCAAATGCACCTTTTGGTGGAAGGCGATGAAAAGAGATATTTCATTATATGTTAGCAGATGCTCCACTTGTCAGCTAGTTAAGAGCGATCAGCAGAAATTGGCTGGACTATTACAACCATTAGATATCCCAGGATGGAAGTGGGAGCAGATTTCGATGGACTTCATTGATGTTTTGCCTCGAACTAAGAAAGGAAACGACAATATATGGGTGATCGTAGATCGCTTCACGAAGACTGCCCATTTCATACATGTCCGATCCAACAGAATGGCTCAAAGTTTAGCACAGATTTACTTCAAAGAAATAGTTAAACTGCATGGAGTGCCGCTCAATATATTCAGTGATAGAGATTCCCTATTTACTAGCAAATTCTGGGGAGCATTCCAGACAGAATTGGGAACCAAATTGAATCTAAGCACCGCTTATCACCCTCAGATGGACGGCCAAACTGAGCGGGTGAATAGAATTTTAGAAGATTTACTGCGGGCTTGCATTATTGAATTTGGGTGTCATGGGAAGATCACTTACATTTGGTAGAATTCTCTTATAACAATAGCTATCAAGCAAGTTTGGGAATGTCGCCATTTGAAGCATTATACGGTAGACCGTGCAGATCTCCCGCATGATGGGTAGAACCTGGCAATAGACTTGTGTTAGGGCCCGATATGATTCGAGAAGCATCAGATAAAGTCGATTTCATCAAGAAGCGATTGAAAACCGCACAAAGCTGACAGAAAAGTTATGCTGATGCGAGAAGAAGAGATTTATCATTTGTCGTAGGTGATTATGTTTATTTAAGAGTTTCTCCGATGCGAGGAGTAATCAGATTTGGAAAAACAGGGAAGTTGGCACCGAGATTTATTGGTCCCTTTCCTATACTTGAACGGATTGGAACTCTTGCATATAGGGTTTTATTACCTGACTGGTTGCCTGGAGTGCATGATGTGTTCCACGTGTCTCAACTCAGAAAACATGTGCATGATCCGGATCTTGTTGTAGAAGAAGCAGCACAACATGACTTGGAAATTACTCCATAATTAGCAGTCAGAAGAGATCCATTGAAGATCGTTGGCAAAGAAACTAGAGAGCTAAGGAACAAAAAGATTCATTTAGTTAAAGTGTAGTGGAGTAGTGATCCTAGAGACTGTACTTGGGAAACTGAGGAAAGCATTAAACAAGCCTACCCCAAATGCAGAGTGGACATCTCTGACTAACTCCGGTGCAAGGTACCTTTACAATACTTTGCATTTACATTTTGTTTCCTACTTTGCTGTTGTTTCCTTTTCGAGGACGAAAAGTTTTAAGTGGGGGAGATTGTAATAACCCGGAAAATGTGAACCAATTTAAAAATTTTATAATTGGTTATTGTCAAAGAATTTAAACAATTGAAATAGCATATTTCAATAAAGTAATGGATTGGAGATAGTGAGGCAGTTTGAAAATTTGAATACAAACTTTGACAGACTGTATCGGGTGGAAAATATAACCGATTTTAGTGAAACCAAAAATATTTAAATCTGTTTATGAATACCTTTCTAACGAATCTGAAAAATAGAAGTTTCATAGCAGGAATCAAAAAGTTACAGCCAAATGAATTTTCAGAAAGGTCGCTATATAGAATGTATAGTCCTTGAAAATAGATATTTTGCATATGACCTCGGAATTCGACAAAACCACTTTTGTTCGATCCTGGATGTCAAACTATTGCTAGGTTTCAAATTTCATAATTTTTGAAGCTAGTATGTGAGCGGGGCAAAGGAAAATATGATTGGTCAATTTCTCTTAAAATGGGTCGACCTGAAAATAGACATTTTGCATACGATCTCAAAATTCGACGAAACTGGTTTTGTTGGGACCGTATCGTCAAAACAAAGCTAGATTTATTTTTCTGGAATTTTTCGATTCAGTTTGTGGCCCTAGCAAATTGAAATGTACGTTCAAATTGAATATTAAATGTTTTATACTTTAATTTGAAAAATAACTGACTGTAACAGTCGAATTGGCCAACGAAACATATCCCATTATGTCCGGAATGGGGGTATTTAGCTAGGGGTGACAGTCGTTGGGTTGAAATTGGTGTACGTTTGTTCAAAGGGATATTTTGGGAATTTAAAATTAAATATAATAAGGAAATATCCTCACTTTTCTCTCTCATCAGAAAATCGGTCAAACCTTCTACGAACGAACAACGGAACCCATTCAAAACTTCCAGGACTGATTGCCGCCGCCAAAGGCGTTTTCGCCACCCCCTGCAGTTGGCTTTTTCGTTCGCCTTCCCCTCCTCTTTCAATCAATCCAAGCCTCGTATGAATTCGTTTGGTATCTGCATCGAATTTCAGCTAGGAAGTCATCACTTTGGAGCGCCGCCGAGCATCAGAGGGGCCATCAAGTTGAGTGCCACCACAGGCGCTGGAAAGCCTGTTCGAAGCTCTTTGACGTTGCAGCATCCGATCGTGACGATACTGCACAGATCGATCGAAAATTTTAAACCTAGTTTTGAAGGTTTGAAAAGGTATCGGCTTTGAAATTTCTGAAATGAAAATAACACTTATAAGTGTTGCAAAACTTTGAAAAATCATATCTTTTTAGTGTGTTAACGAAATTCGATGAAACGGGAAACATCGGGACCGCAGGGAGGCTCTCTACCATCTAGCAGAAGCCACGGATTTTTATGATCTACATACGATTTTTGGCACTCCAAAAACCAATGTGAGGAATCTAAATCAAATTGTGTGAATGGAATCGTGTTGTATAAATTATATAAACGAAGTGTAAATTATATACGCATTGTATACCTCATGTACATGTGTTTTATAAGTTATATTAGCGATGTATAAATTATACAAGCGTTGTATGAAACATATATGCTTTGGATTGTGATGAAATGCAAGTGAATTATAGAAATAATATATATATATATATATACTCCCCTCGTCCACAGACCATGGACGACATTTATTTCTTGTCATTGGCGTGAAAACATATAGTATGATGAATGGTTGGAAATAATTGTTTGTGGTTGATATTGTGGTTGAAAAATACCTTTGTGGTTGAAAAATACCCTCTTGTGGTTGAAACAAATTAGAATAGGATTGTGGAAATGAAAATAAAACATGTCGCCTGCGTGCGAACTAGATGCATGATTCCCCATTGTCAAAAACTGCGAGGTTTTAAGGTAGAGCGAGGAGCCATACTAGGGACGGTCCCGGTTTTAACTACCCTACCGTTATGCTGCCGAAATTTTCTGAAATATTCATGTGTTAGAATAATTTTCATTTGTTGAAATTAATTACATATGTTGAAACCAATATTCATGTGTTGAATTGAAAATCATTCATTGAGTTGAAATTCATGTGTTGAATGTTATTCAAATTTTAAACAAATAGATTTAACGATAAAAATCACATTTTTATAGATATATAAACTATAGAGAATATTCATGTGTTGAATTGAAATTCATTCGTTGAGTTGAAATTCATGTGTTGAATGTTATTCGAATTTTAAACAAATAGATTTAACGATAAAATTTACATTTTTATATATATACAAACTATAGAGAATATTCATGTGTTGAATTGAAATTCATTCGTTGAATCGAAATTCATGTGTTGAATGTTATTCGAATTTTAAATAAATAGATTTAACAATAAAAATCACATTTATATATATATACAAACTATAGAGAATATTCATGTGTTGAATTGAAATTCATTCGTTGAGTTGAAATTCATGTGTTGAATGTTATTCGAATTTTGAATAAATAGATTTAACGATAAAAATCACATTTTTATATATATACAAACTATAGAGAATATTCATGTGTTGAATTGAAATTCATTCGTTGAATTGAAATTCATGTGTTGAATGTTATTCGTATTTTAAAATAAATTGAATAGACAATAAAAATTACATTTTTATTGTGAATATGAAGCGTTAAAAACATCCACGTGTTGAATAAATATTTTTGATGATAAAAATATTACTTTTATCATGTATACGCTTTGGTAAAAATACACACGCGTTGAAATAAATATTAGTTCGCTAGAAATATTATTATTAGCTTTGCTCTGCATATATATACATGTGTCGAACAGGAAAAATGGATTAGCTGTAGAGTAAAGAAATTATTTGCGTGCCCGACAAATAGGCAAGCTTTGATGAGTTGGCTGCGCAATTTTATTTTTATATCAACTCCTATGAATGCCATTGGATGCGGAGTGCTGGTTATTCTGTGTAAAATAATAAACATTGCCATAGGATAGTAACAATTAATTTTGAACTACACTACATGGCATACTCCTTGACGATAGGCATACTTCATCATATTCCACTTAAGCATTTGGAGCTTGTGTGACGAGGTTGAAGATTTAACATACGAGCAAGAGGCTTGTATGGCGATGATTATATACTACAGGTTGAACAGATGACTGATATGGACTATATAAAATATAACGATAAATTGCCAGATTAATAAAAACCCCACACGGGTCTGGAGTTGACAATAATCACGTCTCTCTAGTCATTAGATACGACACATGGACTATTTATTCCCACACGGGACGAGGTGACGAGGATTTACCCTCTGGAGTAATTTAAAATACACGCTCCCTCAGGCTTGACAGGGTGACGAGAATTTATTCTCTGGAGTTATTATCTATACACGCTCCCCTGTATACACCAGAATATATCACTATAAATATGTGGATGCTTTATTGGATTTATTAGGTACCTAACACGGCCCGGTAAATTTCCAAACCCCTTCCCGTACAAAGGAGGTTAAGGCGAAATTTTTCGAAATATTAAGGCGTTAGTGAAATATTTTAAGTGAAAACTATGTTGAAATTAAAGAATGAACTATCTTTGAAATTAAAGAATGAACTATATTAAATATAAATAGAATTGAAAGGAATCGAAGCTGTGCAGTTTGTGTTTTGAAATCGTAATTTGCATCGATTAGTACGAGAGATCCGACCATCGGATTTTCCCGAAACCGCAACCGTTGGGTTCGCCTTGGAAATATCTTTCCAACGGCACCAACTTTGTAAAAATCCAACGGTTGGATTGTTTGGAATGTTTAATTCAAATCTAAAGAAAAACAGTGCCAGAACCGTTTATATTTATATATAAATATAAATATAATTAAATTAAATCGAATAACGACGCTGCAGTTCGAATTTTGAAAACGTAACTTCAAACGACTAGTGTGGAAGATCCGACCATCAGATTTTCACAAAACTGGAACCGTTGGGTTCGCTTTGGGAATATCTTCCCAGGGACATAGACTTTGTAGAAATCCAATGGTTATATTTTCAGATATGTGTAAAACAAATTTGGGAAAAAAGAACACCAGTGCCACGGCATGACCTGAAACGTCGTTTAATTAAATATGGCCATTTTTAAATAAATAAAAATGGAGAAAAATCGTTATAAAATATTATAAGCAACATGGATTGGAAATAAACCAATTTGGCTTGATCTGCTTGATATTTGATGGTTGTATGTGTTTGACACGAAAATTATACTAAAGAACTGAAATATGAATGTCGAATAATATAACCATTAAAAGAATTGATTTGAATTCTGATTATACGTGAATTATTTGAAAAGGCCGAGCTAACCCTCATTTCAAATAATTGATTGAACGATTCGAATTGGAAAATACAAAGACGATTCAAGACCGACGATCTTCGTATCGTTTGGATGGGTGCTGCTGAGGTTCCTGATTGGAGTAGCTACCGTAAAGGAACGGAAGTAGTAGCCGTCTGAACGTATGTGTTCATTGTACGGATATACGAGAAATTTGGTGCCTCCGGTTTCGTTCAGACCCAGAACAGACTTGTAAATGGCTGTGTGTCTGACATTAGATTTTGTTCTATACTGATTGATCTCTGTTAAATATATATTTGTTTGGCGGTGGAGAATTTATTCTTTTGCTTAACGCCCTTCTCTGAGACGTACGAGCTCAGAGGTTATATATCGATAGAAATTAGTCATATGGCGTGGATTGCCTATGTGGCATGCCAAGATGCTGTGATCAAGGCTTCTGTTGCAAAGCAAAGTCTTGTGTTCGATGATCAAAGCATGGCCTACATGGCCTGGCTTTGTGTATAGCGTGGATTCGCGAGCCTCACACCTCGGTATGAGTTAAAAACGGGATAAGGACTGCAGGGAGAGCATGACGTTTCTTTCTAGCTATGGTGGTGTCAGTGACCTACTAGCCCTGACGTTTGTATCTACTTTTCACCTATGTGGCTGTTGGAATGCGAGGCGCCTCGATTTTAGGTCTGTAAGGACCGGGAAACGTGTGTTTAGGAATAATTAATCCTCAAACGTAAGAGAGGACCGGCCCTGAAGCATCCAGGGGTTACTTAGAGTGTGTAGTCCTGAGGCATTTGCTATAATGTCTCGAAGCGGAGAGGAGCTTGCCCCTTGCCTCGACTCACGACGGAAATCCAATTTCCAATACGAAATAATGGATTTGATTGTAGAACTAGTATGGCGACATAGTGGTATGGGGCACTTATGCCGTCTATGATTGATATTTATGATGCTATTCGTTTTTGAAACATATATGCACTAGTAATAATATCTAATGATTTTGCTTTACACGTATTAAGCATATTTGGCCATTATAAGGTAAAACTCTATCCTCCGGCTTGCGTTGCATTGTATGATGGGACTTGAGTCTTATAATGGCTACATTCTTTTTAAAAGCATTGCGTTGTTTTAAAGAATTTACTTTGTTTTAAATGCACCAACAATCACTGGAGTAAACCCGTTCCGCGAAAGTGACGTGGTCCTACGATTTGTTTATTACTGTTGTTTGAACTGTTAAGTAGATTTCTCATACGAGTCCCCATGACTGACTCATTGTTTATTTCACTTTGCAAACGCGGGTGCCCTTATTTTCACACGGGCAGCCTAGTTCACAGGTGACAGGTTGTTTTGGCTCAGCACTGTAGTATGGAGCGCACTTTTGGCTCATGGCGAGGCTGACTTCACCGAGATGACTTTGACATTATCCGCCATAATTGTATAAGTATTATGATTCCGCCACAGGCGATGTAGACTGTTTTACTTCCAGTATTTATTATCGTATGTATATGTACCGCCTTCGGCGATGTAGGCTGATACCCTTATTATGTCTCACTGTATGTATATATTCCTCCTATGACGATGGTGACTGATCATTTCCCTTTTTTTACTAAGTTATATCCTACGTTGTGCTATTCTGATGTTGTTGCATGTTATGAATCCGCTGTCATATCTATGTAAAATTATGCTATTTATTGTTTTTGTTATTATCTGTACTCTGTTATGATGTTTGATGTGTTATATTCCAATGATTATCCTTAATACCGTCACAATGCATTGTGTTATATTCCAACGATCGTAAGAGTACTAGTGGTATATGTCATTTCTTAGGGCATTCACTAGTCTCGTAGTCCAGTAAAAAGAAAAATACTGTATCTTTGTCAAGAACTAAAGCAGAATATATCTCTATTGCATTGGCTTATTCACAAGTAATATGTATGCATCAAACTCTAAATAATTTTGGATTAATAATAAATAAATCACCAATATACTGCGATAATTTGAGTGCTATAAATATATCTAAAAATCCAGCTCATCACTCAAGAACTAAACATATCGATATACGACATCATTTTCTAAGAAATAATGTAAGTAAAGAGAAAATTTCCCTCAAATTTATAGAAATAGATAAACAAATAGCAGATATATTAACAAAACCATAAATGAAGCAAAGTTTACTAAATTTAGAAGAGAATTAGGAATTTTTTCATTAAATGAATTAGAATAATTAAGTATATTAATATATATAAGGATAACATTAAAAATAAGAAATATTAAAATTCTATGTATGTCGACATACATAGAAGCTTATGTCAACGTATAACTGCCAGATTTTAAAAATTTATTCCCACCAAAGTTTAGTTACAATAACTGTTTAAACTCTCCACTTCGACTTTTCTTCTTCACTCTCCTATTTCACTTCTGTAAAAACTCAAAACAAAAATAAATAATGTCCACCACTAATTATAACAACCAAATTAACTCTGAACCATCCGCTGGACCATCCATAGGTCCATTCCAACGTTCTACCCTCTATCATAGAATCAAATTGGAAGAGAAAATGGAGTATGCTATAACGACTCACTATTTTTTAACATCTCAAATCGGTAATTAAACCAACTTAAGACGTTCTAAACATTGAATCGTTATTTCTTATGGGATTAACAAGAACAAATCACAGAATCACAGAATTTTTTTATACAATATTAACAGTGGAAAAAAACATTTTATAACAAATGTCAGAGTACAATATTTATATATTTACAGCGGAGGCTATAAGTGTAATAATTTGAACTATATAAATTTGAAATCTTATGGCTGAACAAGTTAACGGCAGCAGAGCATCTTCATGAATCTTCAGTAACCTTATCATTGTCACCTTCAAATATAAGATGTAAATTACTTTGGTCTTGGAATAATGCAAAAAAACCAAGTGGTCCGAGTGTGGTTGAGGAATTGCTTGACGCAAGCGACGAAGCGGTGGCGCAGGCGATGAAGTGGTGACACTCGGTTCCAATGGCGGTTGATGTATACGGGTTGATCATAAAGAAAACCTGCGGAGCGAAGGGGAAAGGCGAACACCGGTGGCTTGGATTTGCGATACGCTAAAAGTGGATCATGGCCCAACCATGGAGCTGTTTAGGCAGCGGTAATACCTTGCAGGCGGGCTGAAGATGATCGACGGAACCACGCTTGGTGGAAGTGGATGGGTTTGTGCCGAAGTATAAGGGCGGCGACACTCGATTAGGCAAGGAGAAAAGTCGCGGCAAGGAGAAAAGAGTGGACGGGCCAAAATGATTTGGGAATTTCGAGTTCAGCTGGTACAAGAAGAAATGGGAAAAGTTATTTTTGGGGAAGGAATGGGAATAGTTTTGAATCAAAATGGATTATGGGGGATTGGGTTTGACGTGAGTTCCTTTTCTCAGTGAAAACGAATGTGAAAATCAAAGGAGCGGAGAGAAAAAGAGTACGCGTGTTAGCAAAAGTCTGACCATTTGAACGCGTGTAATAAAGTTTGATACATATTTGTTTATTTTATTTTATTTGTTATTATTATATTATTTCCTTCCATTTTAAATGATACTTCAATTATATTAATTAATAAACAACTCAAATGAAGGCAGGTGAAGTTCGAGACAAGCGACACAAACCAAATAAATACATATATGATACAGATCAAGATTTGCAAGACTAACACTATCAAATACTAAACTTCATAATTTAATTGATATTTTAAATTTTAATGTCAATTACGATATCGCTTATTGCTATCGTAAATCGATTATCCAAATCAGTTAAAACGAAGCAAACGAACTTAAACATTTTTGTTATATAATTATTTGATTACCCCCAGTAATAAATTAAATTTTAAGAATCAACGTTTTACAAATTATTGATTTCTGATTTGTCTTTTAATTAAACCAGCTCTAGATTTCAAATTTAAAATAAAATAACAAGTATAAACATAATTTTTCAATACTAAATTAAAATAAATTTTAAAATTTATTTGTCAAAATCTCTCATTTGTTACAATCTCCCCCCTTAAAGCTTTTCTTCCTTGAAAAGGAGAGTCTGTAAATTTGAATTAAAGCATGAAATAATTTCTTCAACTTAACATCCTGTTCAATTTTCAAATCACTCGAAATATGATCATTTTCTTTTCATATGAAATCATACTTTCTTCGGGATTTTCAGAACCAAAATCATTTTGAAATTTCAAATGTTTTACAATAGACGACATAAAACATTTATGTCCCAAGTCGAGAGGTTTCTCCTAATGACTAGGCCCCTAGGCATGACCTATGCTCACATCAATATATAAATGATGTCTCTCCAGACCTCGGAGCAGACCATCATTAAGGGCTTTCACCCATGTCATAACTTTCTTTAGTCATGGGTTACTCGAATCTTAGCGATAAATCATTTTATTTCATATCTTGAACTTTATAAATCATTCAGTAATACTTTCCAAATTATATATCATTGTTGTTTTTCAATTATCTTAAAATCTCAGGATTCAAATCGTCGAACTTCCTCTGTTAAGACCACCTTATAAACCATTTAAATTTATAAGTCATATCAAGTTTGTTGCGAGACATTAATAAAGAAATATCAATTACAAAATTTTGGGAACTATATTCTCAAATAATCATTCCTATTCAAAAAAAATAATCCAACTTGTCCATCAATTTATCGACGCAAGACAAAAGGGAAGGGTTGAGGAACAAGGTTTGACGCTTTCGAACTAGAGCACAACCAACGAATAGATACAAAAAATGAGTCCGAGTTAAGGAAAACAAAATGTATCAATGAGCGAAGCGATATTGTTTTATTTTCAAAATATTCATTTCTATTCAAATGATATTCCAGTTATTCCTTATTACAACTTATTAGAACAAAAATAAGTTATAGAATTTTAGGACTTGAAAATTTTCTGACGCCCTGAATTATGGAAAACTTCGGCAGCACCTCCCCTGCATGGTTCGATCGGGAAAATTTTCCCATCCACAAAAACAATAAAAACACAAAATAAACATCTCATTTATATAATGAGGGATCCTGGAATGACCCAAACTTCCAGGATCTCTAAAGAGACAGAGGAGCCCGGATTGCTTTCAGAACACGACGCATCAAAAGACAAACAAGAGAACATTTCAATGCTGTTACAACAATTACATCAGAGTACAAGATATCAGAGTTCAATTAAATAATATACAGTGGAAAAATATCAAAGATTTAAATTGCATTTAAATACATAAACATAATTTGCAGTGGAAAACATCAACTACCATAGCTGAAAGAAATACACGGATATAAAGCTTTCTGAATATAGCTCCAGCCGTAATCCAGGATCCTATGAAAGAAATATCTGCGAAAACCAAAACTACTAGCTGCCCGTGTGGAAAATATGGGCACCAAGAATTTAGATAGAAACAATAAACTCCGAGTCAGTCATGGGACTAGTGTGAGAAAAAGACAGTTATTAACTTTATTTTAAAGTTAGGTAAATCGTGGGACCACGCCATATGACACAGAATGGGTTTCCTCTCATGAATACCATAAAACAAAACTCTCCATGCTAAATAAAGGGAAAATGAAGCTATTATAAGATTTTGGTCCCATCACACAATGCAACGCAAGCCGTAGGATAGAATTTTACCTTATGATAGCCAAATATGCTTGGTACGCAAAATTTATCTTTTATTATTACTATAAGTGAAGAAATCAACTGCAAATATAAATGTATCAATCACAGACGGCATATGTACCATGTATTATGTCGCCATACATAGGTTTACAACTAAAACCGAAAAATATTGTATTGAAAGTTTGGATTTCCATCATGATGGCTACTGATCCAAAAGATCAATCACGTAGTGTAATAATCAATGGCTTACGTCCCGACAAGAGAAAACACCATAGTACACACCCACACTATATCTAGGAAATCGAGTATCACTGCGGCTTACGTCATGGCTAGAGAAAACACCTCTTACTTTATCCTTCTGGGAATCGGGGGGTGTGCCCTATCCCTACTAGGTGTGGAGCGACCACACCCAACCCATCACAGTCGACCGAATCCATAACAACCATAAAGGGTGTCTATCCTCATCTCAAAAGAATACTGATCTAACCATCAGTTCACCATCATACCGGTGTGAGGCTCACGAATTAACGCTACACAATGTTATGCTACTTAAAGCTGTGCTTTGATCATCAACCACGAGGCTCTGCTTTTCAACAAAAGCCTTGATCTATCTATCTCAGCGTGTCACATTGTCAATCCATACCATACCATTGATTTCTGCCAATATATAACCTTTAAGCTCATAAATCTTAGAGAAGTGTGTTAAGCAAGAGAATAAATTCTCCACCCCCTATAGATATATATTTAGCAGAGATCGACGAGTATAGCATAAAGGAATATAATGTCAGACATACCATCCATTTGCAAGTCCGTTCAGGGTCTGAACGAAACCGGAGGCACCTTATTCCTTATCCTATATGTCCAATACATGAGAGAGGCCCTCGCATATCCGAACAGTCAACAAGTATGTCCGGACAACTACCACAATAACCCCTTCCTTTGAGCTAACCAAAGCAGGGCATCAATAGTAATCCATTCGATATGAAGATCGCTGGTCTTGCAACTTCTTCAAAATCTTTGACATTTAATCATCGTATCAGTTATTCAGAATGGGTTAAACACTATCTATTCGAACAACTCGCGTATCATATAATCGAGTGTTATAAAAACACATCATACTCATCATTCCAATCTAGAATATTGATTTATTCAAATGTTCTTTTCACATTTAAACCAAATTAAGGTTTATCAAACTAGTCGGGATTAACGAGCCTTACCGAAGTAATCGTTCTTTTTATTATCCCAATCCCAACCTATTCATCCCTTGGAGCAAAATTGGTAGTACTCCATATCTAACAGCTAGCGTGTTATCGGTAATATTAATTACCATTTAACGTTCAAATCTAATTCAAGATTTAACTATCGCTTGGAGTAAAACTGGGGGTACTCCATTTCAAACATTTCTTGAAATTGATACATTTAATTTCCACATTCACATTTCAATCTAATTAAAGATTCATCAAAACTCCACTTAGTTTTAATCTCCAAAAAAAATCATTATTTAATGATTATTAAAATTTAGGAAATAAATCTTGTATTTAATTGGGTTAAAGAACGAATGTCATTTAAAACATCGTTCACGATAAACCGAAAGTTACCTTCCACCAAAATGGAATCTACACGGAAATTATAATAATACCTGTGTCAAATAATACAGAAACAGGAATATTTTTAATTGTAAGGGTACCTCCCAAAACATCGGGTTTACCTGCTCCATCGGAAGCAGCTGGCGGGCTAGACCCGTCATAGACATGAGCTACTGTAGCTTTCTTCAGCAAAGGACAGTCTTTGACTAGATGATCGGTCTTGCGACAGTTGAAGCACGAGCGAGGGTTCTGAGAGCCTTGGCTCGAGCCTTGAGAATTTGTCTTCTGTCTCTTCGGAGCTGTGCAGACGTTTGAGTAGTGCCCCGGCTTACCACAGTTAAAGCAATTTCCTCTTGGCGGCTTGCCAGTCTGAGGCTTTGAAGATGCTGCTTGGCTTGACTCGCCCTGATTTACTGCAGGCTTGCGCTTGTTTCCGGCTTGGCTTCTAGCGCGATCCTGATCCAGATGCCTTTGATCAAGGTCTTCATAGTTGCATGTCATTTCCACCAGCTCGTTGAATTCCAGCTTGACATGGGCTATGGCTCTATCATGATATTGTCGTCTTAGCCCAAGGATAAACCTCTTATTTTTGGATTTTGCGGTGGCGACGAGCTCTGGAGCATAGGGCGACAACATTGTAAATTTGTTCAAATAATCTTGCACGGAAAGATCCCCTTGCTGGAGATTGGCGAAGTCATCGTGCATTCTTTCTAGAGCTTGTTCTGGGACATATTTCTCCTTGAAGTGTTCTTTAAATCCATCCCATGTTCTTCCAGCTTCTCTATTCCCGGCGGTAAGAGATTCCCACCATAATTCGGCTTGTTCCTGCATAAGCCAGGCACCCATAATAGCTTTGTCTTCGTCTCCAAGCCTTAGGCCTTCAAGAATTTTCTCGCATGTTTTGAGCCATGCAAGGGCCTCTATTACGGTGCCAGTTCCTGAGAAGGTCTTGCCTCCTAAGTTCTTATATCTCTTAGCTACGCGGTCAAGCTCGAAGTATTGAGCTGCCGGAGGTTGTATCAAAGGTCCTTCTTGAGCTGGGATTTCTCCCCTTCCTCGGCCTCGGCCGGCACGGCCTCCTCTAGCGGCGGCTGCTCTGGTAGCCATTTTTCAAATTCTGTATAAGCAACAAAAAAAAGTCAGCTAACAGAAATGATAGTCTATTGCATAGTTAAGCAGAAATTTCTACGGAAAGATAACGATGGACTGATCAATTGTTTTTGCTATTCTGCTCTGCTTATTCTAGGGCCTTACTAGTCCTATCTCTAATGAGAGACTCACCTTAGAATTCTACTAATTCTATTTTGACGAAGTGTTTAATGTGTTAGACTCCAGAACTAAGGTTAACCAAAGCTCTGATACCAGCTGTGACGATCCCAAAACCCCGTGACACGGTGTTAAGGATAATCATTGGAATATAACACATTAATCATCATTAACAGATCACAGATAATAGCATAAACAGAAAATAGAATAATTTACACACATATGACAGCGGAATCATAAAGATATCATCACATCAGAGAAGCACAGTACAAGATACAACTTAGTGCATAATGATACATAATCAGTCACCATCGCCTGAAGTGGAATCATACATAAAGAGTACACAAAATGAATATCAGTCTACATCGCCAGTGGCGGAATCATAATATAGATACAATAATGGCGGAGAAAATCCAAGTCAGCACAGTGTAGTCAAGCCTCGCCATGAGCCAAAAAGTGCGTCAGAAACCTGTAACTAGGCTGCCCGTGTGAAAATGAGGGCACGCGAGTTTGCAAGGTGAAACAAACTACGAGTCAGTCATGGGACTGGTATGAGAGATCTACTCAACTTATTAACCACAATAATAAGGCAAATCAAAGGACCACGCCACTTTCGCGGAACGGGTTTACTCCAATGAGTGCTAGTGCATGAAATAAAATAAATGATTAAATCAACGCAATGCTTTTTATAAAATGAAGCCATTATAAGACTCAGGTCCCATCACACAATGCAACGCAAGCCGGAGGATAGAGTTTTTACCTTATAATGGCCAAAGATGCTTCATACGAATAAAACAAAAGGGTTTGGTATTATTACTAGTGCATATATGTTTAAAAAGAAATTCAATCATAAATATCAATCCTAGGCGGCATAGCTACCATCTACTATGTCGCCATACTAGTAATACAATCACATTCGCATATTTCGTATTGGAAATTGGATTCCTTCATGAGTCGAGGCAAGGGGCAAGCTCCTCTCCGATTCGAGACACTCTAGCAAATGTCCCAGGACCCCACTATGATCCTTGGATCTTCAGGGCTGGTCCTCTCTTACTTTCGATGATTGGCAATTCCTGAACACACGTTTCCCGGTGCTTACAGACCTATATCGAGGCGCCTCGCATTCCAACAACCACACAAGTGAAAAGTATATATAATGTCAGGGCTGGTAGGTCACTGACACCACCTTAGCTAGAAAGAAACGTCGTGCTCTCCCTGTAGTCACTCTCCCGTTTTTGACTCATACCGAGGTGTGAGGCTCACGAATTCACGTTATACACAAAGCTACGTCACACAGACCATGCTTTGATCATCAACCACAAGACTTTGCTTTGCAACAGAAGCCTTGATCATATGCCACTTAGGCGTGCCACACAGGCAATCCACTCCATGCGACTGATCTCTGTCAATACATAACCTCTGAGTTCGTACGTCTCAGAGAAGGGCGTTAAGCAAGATAATAAATTCTCCACCGCCAAACAGATATATATTTAACAGAGATCAATCAACACAGAACAAAATCCAATGTCAGACACACAGTCCATTTACAAGTCCGTTCTGGGTCTGAACGAAACCGGAGGCACCAATTCCTCGCATATCCGTACAATCAACAGTATGTGTGGACGGCTACTACTTCAATTCCTTCATGGTAGCTACTCCAATCACGAGCATCAGTAGCGCCCATCCATCCAACGTGGAGATCGTCGGTCTTCAGTCGTCTTCGACTCTTCGACTTCTCAACGTCGATCGATTATTTGAAATGAGTTAAACTCGGCCTTTTCAAATAACCCACGTATATTTAGATTTCCAAATCAATTAATCACATGGTTGGACTATTCAACATTCACATTTCAGTTATTTAGTTATAATTTTCATGTCAAATACATTCAACCATCACATATCAAGCAAACACAACAAAATTGGTTTATTTTCACTCTATATCGTCCATAGTACTTTATAACGATATATCGCCATTTTTATTTAATTTGAAACGGCCATATTTAATTGAACGACGTTTCAGGTCGTGTCGATGCACAGGCGCTGCTTTTCATTAATTTTGTTTTACACATATATGAAAATCTAACCGTTGGATCTTCACAAATTTTACATCATTAGGAAGGTCATTTCAAAACGAATCCAACGGTTTCAGTTTTGGGAAAATCCGACGGTCGGATCTTCCACACTAACCATTTGAAGTTACGATTTCAATTTACGAACTGCAGCGTCGTTATTCGATTTAATTTAATTATATTTATATATATAAATATAATCGTTTATGGCGCAGTTTTTCTTCAGTTTTGAATTAAACATTCTAGACAATCCAACCGTCGGATCTTCACAAAGTTGGTGCCGTTGGAAAGATATTTCCAAGGCGAACCCAAGGGTTGCGGTTTCGGGAAAATCCAATGGTCGGATTTCCCGCACTAGTCGTTTGAAATCGCGGTTTCAAAACACGAACTGCACGGCCACGTTTCGTTTTAATTTCATTTATATTTATATATTTATATAAATATAGTTCATTCAAAAATTCCTATATCGTTTCCACTTCAATTATTTCACTAACGCCTTTAAATTTCGGAAAATTTCGCCATAACCTCCTTTGTACGGGAGGGTCTGGGAAAATTCCCAAATAGCCACACGGGCGTCTCATATCAAAAAGAAAAAGAAAAAGCCAAGCGGCTAGCCAACAGGCTCATAAAATCATCACCCAAACAAAGCGGTAAATGTGTACCTATTTGTCAGGCACAAAATTCTATTTCTCTTCTCTAGCCCCTTTTTGCTTTAACCTATTCAATAGATATGCATGTACATATATACAATTTCTAACATTTATCATTTTCCATTCAATTTCACGTTTGATTTGCTTTGGTTTAAGAACACCATTCATTCTAATGTTGCATGCATAGGCTAAAATCATATCATTAGCTAGTTAATGTATATTTCAACTCATGCACGTTTATTTGAACAAGTGGCTATTATTAACACTTCACATTTCAAAGATGATAATTTTGGCGAACTAAAATAGATTTCAACACATGACTATTTTATTTAGTTCCTATGCATGTTAAAAAAAAAATATTCCTACCACAAATATTTTTTTCAACGTCCGCATATCTTTAGCATATCACACATATGATAAAAATGATATTTTTATCATTTAAAATATTTATTCGACAAATAGATGTTTCAGCACTTCATAGTTTCAATAAAAATGTAATTTTTATTGTTCGATCTTTTTATTCAACACATGAACTTTTCCACTACATACTCTTCTCAACAAATGAGTATTTCCACACATGGACATTTTATTTATGTTGTTCATATTAGAAAGATGGGATTTTTATTGTTGAAACTAGTTATATAAGGCGAATATTTTTCATATTTCATATACATATAAAAATGTGATTTTTATTGTTGTTTAAACACTTCACTCATTCACAAATGAATTTAATTTTCACACAACACTTTTCAACACATGAATATTTCCACACATGGATATAGTTTCAATATATGACTTTGATTTCAACGCATGAAAATAATTTCAACATATGAAAATAATTCTAACACACAAAGATTATTCAAAATTTCGGCAGCATAACGGCAGGGTAGTTAAAACCGGCACCATCCCTAGTACGGCTCCTCGCTCTACCTTAAAACCTCGCGGTTTTTGACAATGGGGATTCATGCATCTAATTCGCACGCAGGCGGCATGTTTATTTTTATTTCCACAAATATTTCCAATTCATTTCAATTACCAATGGGAATTTTTCAACCACAACCAAACAATATCAACCACAAACAATTATTCAACCATTCGTATTTTTCATCCAATATTTCACACCAATTCACCACAATAAATATCGTCCATGGTTTGTGGACGAGGGGAGTATATATATATAATATAATATATATTTGCTATATTTCACTAGCATTTCAACACATATATCACTTATTCTATGCATGTAAAAATTCATACTTCGCTTATATAGCATACACTACGCATGTACATGAGGTATACAACACGTATGTAATTTATATTTCACTTATATATATTATACACGACATTTTCCATTCAATTTCACGTTAATTTAGATTTCTCACCTTGGTTTTCTGAGCGCTAAAAATCGATACGATGTCAGAAAAATCCGTAGCTTCTTCTATTGGGTAGAGAGCTTCCTTGCGGTCTCGATGTTTCATGTTTCATCGAATTTCGTCAACACACCAAAAAGATATGATTTTTCAAAGTGTAAAGATCAAAGAAAAACTCACTTTCACGATGGTTCAAAACTAGGTTTGCGGTTTTCGCGAGAACCGGGGCACGAGGGGACGATCAGGGAGTTGGACCTGGAAGAGCTTCGAGAGGGCTACAGGCGCGCGGCGGTTTGGTGGCGTTCGGTGGTCCAGATCGGCGGCGGCGGCGGTTTAAAGGTCGGAACTTTGGAATGGGATATCTCGACGTAGAAGCAACGATAGGGGGAGCTCCTTATATGGATTTGAAGAGGGGAAGGAGAACTAAAAAAAGTTGAACTGGGGGAGGAGCTAATTCGGGCTGTGGCGATCGGAAATCGCCAGGGAAGGGGGAAAGCTTTTCCATCGTCGATGTCGGGGTCGGGGGGGGGGGGGGGGGGTTTCTGATTTTTTTTATTATTTATGAATGGAGAAATATGATTGGCCGAGGGCTATATTAAATTTTTAAATAGTGTTTTCTCAAACGAACTCCTTTTTAAACCCAACGACTATCGCCCCTAGCTAAATACCCCCATTCCGGACACAATGGGATATGTTTCGTAGGCCAATTCGACTGTTACAGTCAGTTATTTTTCAAATTAAAGTATAAAACATTTAATTTTTAACTCTGAACGCACATTTCAATTTGCCAGGGCCACAAACTGATTCGAAAAATTCCAGAAAAATAAATCTAGCTATGTTTTGATGCTATGGTCCCAACAAAACTAGTTTCGTCGAATTCTGAGGTCGTTTGAAAAATGGCCATTTTTTGGTCGATCCAATTTAACAGAAATCGACCAAACACATTTTCTTTTGCCACGCTCACATACTAGCTTCAAAAATTATGAAATTTGAAACCCAGCAATAGTTTGACATCCCAGACCCAACAAAAGTGGTTTCGTCGAACTCCGAGGTCGTATGCAAAATATCAATTTTCCAGGGCTATATATTCTATATATCGACCCTTCTGAAAATTCATTCGGCCATAACTTTTGATTCCCGTTATGAAACTTCGATTTTTCAGATTCGTTAGAAAGGTATTGACTAACAGATTTAAATATTTTTGGTTTCGCTAAAATCCGTTATATTTTCCACCTTGCATAGTCGGTCAAAGTTTGAATTCAAAATTTCAAACTGACTCACTATTTCTAATTCACTATTTTATTGAAATATTCTATTTCAATTGTTCAAATTCCTTTGAAATAACCAATTTAAAATTTTTAAATTGGCTCGTATTTTCTGGGTTATTACAATTAGTGTGTTGTGAAAATTGATTGTGTGATGTGGATTGAATAAATATTTTATAGTTAAAAATATAATTTTTAACGTGTATATAAAATAAATATTTGTAAACAAATCGGACAGTTTGTTTATGCACACCCATTTGAAAGATATTGATTGGGACGATAAATTTTACACATCGCCCAACTGCACAAATAAAATCTGTGTTTGTTGATTTGAAACCCCACACAGGTGTTGGGATGATATTTGGCGTACACTAATCCCAAATAATTAGCTGTATGTCGATCAATTGGTTGACAGGATGTTATATGCGTTAAATATTTATATTTGATGCTTATGCAGTTTGGAATGCACTCTGGATGATGTTTGATTATTTACCGTTGCTATTATATACATGTGTTGTAGGTAATCCATATAATTAACATTATATGGTAATTGATTAGGCCTCATTCCAAGTTGGAAAATAAAGAATATTCATGTGTTGAATAAACTATATATTCATATGTTGAATAAAAGAAAACTCATGTGTTGAATAAAATATATATTCATGAGTTGAATAAAAGAAAATTCTTGTGTTGAAGAAAATATTCATTTGTTGAATGAATAACAAAGTTATTGAAATATATTAAGCCGTGTTGATTAGATTTGCACCATTTTGATGTGAACGATATCTATACCGATTTCATTTTTATAATGAATATAAAAAAGGAATTGATTTCAAAATATAATATTTTGAAAATACTATCATTTATATATCGATGATATGGAATATTCAATTTTGATTAGAAATTGAATATGATGTTGAAATCATTTTGAAAACGAATTTAAAACGATTTATAAAATACGTTTTGAAAGGAAATCGACGAAATATAATATATATATATAATGGCCTAAATAGAACGCGCCACGCTGCAGAAGTTTGCGAATTTCGACCTTTGACTTCGAATGGACGTTACGGGAGACCCGACCGTCGGATTCTCCTAAAACTGGAACCGTTGGGTTCGTATCGAAAAGAGCTTTCTAAAGAATATTAGAGATTTGAAATCTAATGGTTGGATTTGGAATTATGTCCAAATGAAATTTGGAAAAGGTCGTTGTAAGTGCAGTTTGATGGCCGTTGATGGAAATCGACTGTACGAGCCTTGATAAAATTATTAAAAATAGTAATAATTTGTGTAAAATCATAAGAAATGATTTGTGAAGAATTGGGATGAAAAATTCCAAATTTGAAAAGTTAAAAATAGATTTTTATCGAAATGAACTAGTTTTGAACTAGAATTATAATCCCATTTATTTTTAAAATAAATAAAGTGGATTTGAAACGGTTTTGAAAATAACCAGAATTTCCAATATATAAAGTGGAAATGGATTTGAATCGAAATTGTCTTTGGAGTATTTCGATGTTGGATTTCACGATTATGCAGATATTTTTATGGAAATTTGAAAGATATATTTATATTGTTATTTCCAATATGATATTTGTTGGTCGTAGAATTTGATATTGAATATAAGCCAATATATTTCCTATTCATAGTCTTGTATTTAATATCAAATGGTATTTGGGTTTGTTGTGAATGGTGTCTTCATTTACACTATTCTTAAACCCAACAGAGAAAAAGATTAAATCTTTTTATTTAGATTTAATGAAGTATACCAATTAAATGGTATTTAATTGGAATTGAATTTGAATTGATTTTTGGGGTTTATCGTGAACGGTGTTTTAAATAACACTTGTTCTTTAACTCGATAATTAATGGAATGTGATTTTGGGTTGTCATGAACGGTATCTTTAATAATAATGTTCTTAGACCCAATGGAGTTAAGAAAATCAGAAACTAACTGAAGATTAGTTAAGTTGAATGGTTTCTTGGGTATTGATCTGATGTTGGTTTCGGCCTTCGGGGTTATTACTTAGGGAATTGTTCACTTGCTAATTTACGGTTAAAGGATGATGGAATAGAATGCGAATTTGGGTTTGCTGTGGACCGTGTTTTAAATGACATTGGTTCTTTAACCCAACTAAAGACAGGATATGATTTCCTAAGTTAAACAATCATTAATATTGATTTTTCGGGAAGATTAAAAACCAAGTGGAGTTTTAATAATTCTTTAATTAGATAGAAATGATCAAGAATGAAGTATCACCAGCCTTGCTCCAGGCGATAATTAAATCTTTAATTAGATTTCAACGTGAAATGGTAATTGAATTTACCGATAACACCGTGGTGTTAGATATGAAGTATGACCATTTTTACTTCATGGGATGAATAAGTTAGGATTGGGAAATAAAATAAATGATTACTTCGGTGTGGTTCGCTAATCCCGACTAATTTGAATTGATATTCAAAAGAAGATTAAAGAATAAATTTAAAGAATTTATCTTTGATAAAATTAGTGGGAACCTTTCCCAGAGTATAAGAATATTTGAATAAAAGAATATTCTGAATTGGAATGAGGCGTATGTTGTGTTTGTGTAACACTTGTTTATTACATACGTGAGTTATTCAAAAAGACCGGGTTTATCCCATTCTGAATAAATGATTCGACAATGTTTCCTGGATGAAGACGGTGGCCGAAGACCGGAGGTCTTCACATCATTTGGATAAGTACTGATGATCTTGATTGGGCTGTACACCCAAGAGGAGGGAATCAGTTTGTGATCGTCCAGACATACTTGGAGATCGATGGATATGCGAGGTACCAGGTGCCTCCGGTTTCGTTCAGACCTAGAATGGACTTGTAAATGGACTGTGTGTCTGACATTGGATATATTTTGTGTGATTAATGGATATCGGTTGCATGGAGTGGTTTGCATGTGTGGCATGCTAAGATGCAAATGATCAAGGCTTCTGTTGAAAAGCAGAGTCTTGTGGTTGATGATCAAAACACGAGCTGTGTGGCATAGCTTTGTGTAGCGCGAGTCTCACACCCCGATTGTGAACCAGAAAAGGAAAGGACCTCAGGGAGGACATGCGTTTCCTTCTAGCTAGGTTGGTGTCAGTGACCTACCAGCCCTGACATTTATATTATTTTCGCCTGTGTGGTTATTGGATTGCGAGGCACAACGGATACATCGGTGACTGTGTGGATCCGATGGAGTCATTTGGCTCATTTACGCCCCCAAAGGGCGGGGAAACACAATGTTCAGGCATTTTAATCCACATCGGTGGACAGGCCATGACGATCCAAGGGCTCACATGTGTCTGGGTCCTAAGACATGGGCTAGATTGTCTCGAATCGGTAGAGGAATATCTTTTGCCTCGGTTCATAGATGGAAACCCAACTTCCAATACGTCACTTTGCGGTTTTGATTGTAGAGCCTAGTATTTGCGACACGATATATGGTACTCATGCCGTCTATGATTGATATTTATTATTGAAATTGTTTTGACACTATACACTTATAATAATAATAATAAAAGATGAAATTTAGCATATCAAGCATTCTTTGGCTATTATAAGGTAAAACCCTATCCTCCGACTTGTGTTGCACTTTGTGATGGGACCTGGTCTTATAATAGCTTCATTGTTCTTTATTTAGCATTGCGATGTTGTTTTATGCACTGGTATTCTTGGGAGGAAACCCGTTCCATGTTATACGGCATGGTCTCTTGATTTACCTAACTTTAAAATAAAGATTAATAATTGTTTTAGTTCTCACACCAGTCACATGACTGACCTGGAGTTTATTGTTTTAACCTAAACTCTGGGTGCCCTTATTTTGACACGGGCGGCTAGTTGTTTGGGTTTTGCATATTTATATTCACAGGATCCTGATTTACAGTTGGAACGATATCCGGAAAGCTCTATATCTGTATATCTCTTTCAGTTGTGTATTGTATTATTTTTCCGCTGCAGTAATGTATTTGAATCTCTGATGTTTCTATGATGTATAATATTTATTCATACTCTGTATGTTCTTGAGTTCTGATGGAATTGTTGTAATTAACAATGAAAGGTTCTTCTGTTTGTGTTCTGATCTGTCTTGATCTCAAAGCAATCCGGGCTTTCCTTACCGGGGAAGTTTGGGTCATTATAGCTTGGTATCAGAGCTTTGGTTTACAGAGCTCGGAGAACAAGACACGTTAGAACCGAACAAAAGAATTCATCAGAGATTGGATTAATAATATCCAATGATAATGACTCGTTAGAGATGGGATCAGTAATATTCTAGAATGAGTGTGAAGAGTATATTTTTAAAATGAAAACAATTTTTGTTTTGAAAATTTAAATCAATTATTCGTATTTGAATATATTTTTAAATTGATTTGGACAATCAAGTATATAAAGATTTTGCATTTACGTCTGATCCACGTATTCGAAGTTTTAATATACTGGATAGATATAGAATCACACTCTAGTCACCTGGGGATAATCCTGATGATGGTGCATCATCATCAGCATTTATATTCGAGTGTCGAAAGTGGGATATCTATATATTTCCAATTGACTGGTGTGAGAGCCAAAACTAGACATGATATATTGTTGTGACTTGGCATCAGAAACATAAATATTTTTATATATATCAAAATTATGAATTTGAAACGTTAATCAACTAATTGATTACTGATTGTGTTCTTTTATTATTGTTCGATTAATTAAATGTTGAACCTTTAGCCAAATTGAACCAAATGTTGGACCGGATAGAAAATTGTTTGAAATTGCATGCATATACATGTACTTACATTGAACTGGTAATAGCAAGGAGGCTGGAGTAGAATAACAAAATTATTTTCCCGACAAATAGGTACATGTTTACAAATTTATTGGGTTTGGATGATTTTATGAGCCGATTGGCTGTTTCTTTTTCTTTTTGGATTGGTGAGGGTCATTGGAGGCTATTTGAAATTTTCCGAAGCTCCCGGTGTAGGGAAGGTTATTGCGAATTTTTTTGAAAATTTATGGTGATAGCCAAATTTTTGAAAATTTTGAAAAGTTCTTAGAAACTGAAAAGTTGAAGAACATAAGCCATAAAGAAAACACTGGAAGTTGATTTGATTTTTTAAACAACTTTCAGCTTCGTTCCTTTTCGGGGTCGAAAAGTTTTAAGTAGGGGAGATTGTAATAACCAGGAAAACTGAGCCAATTTAAAATTTTTATTTTGGCAATTTTAGTGAATTTTGAATATTTAAAATGGATTATTTTAAATAATAGCAACGAGAAATTTATTTTGAATAGAATTAGAACGTATATATTTATTTGAATCGTCGTTTGAATATAAATATTTTATTTTAAGTATAAAAGGAATTGAAAATGGCGCGCAGTAGTTCGAAAATTTGATTTCAAATTTCAAATAAACGTATAGGATTCAAAATAAACCGGATTTTAGCGAAACCAAAAATATTAGAATCTGTTTGAAAATTTCTTTCCAACGAATTCGAAAAATTCAAATTTCATAGCGGGAATAAAATTTTATGTTCAGTTGAAAACTCAGAATAGTCTCTATGTAATTCTGGCCCTTAAAAATGGAAATTTTGCAAACGATCTCTGTTTTCAACGAAACCACTTTTGTTGGACTCGGGATGTCAATTTATTGCTAGATTCCAAAATTTGTAATTTTCTGAATCAATATGCGAGGGTGGCGAAGTAAAACGTATTTGACAGTTTTAGTCAATGTTGATCAACCCGAAAATGAATATTTTTCAAACGGTTTCGGAATTTAACGAAATTACTTTTATTAGAACCGTATCGTAAATACGAAGCTAGAAAATATTTTCCGGGAATTTCTAGACTCCGTATGTGGCCCTGGTAAATTGAAATGCGTGTCCATATTCAATATATAGATTTATATTTTGATTTTGATGGAAACTGATCGAAATGATCGAATCAACCTACGATACTTATCCCATTGTTTTCGGAATGGGGGTACTTAGCTAGGGTTGACAGTTGGGTTTGAATCGGGGTTTGAAATTAAAAGTCAACTTTGGGAATTAAATATAATATAAAATTAAAATAAAATAAAAACCCCTCCTCCCTTTTCTCTTTACTCACCCCCCCTCCCATCATTTTTCATCATCAAAACAAAAAAAAGAAAAAAAAACCAAAATGTCGCTGCCTACTCCCCTAGTCGTCGCGCTGCCATGCCCCTCCGCCCCATCTCAGCCTGCTAACGTAGCCCTCCCTCCTCTCCTCAATTTCCGTCACTACCCAGCTCAATTGAATTGAGCCCCTCCTATAACTACGGGCCAAACCCGCGCGCCACCAATTCAGACCTGAACCCCTTCTCCTCCAATTCAGACCACCTCCACAATCGACACCGAAAAACAGTAAGCCCTTCTTATTTTATTTTAAAATTCAGTTTTAATGCATCGTTTTGAATTCGGTTTTTGTTTTTATAAATTAAAAGATTAGTTGATTTTTATATGTGAAAGGTTTTGATATTCCTAAATAAAAAGATAAGATTTTTGAAAAAAAAAAGACAAGATATTTGAAAAACAAAAAGGTTTTGTCTATATATATATATATATATATATGTATGTATGTATGATAATAAAAATATGATTTTTATATTATAGGGATGATAAAAATATGATTTTTAACTAGTGTGAGATATGAAAATATTTTTAAAGGAATAAAAATATGATTTTTATATTATAGAGATAATAAAATTATAATCTTTAGCGAAATAAACGTATAATTTTTGGTGAAGTAAAAATATAATTTTTAGAAGATAAAGATTTGATTTTTAATCTATGTAGAGAAGTAAATAAAAATAAGATTTTTATTGTGAAGCTAGCAAAGTAAAAATATGATTTTTATATAGTAGAGATTATAAAAATATAATTTTTATGTAATATAAAAATATGATTTTTTTATATATGTAAGGAAGCGATAAAAAGATTTATATTTTTATAAGTGAAAAGATAGATCTTTAAAAATAGAAAGATGAGATTTTTAGAAATGTATAAACATCATATTAAAAATGTGATTTTTAATAAGAACAGCGTGAAAAGGATGGCGTAGGAATTTCGGGCAAATCAAACCGTTCAGAAATAAAAATGGCGGAGTGGATTCCCAAGGTGAGAACTCCTCACTTTTAATTTATCTTCTAGTTGAAATGTATATAGGATGCAGACGGTGCTTAGCAGCACCCGACACCCGTTGTCAACAGACCATGGATGACTTGTTTGTTTGATTGGTGTGTTGTGAAAATTGATTGTGTGATATGGATTGAATAAATATTTTATAGTTAAAATATAATTATTAACATGTATATAAAATAAATATTTATAAACAAATCGTACAGTTTGTTTATGTACGCCCATTTGATAGATATTTATTGGGACGATAAATTTTACACATCGCCCAACTGCACAAATAAAATCTGTGTTTGTTGATTTGAAACCCCACACGGGTGCTAGGATGATATTTGGCATGCACTAGTCCCAAATAATTAGCTGTAAGTCAATCGATTGATTGACAGGCTGTTATAAGCGTTAAATATTTATATTTGATGCTTATGCAGTGTAATGACCCGGATCCTTAGGGGTTAATTTTTGAATATTTAATATTTAATTTAAATATTAGGTGGACAAATATAAATGGAATTTTTATTTTGAGTTATCAATTTAATAATCAATTTCGATTTAATATCGAATATATTAAATTATCATAATACGTCAGTTCGAGAAGTTGAAACTGAATTAGAAAAGTTCAGAAAATCAATTCAAACTCCTGTTTGAATTAGAAGAATAATATTAATTTATTATCGAAGAATAAATTATCTGAAATTAATTTATATTGATTTAAATTAATATCTCCTTCAGATGATCGAACTAGACCTCGGTACTTATCCCAGTGGGTTCAGAATAGTGGTTTTACCCTAGAATTGTCAGTTGTTGGGTTCAGAGAGGAGTTCGGTATCAGGGTGTATTTTAATTAGAGGATACCGAATTTAAAATAAAATAAAATTTTGGGTGGACCAAAACAAAACACATCGAGCTTCCCCTATGTCCACAAACAAAACACCCCGTGCTTCTCTTATGTCCTCAAATGAAAAGCAACCCGTGGCCTCTCTATAACCAGAAAAAAAAGACCTTGTTGTTCAAAGAAAACCCACACCCCTCTTCTATTTAAAATCGCGCCTACCCTCCTCGTTAATTCTCTCTTCTGTTAAAACTAAAATGGTCGAGCTCCCTTATTCGAATCAAAACTGAAATCCACAAATCACTTTCTGCCTTCCTCCACTTTCCACTTCGTTTCCTTTTCCTCTGTAAAATCGAAGGCAAAACCCGCCAACGGAAAACATACAGCTCAAATCGAATCAACTCGATTCGATGATTGGGAGGGAACACTGATGATTTGAGGGGTCTTCGAAGTGGTTAGCAGCGAGAATTCGGAGTTCGTGTTCTACTGGTAAATCGCGTTATCTTTGTTTTACTGTATACGCGGATTTCGATGTCGCGTTCTGAAATGGGAGGCGATGGAGTCGAGTACGACGCTTGTTCTAAAGCTCGCGTTCGGTGCTTACAAGATGGGGGTGTTTGATGATTACAGGAGTGAGGGTGGTCATCAATTTAGGGTTTGACATTTACTGAAGGCAAAAACGAGATTTTTGGGAATAGGAAAGGTGCGATGAGTTGAAGTTCAGACTGTGAAATATGGAGTTCCGGTCCGACATTTGCAGTGGATAAAAAATGGCTTCAGTCGAGAGGATGCTTATTGAGTAGGAGTTCGAAGATGTTTCCTGTTCGATAAGAATTGGGTTAGTGAGCGAGGAAGAAATCATGGCTATGGGGTCAAAGCTGCATGATTTGGGCATGTTAAATTCGCAGAGTAGTAGAAGAAATGAAAAAGGGATTAAGGTAATTATTTTAATTAAGTAAATAAATATATATTTTTCTTTTTAAATTTTGATCAATGAATTATGTATGAAATGAAGTATACACTAAGGAACTAATTAAGGTAGGTGGTACAATCCTGTATAGTAGCTAGTGAAGTAAATAAATTGTAAAACTTACCGTTAAGTACGAATATAAGGAAAGGTTAGATTTTTATTTATCATGAAGAATCATTGATATAAACCATGTGTATTTAATTTATAAAAGGTTCAAAAATGTTGGAAACAAGACGAGTTAGTCTATAGCAGTGAGATATTCAAGCCAGAAGTGGGTTGAGGATTTTTTGAACAACTGGAATTAGATTAAACCGATTCAAGGTTTGGATAATCGACGATAAAATAAAAATCACTGTGAGTAAACCTCACTCACCATTTATTTAGAAATTATTTTTATATAGTTAAAAATAATTGTCTGTACTTGTTTGAATGCTGTCTAATTGTTTTAAAATATATATTAGTTATTTAGGATATATATATATATATATATATATTGGGTTGATGATTGGTTGGATTCCCGCAGTACCATTAGCGGATGCCCGCGGTTTCATAGCGGATGATTACCCTATACGCCCCACGCTATGATAGTGGATGACCTTCATACCGCGATATCCTGCCTCGAAGCAGGATGGGTATTACTATGTTGATTAACGTCTGTGGATGCAGGAAAACAGGTTGGATGAATCCAACTGGATTCCTCAAAAATATATTATCTGTTTGTTGTTTGTTTGATTTCATATATATTCCTATATAATGTGTTAAAAATCAAATGATTGAAAATTGGTTGATTTGATTGTTGAAAATATCCGTGGGGCTTGAATATTGATTCATAAAAACATCAAAAAGGGTTTTTGATATTTAAAAAGGAAATTCTATTTTTATAAGTAGAATTTGAATTTTTAATAAAACTATAGAAAATATTAACTTGTTTTGAAGGTATATAAAACAAGTGATCGAATTTATAAACGTTGTTTATAAATGAAAATATGGGTTTTGAATTGAATTTATAAACGTTGTTTATAAATGAAAATATGGGTTTTGAATTGAATTTATAAACGTTGTTTATAAATGAAAATATGGGTTTTGAATTGAATTTATAAACTTTGTTTATAAATGAAAATGTGGGTTTTGAATCGAATTTATAAACTTTGTTTATAAATGAAAATGTGGGTTTTGAATCGAATTTATAAACTTTGTTTATAAATGAAAATATGGGATTTGAATTGAATTTATAAATGTTGTTTATAAATGGAAAGGCTGGATTTGAATTGAAGTTATAAACGTTGTTTATAAATAATGCAGAGAATTCAAATGGACTTTGAATATAAGGAATTGAAATAGAATTTGAGTATAGAAATTCAAATGGACTTTAAACTATAGATTTGAATATAGAAATTCAAACGGACTTTAAACTATAGATTTGAATATAGAAATTCAAACGGATTTTAAACTATAGATTTGAATATAGAAATTCAAACGGACTTTAAACTATAGATTTGAATATAGAAATTCAAATGGACTTTAAACTATAGATTTGAATATAGAAATTCAAACGGACTTTAAACTATAGATTTGAATATAGAAATTCAAATGGACTTTAAACTATAGATTTGAATATAGAAATTCAAACGGACTTTAAACTATGGAATTTGAATAATAGAAGCGAATTGGAGTTTGAATATAGAATTCAAATATTAAAAGAGAAATGAACTAAAGAGAAAATTAACAAATTGAGTTAAAACGATTTGGTATAGTTAAATAGATTGGGTAGGTATAGACATACAGGAGACAGGTTTGGAATAAAGTATAGAAGTGAAATAAATAGAATGCCCGACAAAAAGGTACGTGTTTAATTCATATATGAGATTTTATGCGCCGTATCGGCTAGCCGCTTGGCTTTTTCTTTTTCTTTTTGAGATGAGAAGGACCGGGAAAGCTATTTGAAATTTCCCGATGCTCCCGGTACAAAGGAGGTTATGGCGAATTTTTCCGGGAATTTAAGGAGATAGAATATTTTTAAGATAATTTGATAGTTAGAAATTAACGTATCAAAATATATAGAAGTCGATAAGAAAACGAACTTAGAAATAGAATAGTATAATCAAACAGGAAGTGTAAGAATAAAACCTCGTAAGGATAAAAGAGAAAGTATATATGTGTTTAAAAGTGAAAAAGCAGTGGTATGGTATTGGTTACTCGAGTAAGTAGTCTTGTCTGTTTTGACGTTATATGTTATTCAGTCAAGGTCTGAGAGGTAATTATACCCCAACTTGGTTGATTTCATGATATACCGATAAGTAGCAAGATTCAGGCTCGAAGATCAATGTGGAATAAGAATTAGTTAAATACTGTATTTGGGTTGTCGTAACGATGTTTTACACAACATCTGTTTTAACCCAAATATGTGCAAAGCTTGGAAATAGAATAATGAATATTTTCTAAAGTTTAGAAAATAAAGGAAGGCGATATGTGGAAATGTTTTCCAAAGAACGTATAAGGCCAATATGGTTATTGAAAATATTTGGTTAACAAATATTGATAATAAATAGAGAAGAGATTTAATTAATGGAATATTAATTAAAGGTTCAGTGATTTGTTGGATGTTTGGATGAACACTTGTTTTATTCGATAGTTAAATCATCGACTATCGAAACACTTGTTTTTATTCGATAGTTAAATCACAGACTATCGAAGTTTTGACCATCGTTGTCAATATGGAGAGACCGGTTGGATTATTATCCGAAGAACCACTCCATATCGGCAGTAGCGTGCGAATCAGATTATATAAAGATAATCGAAGACGGAGTAGAGTGCAAGGGCTTTTTCTATAAATATAAATAGTGCCTTCAGTTCATCCTGTTCCTGGGTGACTCGTATGGATGGATGTCTGATAGAGTATTTCCAGAAAGGTCACGTACATTGATTTCTTCAACTGTACCAAGAGTGGAAGCGGAGGAGGAAACTTCTTTTAGCTGACACGTAATGTACTGTTGTAGACGTCAATTAGTGATTTTCGATGGATTTGACGATGTGGCATTCAAAGTGAATCTGGTGTGATGAAAAAGCGTAGCTTCTAGCCTCAACATCCGGTAAATGACAGAAATCGGGCAAGCAGCATGGCTATGTAGGTCGCACCTATTAGGGTGTATAATCACCTGATCTAGAGTTTCATTTACATCTAAAAATCTATTGTCGATGCTGACCCATTCGGGAAACGGTTGCTGATCCCAATCGTTGGTGATATACATTCGATACACTCAAGCGAAATGAGTGGTCGGTCATGTGTGGCTGAGTTGCAAGATGTTCTTGTTGAACTCGGTGTATTCTCCTCTAGAGATATACTAGCGGAAGGTGACTCCATACCTTGTCATAGTTGGAAATCCATTACCCAATACGTGCTTGCGGTTTTGATTTTATATATATGTGGAACGTGAGATGCAAATGTTCCACTAGATTGTTATTTACTTGATTTAGACATTATTATAATATCAAAAGAGTTTTGATATAAAGATAAATCAAGTGTTTGGATTCTCATAAGGGAAAAACCCGTTCCGTGTTATACGGCGTGGTCTTATGAGATATCATTTGGTTTTCTGAAACTGTTTTAAACTGTTTACTCATACCAGTCCCATGACTGACCCAGAGTTTACTTTGTTGTTTTCCCTAAACTCTTGGGTGCCTAAATTTGTACGGGCAGTCAAGTAGTCGGGAATTTACAGATATACTGGAAGAGTTTGGAGCAGGAGGCTTCAGGATCATATAGCTATAGT
The DNA here is from genome assembly GCA_030737875.1 of Allium sativum. Classification (NCBI taxonomy): domain Eukaryota; kingdom Viridiplantae; phylum Streptophyta; class Magnoliopsida; order Asparagales; family Amaryllidaceae; genus Allium; species Allium sativum. The sequence goes on along the minus strand of CM060918.1, from coordinate 190,761,538 downwards.
TATTTCTGCTGTGTTGTAAGTGATGTACTTTGATATTGATGTATATTCAAGTACAGATGTATATTTCAAGTTATGTTATATATATTATATGTTATTCGTTCCGCTGTGAGATTCGTGTCACTCTGATGTTGTGTTCTTATTCTTCTTCTATTCTAAGTTTCTATCTTATCTATCCTCACCCTCTAACTTCTTTCTATTAATGGTTCGAATTTCCGTGATATTTGGGGTTGGACTTGTGTTTTTGGTCAGCTCAAATTCTACCGGATTTTCGGGTCACTACAGTTGGTATCAGAGCTTAGGTTGAGCGAATACCTAGGCTTGTTGGAATGTGCTCATTAGAGATAGGATCAGTAGTATCCTAGAATGAGTTGAGTGTATATATATACGAGAGAGCGTATTTGTTATTTGATATAAAAACTGTTTTATATTGTGTTGACTAGTCTGTTGAGTGGATTATAAATTTTGGTCGAATCGTGGGACGCCACGATGTCGATAAGAGTTTACAAACATTTGAACAGAAGATTGGACACGATATTGTTATTAAATAGTTAAGTTGATTGTTAGGATTATAATCAAATTAGATTATAAAACTGAAATAGTTATATATATATAACCAATGGAATTTGTATATGAAATCAAATATACAAATATGATAAATTGAAATTTAATTCCAACCAGAATTAAGAATTTAAAATCCTGGGAGTTTGGAAATTTTTTTTTTCTAAATGGAGTTTGAAAGAAATAAAGCACTGAACTCATTCAGTAGCTGGGAAATAATTCTGATGATGGTCGCAACATCATCAGTGTTCATTTCCGAGTTTCTAAGTGATGAATTGCTGCCTTAGAAAAGTTTTGATGGAAATCTGTTTGAAAGAAATAAGTTGTTTGAAAATTCAAATGTTTTGAATTTGAGATATATATATATATATGTATATATTTATATAACTTCAAAGGAATTTTGAAATGGGAACTGGAATATAGATTTCAAATAGAAGTAAAATAAAGGAATTTGAATATATATATATAATTCAAATAGAAGTGAAATAGAATTTGAATTCAAAGGAATTCAAATGAGTTTGAATAAAGGAAATTTCAAATAGAAATTGTATAAGAAAATTTGAAATGGAATTTGAATTCAAAGGAATTCAAATGGATTTGAATAAAGAAAAGTCAAGGAGAGATTTGAATATTAGAATTCAAATGGAATTTGGTTAAATAGAATTTCAAAGAGAATATAAAGTGGGGGTTGAATATTAGAATTCAAGAAAACATATAGTTTGAAATAGAAGTTAAATTCAAAGGAGTTAAAATAGAAATTGAACAAAGGAATTTAAATAGAAATAGAAAAAAGGATTTCAAATGAATGGGTTTTTGAATGAAGGATTTAAAATAAAATTTGAAGATAAGAAGTTGAATTAGAATTTGAATAGAAGGAAATTCAAATAGAATTTGAATAGAAGGAAATTCAAATATAGAGTTTGAATAAAGAAATTCAAATGGAATTTGAATATTGTAGATGTAGAGGACTTGAATATTTGAAGAGAAATAGATCGGGAATATTATGTTGGAATGGATTGGATATATATTAAAAATATATCAGAATGGAGTTGAATTTATTATAAACGAAGTTAAAACGTTTATATTTATAAATATAATTAAAACAAGCTCGTCGTAGCGCGGCAGTTCGTAAATTGGCGACTTGAACTTCAATCGAGTATACAGGACTCAAATTAAGTCAGAATCCTTTGAAACAAGAATCGTCGGGACCGGTTGAACAATCGTTTTCTAATGAAAGAGAAAAATCTGGATTTCGTCGTAAAGATTTTGAGTTATGTCAAAATCAAATTTTTAGAAAAGCAGCGCCAGAACCATTAGAAAACCATAAAGGTTTAATTAAATAAATAAAAGGATTTTTTTAGGAAATAAAATCCGAATTGGTATTAGAAAAAATCCAGGCTGGAGATACAAAGTAAATATGAACTCCAGTGAAGTAAGTGAAATGGCTTTTAAGACAAAAAAAATCATATTTTAAATGGTTAAATAGAATTAACTAAATTGGTGAATAATTAGTTAAAGGAAATTTGAGTCGAAATTGGGTTTTTGGATAAGTGAAGAGATTGAGAATTTATATTCGAAATCGAATATATAACTCGAGTGAAAATATAATTAGATTAGTTATAACTAAGTGACATATATTTGAACAAGTTATATTCAAATAAAAAGGGTGAAATAGGCAAAACGGTTAATTAGCAACTAGTTAATGGGAATTTGAACGATTGAAATTAAATTTAACTTAAGTAAGTTAAATGGATCGAAATGAATAAATTGAGTAAAATCAATGGGAATGAAATAAATTTTGTGTGTGAATTAAGGAAAAACCCAAAAGAGTTAAAAAGTAAAATATTTGTAACACAAATACAAAGGAAGTTATGTGCAAACAAATATAAGGAGAAATATTTGTAAAAACATTTACAAATAGAATTTAAAAGGGAATATTTGTAAAAACATTACAAATAGATTAAATGGAAATATTTATTTATAGAAAATAAATAGAATGTTATAAATGAGATATTTATTTGTTAAATAAATAGAATTTAATCAAAGCAATATTCAGAGGATGAATAGAAAATGGAAATCTGTTTTTAACAGATAAATAGAAAAGATTAATTTATAAATAACAGTTATAAATTAAATTGAATATTTATCATTCGATTAATGGAATATATAAGTCTGAACTTATATAGAGAAGAGATATTGGTTTTAAACACCGATAGTTTTAAATAGAAGGGGTACAGAACACTTGTATAAGTGAAGTAACGTTATTAAAGAGAACATTTATAAAGTGAAGAACCGTTACTAAAAGTAAATCTTTAAAAATGAATAAACGTTATCCAGTAGGAGTTATTCGAACAGGAGAAGTCGAATAGAGTTAGAATAAATCGATTAGAGTAAGAGTTAACCAGATAGAGTTAATAGAACATGGTAAATCGAATTAGGATTTAATTGAATGTTAGTTATTCAATTAAAGTTGATCGAATATAGTTATTGAGATAGAGTTAGTCAAACATAGTTACTCAGGATAAGTTGCCATTTCGTATGACTGCTAGCGAAATTCGCAGGGCTGTAGATAGCCTAGGGCGGTCGGATGTTTCCTGAGGGAATCGGGCGTAACCATTGTGATCGCTGCGATCTAGCGTCAAGCGAATGGAGTTAAATCAAATACGAGTTATTCGAATAGAATCAAAGTGAGTTATAGAATATTGGTTATTCGAAGGAGTTATCAAATTTAGTTATTCGATGGAGTTAATCGATAAGAGTTAAATCGAATATTAGTTATTCGAATAGAATAAAAGGAGTTATCGAATATAGCTTATTCGGAAGGAGTTAAGTGGAAAGAGCTAATCAAATAGGGTTAATCGATAGGAGTTAAATCCAATAGAGTTAATTAAATAGAGTAAATCGAATATAGTTTATTCGAAGAAAGGTTTTCGAATCTAGTTATTCGAAAGAGAGATTATCGAATATAGTTATTCGAAGGGAGGAGTTATCGAATAAGGATTTATTAGAAAGAGAGTTATGTAAGGAAGTTTGAAATGTTGAGTATCAACATAAATAAGTTTGGAAAAGAAAATGGGTTTGTAGCACTTTTTCTACCTTAGCAATTTCGAAGACGAAATTATTTTAAGTGGGGAAGATTGTAATGACCCGGATCCTTAGGGGTTAATTTTTGAATATTTAATTTAAATATTAGGTGGATAAATATAAATGGAATTTTTATTTTGAGTTATCAATTTAATAATCAATTTCGATTTAATATCGAATATATTAAATTATCATAATACGTCAGTTCGAGAAGTTGAAACTGAATTAGAAAAGTTCAGAAAATCAATTCAAACTCCTGTTTGAATTAGAAGAATAATATTAATTTATTATCAAAGAATAAATTATCTGAAATTAATTTATATTGATTTAAATTAATATCTCCTTCAGATGATCGAACTGGACCTCGGTACTTATCCCAGTGGGTTCAGAATAGTGGTTTTACCCTAGAATTGTCAGTTGTTGGGTTCAGAGAGGAGTTCGGTATCAGGGTGTATTTTAATTAGAGGATACCGAATTTAAAATAAAATAAAATATTGGGTGGACCAAAACAAAACACATCGAGCTTCCCCTATGTCCACAAACAAAACACCCCGTGCTTCTCTTATGTCCTCAAATGAAAAGCAACCCGTGGCCTCTCTATAACCAGAAAAAAAGACCTTGTTGTTCAAAGAAAACCCACACCCCTCTTCTATTTAAAACCGCGCCTACCCTCCTCGTTAATTCTCTCTTCTGTTAAAACTAAAATGGCCGAGCTCCCTTATTCGAATCAAAACCGAAATCCACAAATCAGTTTCTGCCTTCCTCCACTTTCCACTTCGTTTCCTTTTCCTCTGTAAAATCGAAGGCAAAATCCGCCAACGGAATACATACAGCTCAAATCGAATCATCTCGATTCGATGATTGGAGGGAACACTGATGATTTGAGGGGTCTTCGAAATGGTTAGCAGCGAGAATTCGGAGTTCGTGTTCTACTGGTAAATCGTGTTATCTTTGTTTTACTGTATACGCGGATTTCGATGTCGCGTTCTGAAATGGGAGGCGATGGAGTCGAGTACGACGCTTGTTCTAAAGCTCGCGTTCGGTGCTTACAAGATGGGGGTGTTTGATGATTACAGGAGTGAGGGTGGTCATCAATTTAGGGTTCGACATTTACTGAAGGCAAAAAAGAGATTTTTGGGAATAGGAAAGGTGCGATGAGTTGAAGTTCAGACTGTGAAATATGGAGTTCCGGTCCGACTTTGCAGTGGATAAAAAATGGCTTCAGTCGAGAGGATGCTTATTGAGTAGGAGTTCGAAGATGTTTCCTGTTCGATAAGAATTGGGTTAGTGAGCGAGGAAGAAATCATGGCTATGGGTTCAAAGCTGCATGATTTGGGCATGTTAAATTCGCAGAGTAGTAGAAGAAATGAAAAAGGGATTAAGGTAATTATTTTAATTAAGTAAATAAATATATATTTTTCTTTTTAAATTTTGATCAATGAATTATGTATGAAATGAAGTATACACTAAGGAACTAATTAAGGTAGGTGGTACAATCCTGTATAGTAGCTAGTGAAGTAAATAAATTGTAAAACTTACCGTTAAGTACGAATATAAGGAAAGGTTAGATTTTTATTTATCATGAAGAATCATTGATATAAACCATGTGTATTTAATTTATAAAAGGTTCAAAATTGTTGGAAACAAGATGAGTTAGTCTATAGCAGTGAGATATTCAAGCCAGAAGTGGGTTGAGGATTTTTCGAACAACTGGAATTAGATTAAACCGATTCAAGGTTTGGATAATCGACGATAAAATAAAAATCACTGTGAGTAAACCTCACTCACCATTTATTTAGAAATTATTTTTATATAGTTAAAAATAATTGTCTGTGCTTGTTTGAATGCTGTCTGATTGTTTTAAAATATATATTAGTTATTTAGGATATATATATATATATATATATATTGGGTTGATGATTGGTTGGATTCCCGCAGTAGCATTAGCGGATGCCCGCAGTTTCATAGCGGAAGATTACCCTATACGCCCCACGCTATGATAGTGGATGACTTTCATACCGCGATATCCTGCCTCGAAGCAGGATGGGTATTACTATGTTGACTAACGTCTGTGGATGTAGGAAAATAGGTTGGAGGAATCCAACTGGATTCCTCAAAAATATATTATCTGTTTGTTGTTTGTTTGATTTCATATATATTCCTATATGATGTGTTAAAAATCAAATGATTGAAAATTGGTTGATTTGATTGTTGAAAATATCCCTGGGGCTTGAATATTGATTCATAAAAACATCAAAAAGGGTTTTTGATATTTAAAAAGGAAATTCTATTTTTATAAATAGAATTTGAATTTTTAATAAAACTATAGAAAATATTAACTTGTTTTGAAGGTATATAAAACAAGTGATCGAATTTATAAACGTTGTTTATAAATGAAAATATGGATTTTGAATTGAATTTATAAACGTTGTTTATAAATGAAAATATGGGTTTTGAATTGAATTTATAAACGTTGTTTATAAATGAAAATAGTGGTTTTGAATTGAATTTATAAACTTTGTTTATAAATGAAAATATGGGTTTTGAATCGAATTTATAAACTTTGTTTATAAATGAAAATGTGGGTTTTGAATCGAATTTATAAACTTTGTTTATAAATGAAAATATGGGATTTGAATTGAATTTATAAACGTTGTTTATAAATGGAAAGGCTGGATTTGAATTGAAGTTATAAACGTTGTTTATAAATAATGCAGAGAATTCAAATGGACTTTGAATATAAGGAATTGAAATAGAATTTGAATATAGAAATTCAAATGGACTTTAAACTATAGATTTGAATATAGAAATTCAAACGGACTTTAAACTATAGATTTGAATATAGAAATTCAAACGGACTTTAAACTATAGATTTGAATATAGAAATTCAAACGGACTTTAAACTATAGATTTAAATATAGAAATTCAAATGGACTTTAAACTATAGATTTGAATATAGAAATTCAAACGGACTTTAAACTATAGATTTGAATATAGAAATTCAAATGGACTTTAAACTATAGATTTGAATATAGAAATTCAAACGGACTTTAAACTATGGAATTTGAATAATAGAAGCGAATTGGAGTTTGAATATAGAATTCAAATATTAAAAGAGAAATGAACTAAAGAGATAATTAACAAATTGTGTTAAAACGATTTGGTATAGTTAAATAGATTGGGCAGGTATAGACATACAGGAGACAGGTTTGGAATAAAGTATAGAAGTGAAATAAATAGAATGCCCGACAAAAAGGTACGTGTTTAATTCATATATGAGATTTTATGCACCGTATCGGCTAGCCGCTTGGCTTTTTCTTTTTCTTTTTGAGATGAGAAGGACCGGGAAAGCTATTTGAAATTTCCCGATGCTCCCGGTACAAAGGAGGTTATGGCGAATTTTTCCGGGAATTCAAGGAGATAGAATATTTTTAAGATAATTTGATAGTTAGAAATTAACGTATCAAAATATATAGAAGTCGATAAGAAAACGAACTTAGAAATAGAATAGTGTAATCAAACAGGAAGTATAAGAATAAAACCTCGTAAGGATAAAAGAGAAAGTATATATGTGTTTAAAAGTGAAAAAGTAGTGGTATGGTATTGGTTACTCGAGTAAGTAGTCTTGTCTGTTTTGACGTTAAATGTTATTCAGTCAAGGTCTGAGAGGTAATTATACCCCAACTTGGTTGATTTCATGATATACCGATAAGTAGCAAGATTCAGGCTCGAAGATCAATGTGGAATAAGAATTAGTTAAATACTGTATTTGGGTTGTCGTAACGATGTTTTACACATCTGTTTTAACCCAAATATGTGCAAAGCTTGGAAATAGAATAATGAATATTTTCTAAAGTTTAGAAAATAAAGGAAGGCGATATGTGCAAATGTTTTCCAAAGAACGTATAAGGCCAATATGGTTATTGAAAATATTTGGTTAACAAATATTGATAAGAAATAGAGAAGAGATTTAATTAATGGAATATTAATTAAAGGTTCAGTTATTTGTTGGATGTTTGGATGAACACTTGTTTTATTCGATAGTTAAATCATCGACTATCGAAACACTTGTTTTTATTCGATAGTTAAATCACAGACTATCGAAGTTTTGACCATCGTTGTCAATATGGAGAGACCGGTTGGATTATTATCCAAAGAACCACTCCATATCGGCAGTAGCGTGTGAATCAGATTATATAAAGATAATCGAAGACGGAGTAGAGTGCAAGGGCTTTTTCTATAAATAGAAATAGTGCCTTCAGTTCATCCTGTTCCTGGGTGACTCGTATGGATGGATGTCTGACAGAGTATTTCCAGAAAGGTCACGTACATTGATTTCTTCAACTGTACCAAGAGTGGAAGCGGAGGAGGAAACTTCTTTTAGCTGACACGTAATGTACTGTTGTAGACGTCAATTAGTGATTTTTGATGGATTTGACGATGTGGCATTCAAAGTGAATCTGGTGTGATGAAAAAGCGTAGCTTCTAGCCTCAACATCCGGTAAATGACAGAAATCGGGCAAGCAACATGGCTATGTAGGTCGCACCTATTAGGGTGTATAATCACCTGATCTAGAGTTTCATTTACTTCTAAAAATCTATTGTCGATGCTGACCCATTCGGGAAACGGTTGTTGATCCCAATCGTTGGTGATATACATTCGATACACTCAAGCGAAATGAGTGGTCGGTCATGTGTGGCTGAGTTGCAAGATGTTCTTGTTGAACTCGGTGTATTCTCCTCTAGAGATATACTAGCGGAAGGTGACTCCATATCTTGTCATAGTTGGAAATCCAATACCCAATACGTGCTTGCGGTTTTGATTGTATATATATGTGGAACGTGAGATGCAAACGTTCCACTAGATTGTTATTTACTTGATTTAGACATTATTATAATATCAAAAGAGTTTTGATATAAAGATAAATCAAGTGTTTGGATTCTCATAAGGAAAAAACCCGTTTCGTGTTATACGGCGTGGTCTTATGAGATATCATTTGGTTTTCTGAAACTGTTTTAAACTGTTTACTCATACCAGTCCCATGACTGACCCGGAGTTTACTTTGTTGTTTTCCCTAAACTCTTGGGTGCCTAAATTTGTACGGGCAGTCAAGTAGTCGGGAATTTATAGATATACTGGAAGAGCTTGGAGCAGGAGGCTTCAGGATCATATATCTATAGTTATTTCTGCTGTCTTGTAAGTGATGTACTTTGATATTGATGTATATTCAAGTACAGATGTATATTTCAAGTTATGTTATATATATTATATGTTATTCGTTCCGTTGTGAGATTCGTGTCACTCTGATGTTGTGTTCTTCTTCTTCTTCTATTCTAAGTTTCTATCTTATCTATCCTCACCCTCTAACTTCTTTCTATTAATGGTTCGAATTTCCGTGATATTTGGGGTTGGACTTGTGTTTTTGGTCAGCTCAAATTCTACCGGATTTTCGGGTCACTACATGCAGTGTAGAATGCACTCTGGATAATGGTTGATTATTTATCGTTGCTATTATATACATGTGTTGTAGGAAATCCATATAATTAACATTATATGGTAATTGTTTGGGCCTCATTCCAAGTTGAAAAATAAAGAATATTCATGTGTTGAATAAAAGAAAATTCATGTGTTGAATAAACTATATATTCATGTGTTGAATAAAAGAAAATTCATGTGATGAATAAAATATATATTCATGTGTTGAATAAAAGAAAATTCATGTGTTGAATAAAATATATACTCATGTGTTGAATAAAAGAAAATTCATGTGTTGAAGAAAATATTCATTTGTTGAATAGAATAACGAAGTTATTGAAATATATAAAGCCATGTTGATTAGATTTGCGCCATTTTAACGTGAACGATATCTATACCGATTTTATTCATTTTTATAATGAATATCGAAAAGGAATTGATTTCAAAATATAATATTTTGAAAATACTATCATTTATATATTGATGATATGGAATATTCAATTTTGATTTGAAATTGAATATGAAGTTGAAATCGTTTTGAAAACGAATTTAAAGCGATTTATAAAATACGTTTTGAAAGGAAATCGACGAAATATATAATATATATATATATTATGTATATATAATGGCCTGAATAGAACGCGCCGCGCTGCGGCAGTTCGCGAATTTCGACTACTGACTTCGAATGGACGTTACGAAAGATCCGACCGTCGGATTCTCCTAAAACCGGAACCGTTGTGTTCGTATCGAAAAGAGATTTCTAACAAATATTAGATATTTGAAATCTAATGGTTGGATTTGGAACTATGTCCAAATCAAATTTGGAAAAGGTCGCTGTAAGTTCAGTTCGATGGCCGTTGATGAAAATCGACTGTACGAGCCTTGATAAAATTATTAAAAATAGTAATAATTTGTGTAAAATCATAAGAAATGATTTGTGAAGAATTGGATGAAAAATTCCAAATTTGGAAAGATAAAAATAAATTTTTATCGAAATGAACTAGTTTTGAACTAGAATTATAATCCCATTTATTTTTAAAATAAATAAATTGGATTTGAAATGGTTTTGAAAATAACCAGAATTTCCAATATATAAAGTGGAAATGGATTTGAATCATAATTGTCTTTGGAGTATTTCGATGTTGGATTTCGTGATTATGCAGATATTGTTATGGAAATTTAAAAGATATATTTATATCGTTATTTCCAATACGATATTTGTTGGTCGTAGAATTTGGTATTGAATATAAGCCGATATATTTTCTATTCAGAGCCTTGTATTTAATATCAAATGGGATTTGGGTTTGTTGTGAATGGTGTCATCATTTACACTGTTCTTAAACCCAGTTGAGAAAAAGATTAAATCTTTTTATTTAGACTTAATGAAGTATACCAATTAAATGGCATTTAATTGGAATTGAATTTGAATTGATTTTTGGGGTTTATCGTGAATGATGTTTTAAATAACACTTATTCTTTAACCCGATAATTAATGGAATGTAATTTTTGGTTGTCGTGAATGGTATCTTCAATAATACTATTCTTAGACCCAACAGAGTTAAGAAAATCAGAAACTAACTGAAGATTAGTTAAGTTGAATGGTTTCTTGGGTATTGATCATATGTTGGTTTCGGCCTTCGAGGTTATTACTTAGGGAATTGTTCACTTGCTAATTTACGGTTAAAGGCTGATGAAATAGAATAAGATTTTAGGTTTATCGTGAACCGTGTTTTAAATGACACTGGTTCTTTAACCCAATTAAATACAGGATATGATTTCCCAAGTTAAACAATCATTAATGTTGATTTTTGGGGAAGATTAAAACCAAGTGGAGTTTTAATGAATCTTTAATTAAATAGAAATGATCGAGAATGGAGTATCACCAATCTTGCTCCAGGCGATAGTAAAATCTTTAATTAGATTTGAATGTGAAATGGTAATTGAATTTACCGATAACACCGTGGTGTTAGATATGAAGTATGACCCGTTTTACGTCATGGGATGAATAGGTTGGGATTGGGAAATAAAATAAATGATTATTTTGGTGTGGTTCGCTAAACCCGACTAATTTCAATTGATATTTAAAAGAAGAATAAAAAATAAATTTAAAGATTTTATCTTTGATAAAATTAATGGGAACTGTAACACCCCTCGTCCATTAATGTCACTCACAAAGGGAATGCATTAACTTCTATGGAGCGTTTTAAGTGAGTACAAAATAGAAACTTAACAACAAGACAGATATAAACAGTGCTAAAACTTTATTCATTGCAGCGAATAAACACATAGGTTTGATTACATCATCAAAAACCAAAGTCAAAGTACATAATATTCATCTTGACTAAATCAAAGTACATAAATTGAAAGACATAATCCCCAATACAAAGTAGCCTTAAATAAGAGAGGTTGAACTTTACTTCAGCGATCCAAGCAATCTTCTAAAAGCAAGAAATACAGCTGTCCAAAATCAAGCTCCACTGGTGCTAGTGCCAACCTGAGCACCTAGGGGGGAAAAGGAAGAAAAGAGGAGAAAACAAAGGGGGTCAGACATTAAGTCTGGCGAGTGCGATAACTTTAACAATATAATTACCAATATAACTAGGCTAAGGCATAAGTTGGAAAATAAGGAAATGACTGTGAACAATTGAGTATGACAGAGTAAACAAGGAAACAAGACGAACTAAAATAACATTAAAGCGCACCTAACCCAATATAAGATAATTACAATACTGCACCACCACTAGTCACCCTAAGGTTGATTCCACCTACAGAACTTAATAATGATAATGGTAGTTTCGCGCACCCCTAGTTGCCTTCATAGTGCCGCCTGCTCCTATCTCCAATAGGTGTACCCACTACCCCCAAGCGATCGGCTCCCTAACTCGTAGATACCCGTGCTGGCCCTGCAGTGGGGTGTATCACTCCCCAAAGTGGCAACCCGATACCACCAATAATGCATGGCTTATACCTACATGATGCAACAACGTCTTACCTACCAGCCCGTGTCCACACACACATATGAACCCGTTGGACTTGCGTTGTCACCGCTAACCCGGTTTGGCTTCTTACTGTCCAGCCTAGTATGCATGCCCCGTCTTCGACTTCGGTCGAGCCCACAAAGATACGTATGGGTTACTGGTTGAAACGGGCCCCCATTACTTGACACAAGCTATCCATCTAAGCTTGGTCCCCTCTAGTACATCCCGCTTAACCCACTTCTTATTCATGTTTCAATTACATGTTTCAATTTTTGGTTAAGTATTTCTAATCGAATTTCTAATGCCGCCCAAGGCACCCACTAGATTCCACATGCCACCCAAGGAACCCACTTAACCCCCTCATGTCCCACTACATGTTTATCTGGTTAAGTGTTTCTTAATTCATTAAGACCGTAACCTCATAAAGACCTCTCACATTAGACTGGCATTTGTGGCAACTGGATTTGTCGGGCGGCTCCGGGCAGTCTTACACCACAAAAGAGCCTAACCTCGTGTCTTTACAATTGTTACGTATTTAGTTTATGCCTAAGACCTCTCACATTAAACTGGCATTTGTGGCAGCTGGATTTGTTGGGAGAGTCCGGGCAGTCTTACACCACAAAAGAGCCTAACCTTGTGTCTTAGACGATTAATTACACCTAATTAATCATTCCCCAATTTGAATTACTTTTCCTCTTCAAATTATCAATTAATTCCAAATTTAACTATGGCCATAATTGACTCAATTATGTCCATCCATTTATGGTATGTAAAATCATACCAATTTCATCACAAATTTATTTTATGCCTTTTAAGGCATTTATGCCAATTAAATCTTTTAATATTATCCCCTTTACCCCACGTTGTACGTTCGTTCATTTAACGTAAAATATACGTTAGACTCGAATAGTCTAACTCATGGAATAAAGAGAAAACATCACAACATACATAAAAATAAAACTAGATCTAAACATAAGGGGTGAACTTGCATGTGTGAATGATGTTCTACATCTAAACTTGCATAGGCCAAAGTTACAACTTGCATAAAACTACATATGTGATAGATCCAAATCTAAAGGTGTAAACTTGTTGAGATAATGGTCACAAACTTGCATAAATCATGTATGTCATAGATCTGGACACAAAGGTGTAAACGTGCATAGGCAATAACCCTAAACTTGCATAACATGATTCATATTCCAAACTCATATATTTATATAAACTTGCATATGTGATTTATGCAACATAACAATGGTCTAAACATACATCTAAGCATGTAAACTAGCATGTAGAATTTAACATATAACTCACACATGTCATAGCCTAACTTTTAGATCCAATTCACATAAAATAGGTGTCATGAAACATGTAAGGTTATGCATAAAAATCTACCAACTTGCATATGATCCACATCCAAATCAATATCAAAACATGCATACATACTTATGACTTATCATATGAATCAACATAACCAACTAGCATATGAAACATGATGATTGGATTATACATAAAATTACAACATAGATGATAGCAACATAACTTTACAAATAGATGATAACATCATAGCATAACATCATAGAATTTATAATATATATGATAACATCACAATTTTCAACATAACTATAACATGCGGTCAATAATTCACATCACATGCATACAATCCACATCATAACTTAATCCAATTAAATTGATAATTATTTTATTAAAGAAATCGAACTCACAACTCAAAGAAGGTCTTGAGTTCTGGATTCTGAGTTCTGATGTTTTATTAGCTTTCCTTTGAAGAAGATTCGTTGTTAAAGTTGAATAGAACTGATTTGATTTGCTGTTCTTCCTCTCTAATTGATGGCGGCTACTCTAGGTTACAAGATGACAGCATGACGGCCATAGTTTCAGTTTTTATTTCGATTTACGATTTGAGTCTACCCATGTTTATATAGAATTTTAATTTAATTGAAGCCGTCGGATGATCTTAGGGTTAATCAAAACCATTCAGTCGGGATAGGGTGACACCTCAGCCCTAATGACTTAGCAAGGAGTCAGAAAGGACTCAACAATGAGTCACAACATGGATCAGACTAAACCAGAAAGCTGTTCATGTTTTCTCTCGGCCTGGGCGCACTTGGGAAGTGCGCCAATGCAAATTTGTACTGGCGCACTTCCCAAGTGCGCCAGTGCAATCTTCCTCCTTTTTTTTTTTTTCTATTTTCCCGTCTGACTTTGTTTGTCCATATCTTCTTCATCTGATATCCGTTTTACACAAACTCGGATTCTATCTCGACCAAAATTCCGAGAAGAACACAATGGTGCAACCCATTTCCCTTAATTCTCACGTCTGAGATCAATTATTCTTTAATTTAGTTAATTCAATTATTCAAAAATCCGGGGTGTTACATTCTCCCCTCCTTAAAGGATTTCGCCCCCGAAATCTCCAAGTTAAGGAGAATGCATATCCAAACATCCAAACAACCATCTACTCAACCATCAAACACAGGCATCCATTGTTCTTATAAAATTCCTAATGTTGTATGAACATATGCAAGAAGTGTGTGTATATGTTCCTTATCTAATGCAAAATCAGGCGGTCTACTGATTCAGTTGACCTCCTTAATGCAAACCATGATAGTGCCATGCGTCCATTATGTATGAAAAAGAATCCTATCGATACATATTATTTCTACATGTGTGCACAACCATTCACCAAAATGCAGCATCGATATGATGGTACAACCATTACACATCCATTAACTTAAATATGCACACACACACACACACACACTTATATGCAATATGCAATATGAAGTGACTGAGCCGATCTAGTGCCTAAAGTGTGTGTATATGCATCCACAAGCAACCACTAGCAAACACTTGCATCCACATGCATCCATCATACATAACATGTCTCAAACACATGTTTCAACCATAGGACTACCCTATCTAAAGGTCAAAGATACTCGCGAGAGGACATACTAAAGATAAGATAAGTACAAGCTAAGCGATAAAGGAGAAATTAAAAGGCATACCCTCAAAAAGAAAAGGGTACAATGAACGCATCTTCTCTTCCGTCTCCCAAGTAGTGTTGCTTTCATCATCTCCTCATTGCACTTTGACTAGCTTGACCTCTCGATTCCTCAACTTCTTAATCTCCGACCCAAGAATGCACTTAGTAGCTCGTCGAATCATCACATCACGCTCTCTCTCCACCTCTCTAAGCAAGCTCGGCTCTACCACTTCCGCGGTCTCGTGCAAGCACTTCCTCAAATGTGATACATGGAATACGTCGTATACACAACTAAGTATCTCAGGCAACTCCACTCTATACGCCATCTGCCCAATCCTTTCCTTAATAGGAAACTGCCCTACGAAACTTGGTGCTAACTTCCCAATGGCCCCAAAGCGAACGACGTTCTGTAATGGTGACACCTTTACAATGACCATGTCCCCAATATCAAATTCCAGATCTGACCTCCTCTTGTCCGCATAAGATTTCTGCCTATCTTGCGCCGTCTTCATCCTCCTTCGAATCAAATCGATCTTTTCCGAAGTCTCTCTTATCATATCGGGCCCAAGCAAGATCTTATCTGTAGACTCCCACCAACATGTAGGCGAACGACGTGACTGTCCATATAGAGCCTCGAACGGTGCCATGCCAGACTGAAAGCTATTATTATATGCAAACTCCACCAACGGAAGATGTTCCTCCCATGTACCTCCGAAGTCTAAAACACATAATCTCAATAGGTCCTCTAGAATACGATTCACCCTCTCGGTCTGGCCGTCCGTCTGAGGATGATATGCGGTGCTCAAACATAACTGAGTCGCTAAATCCTTTTGCAAGCTTTTCCAAAATTCGCTAGTAAAGATAGGATGGCGGTCGCTCACTATGCTAGAAGGAACACCGTGCAAACGAACTATCTCTCGAATGTATACGGAGGCTAACCATGGAGCAGTCCTCTTACTCTTCATGGGAATGAAATGGGCGCTCTTAGTAAGTCTATCTGCCACTACCCAAATCCCCGTATTACCCTTCCTCGATCTCGATAACCCATCAATAAAGTCCATCGAGACACTTTCCCACTTCCATTGTGGGACCTCCAATGGATGAAGTAACCTACCAGGTTCTTTTGCTCTGCTTTTACTTGTTGACACACCAAGCATCTCGCGACAAATTCAGCCACATCCCTCTTCATGCTGGCCCAAAAGTAAACTCGTCTCATGTCCATGTACATCTTCGAACGATGTGCATCATCAAGAATGGTCTTTCTTATGTCCTCGTCTTTTGGTGCACAAAGTCTGCCATCCCTACGTAACCAGCCCTTATCATCTAGGGTATACCTACTGAGATGGCTCGATGACTCCCCCCTTTTGAGCTTCTCTACTAACTCAACCAATTGTGGGTCATCTCGTTGTGCCTCCCCAATCCGTCCCAAAAGCGTAGGTCTGACCTCTAAGGATGCTGGCAAACCGGTACAAAGTCAATGGAAGGTCTAAAGTCAAACGTAGAGATGAACTCTAAGCTTCGCCGCTCCACAAATAACAGACTCAAGGATAACGTTTTCCGACTTAAGACGTCCGCCACCACGTTACCCTTGCTAGGGTTATATGCTATCTCGAAATAATAGGGCGCTAAGAATTCTATCCATCTTTGCTGCCTTAAGTTTAAGTCCTTCCGAGAGAACAAGTATTTTAGCGATCTGTGGTCAATGAACAATTCGAATTTCTCGCCAAGAACATAATGACGCCAAGATTTAAGCGTGAAAACAATAGCGGCCAACTCTAGGTCATGTGTAGGGTAATTTCTTTCATGCACTCTCAACTGCTTTCCACCATAGGCTATTACCCTTCCCTCTTGCATTAAGACTGCGCCTATTCATGTCCCACAAGCGTCAGTATAAACAGTAAATGACTTACTCCCATCTGGCAACACTAAGACTGGGGCTGTGGTCAAAGCTCTCTTCAAACGTTGGAACGCATCATCACAATCTACGTCCCATGTGAAAACTAGATTCTTCTTCGTTAAGCGTGTTAATGGGGCTGATATTTTTGCGAAGTCTTTGATAAACTTCCTATAGTAGCCTGCCAATCCTAAGAAACTCCTCACCTCGGTATCATTTTTAGGGACCTTCCAATCTTGGATGGCCACTACCTTCGCGGGATCCACAGCTATCCCTTCTTTGGAAACTACATGCCCTAAGAATCGCACTTCCTTCCTCCAAAAGTGACATTTAGAAAATTTAGCTTTAAGGCTATGTGCTCGAAGATTCTCCAACACTTCCCAAAGATGTAGGGCATGCTCTTCCTCGCTCTTAGAAAAGATCAAGATGTCATCCACAAAGACTACCACGAATTTATTAAGGTACTCCCTAAACACCCTACTCATCAAATCAACAAAGTATGCGGGGGGCGTTTGCCAAACCAAAGGGCATCACAAGCCACTCGAAGAAAGCGTCTGGAGTCCTAAAGGCAGTCTTGTCTATGCTATCCTCAGCCACTCCCAACTGATAGAAACCCGTGGCTAAGTCCAACTGCGAAAACACTGAGGCGCCAACTAACTGATTGAAGAGATCGTCAATCCTTGGCAGGGGGTGTCTATTCTTCTTAGAAAGTTTATTAAGCTCCCTATAGTCCACACAAAGTCTAAGGGACCCATCTGCCTTCGTGGTAAATACTACTGGAGCACCCCACTCCGATATACTACGTCTAATGAACCCCTTTTCAGGCAATTCCTTCACTTGCTTACTGAGTTCTCTTCTCTCTTGGATCCATATGGCGCACTGGCAATGCAACTGGCTTTGCATTATCTACTAGGTATATTCGAAAGTCTATCTCATGTTTTGGGGGTAAACCCTCACCTCATCGAAGACATCAACATATTCACGGACTATAGGAACAGAATATATGTCATCATCGGATGCGGCAAGGGATTCTAGGTACCTAAGCATTAGTTGACCTCTAGGGTCACAAGAAATATCAAGGGTCTTTCCACAACGGGTCAACAACCTAACTACCCTTCTTTCACAATCTAGGATGGCCCCATATCTAGTTAGCCAATGCATACTTAGAATCAAGTCGTAGCCCATGAAACCAAGAACAAAGGCATTGCATTCAAACTCAACGCCCAAGATAAACACTCTCAAATCCCGATAGATCATAAAAAGATGAGCCGAACCACCAATGGGATTTGGGAATACTAAGGGATCAGTAACAAGACTAGTATCTAGGAGCAGTGTTTCAACTAATGATGTAGAGATAAACGAATGTGATGCGCCAGAATCGAATAAAGTACAAACAGGATGATCAAACAGAAAAACTAAACTTTCAACGGAAATTGCTCTACCTCGTTCTTGCAGCGGTGGGATCACGAGAGCCTGAACTTGTCCCCTTGCCTGCCCTGGTGCCATAAGAGCCTGCACTTGTCCTCCTAAGATAGACCCTGTCCTCTGCCCTTTCTTTGGGAAGTCTTTAATAAAACGTCCCGCTTCGCCACAGTGGAAACAACCATACTTCTTTTTCTTCCTACAATCTTTGCTTAGATGGTCGGGTGTCCCACAGTTAAAGCATCTCTTCTTCCCTTTAGCATTGTTGCCTTTACCACCTTTCTTGTTCTGTTGTTGCTGTTGCAGCTTCTTTTGATCCCATTTCTTCTCGGGTGCCTTATTGGAACCCTTCTCCTCTTCATGCATAAGCGCCATGTCAACTAATCTCTCAAAGGTAGCCCCCATGGGGATGTGGGTCATAGCCAACCCATGAAGCGGCTCGTTCAAACCCTTAGCAAATCTCAAGGCCTTCTTTTCTGGTGTGTTCACCAAGTCCAAGCCAAATCTCGTCAACTGGTTGAATTTTTTGACGTATTCTTTCACCGATAGATTCCCTTGCTTTAGCGCCAAAAATCTTTCCATGTATAGATTCTCTTTAGCTCGTGAGAGAAACTTCGCCTCAAACCTCCGCCAAAAATCTGGCCATGTATCGACTGGACGTTCTCCATTAGTGACCTCCCACCAAAACGAGGCCTCATCCTTCATTAACCAGGCAGCCAATTGGACTTTTCTTCCATCATCCACTTCAAAGATTCCAAATAATTCTTCCGCCTCCTTTAGCCAATTACGAGCTTCAACAAACGTCTTCGTCCCGTGAAATGGTTTTCCACCCATTGCTCGAAAGTCCTTACATATCTTTGCAAAGTTATTGACACGAGGAGGAGGAGGAGGGGGAGGAGGAGGATTTGCTAGACCTGCAGTGGTGGCCCTAGTCTCCAAATACCTACTAAACAATCCTGGTATTGTTATTCCCTCGGGTATCTCGGGAATTCCAGACATGCTGAAACAAAAAAGGAAAGATTCAATACAAAATAACTGAAGGAAAGATATATGGCTCTTGGGGTTATGCTTTCTAAAATAATCTTTTCTCTGAAAATACTTTCCTTAAAACATACTTTTGAAAGCACTTCTTTATAAAAGTTGTATTTCAAAAACACTTTTCAAAATTCATATATGTTCTGGTAACCTTCGGCTCGTATACCACATGTAACACCCCACGTCCATTAATGTCACTTACAAAGGGAATGCATTAACTTCTATGGAGCGTTTTAAGTGAGTATAGAACAGAAACTTAACAACAAGACATATATAAACAGTACTAAAACTTTAGAACTTTATTCATTGCAGCGGATAAACACGTAGGTTTGATTACATCATCAAAAACCAAAGTCAAAGTACATAATATCCATCTTGACTAAATCAAAGTACATAAATTGAAGATATAATCCCCAATACAAAGTAGCCATAAATAAGAGAGGCTGAACTTTACTTCAGCGATCCAAGCAATCTTCTAAAAGCAAGAAATACAGCTGTCCAAAATCAAGCTCTACTGGTGCTAGTCCCAACCTGAGCACCTTGGGGGGGGGGGGGAGAAAGAAAAGAGGAGGAAACAAAGGGGGTCAGACATTAAGTCTAGCGAGTACGATAACTTTAAGAATATAATTACCAATATAACTAGGCTAAGGCATAAGTTGGAAAATAAGGAAATGACTGTGAACAATTGAGTATGATAGAGTAAACAAGGAAACAAGACAAACTAAGATAACGTTAAAGCGCACCTAACCCAATATAAGATAATTACAATATTGCACCACCACTAGTCACCCTAAGGTTGATTCCTCCTACAGAACTTAATAATGATAATGGTAGTTTCATGCACCCCTAGTTGCCTTCGTAGGTGCCGCCTGCCCCTATCTCCACTTGGTGTGCCCACTACCCCCAAGCGATCGGCTCTCTAACTCGTAGATACCCGTGCTGGCCCCACAGTGGGGTGTATCACTCCCCAAAGTGGTAACCCGATACCACCAATAATGCACGACTTATACCTACACGATGCAACAACGTCTTACCTACCAGCCCGGGTCCACACACGCATATGAACCCGTTGGACTTGCGTTGCCACCGCTAACCCGGTTTGGCCTCTTACAGTCAAGCCCAATATGCGTGTCCCGTCCTCGACTTGGGTCGAGCCTACAAAGATACGTATGGGTTACTGGTTGAAATGGGCCCCCATTACTTGACACAAGCTATCCACCTAAGCTTGGTCCCCTCTAGTACATCCCACTTAACCCACTTCTTATTCAAGTTTCAATTACATGTTTCAAATTTTGGTTAAGTATTACTAATCGTATTTCCAATGCCACCCAAGGCACCCACTAGATTCCACATGCCAAACAAGACACCTACTTAACCCCCTCATGTCCCACTACATGTTTATCTGTTAAGTATTTCTTAATTCATTAAGACCGTAACCTCATAAAGACCGCTCACATTAGACTGGCATTTGTGGCAGCTGGATTTGCCGGGCGGGTCCGGGCAGTCTTACACCACAAAAGAGCCTAACTCGTGTCTTTACAATTATTATGTATTTAGTTTATGCCTAAGACCTCTCAAATTAAACTGGCATTTGCGGCAGCTGGATTTGCCAGGCGGGTCCGGGCAGTCTTACACCACAAAAGATCCTAACCTCGTGTCTTAGACGATTAATTACACCTAATTAATCATTCCCCAATTTGAATTACTTTCCCTACTCAAACTATCAATTAATTCCAAATTTAACTATGGCCATAATTGAATCAATTATGTCCATTCATTTATGGTATGTAAAATCATACCAATTTCATCACAAATTTATTTTATGCCTTTTAAGGCATATGCCAATTAAATCTTTTAATATTATCCCCTTTACCCCACGTTGTACGTTCGTTCATTTAACGTAAAATATATGTTAGACTCGAATAGTCTAACTCATGGAGTAAAGAGAAAATATCATAACATACATAGAAATAAAACTAGATCTAAACATAAGGTGTGAACTTGCATGTGTGAATGATGTTCTACATCTAAACTTGCATAGGCCAAAGTTACAACTTGCATAAAACTACATATGTCATAGATCCAAATCTAAAGGTGTAAACTTTTTGAGATAATGGTCACAAACTTGCATAAATCATGTATGTCATAGAACTACATCCAAAGGTGTAAACTTGCATAGGCAATAACACTAAACTTGCATAACATGATTCATATTCCAAACTCATATATTTATATAAACATGCATATGTGATTTATGCAACATAACAATAGTCTAAACTTACATCTAAGCATGTAAACTAGCATGTAGAATTTAACATATAACTCACACATGTCATAGCCTAACTTTTAGATTCAATTCACATAAAATAGGTGTCATGAAACATGTAAGGTTATGCATAAAAATCTACTAACTTGCATATGATCCACATCCAAATCAATATCTAAACTTGCATACATACTTATGATTTATCATATGAATCAACATAACCAACTAGCATATGAAACATGATGATTGGATTATACATAAAATTACAACATAGATGATAGCAACATAACTTTACAACATAGATGATAACATCACAACATAACATCATAGAATTTATAACATATATGATAACATCACAATTTTTCAACACAACTATAACATGCGGTCAATAATTCACATCACATTCATACAATCTGCATCATAACTTAATCTAGTTAAATTGCTAATTATTTTATTAAAGAAATCTAACTCACAACTCAAAGAAGGTCTTGAATTCTGAATTCTGAGTTCTGAAGTTGTATTAGCATTCCTTTGAAGAAAATTCGTTGTTAAAGTTGAATAGAACTGATTTGATTTGTTGTTCTTCTTCTAATTGGTAGCGGCTACTCTAGGTTACAAGATGATAGCATGACGGCCATAGTTTCAGTTTTTATTTTTATTTAGAGTTTGAGTCTACCCATGTTTATATAGAATTTTAATTTAATTAAAGCTGTCAGATGATCTTTGGGTTAATCGAAACCATTCAGTTGGGATAGGGTGACACCTCAGCCCTAATGACTCAGCAAGGAGTCAGAACGGACTCAACAATGAGTCACAACATGGGTCAGACTGAACCATAAAGCTATGCATGTTTTCTCTCGGCCTGGGCGCACTTGGGAAGTGCGCCAATGCAAATTTGTTCAGGTGCACTTCCCATGTGCGCCAGTGCAATCTTCCTCTCTTTTTTTTCTATTTTCCCTTCTGACTTTATTCGTCCATATCTTCTTCATCTGATATCAGTTTTACGCAAACTCGGATTCTATCTCGACCAGAATTCCGAGACAAACACAATGGCGCTACCCATTTCCCTAAATTATCAAGTTTGAGATTAATTATTCTTTAATTTAGTTAATTCGATTATTCAAAAATACGGGGTGTTACAGGAACCTTTCCCAAAGTATAAGAATATTTGAATAAAAGAATATTCTGAATTGGAATGAGGCGTATGTTGTACTTGTTTAACACTTGTTTATTATATATGCGAGTTATTCAGAAAGACAGGTTTATCCCATTTTGAATAAATGATTTGATGATGTGTCGAGGATGAAGATGGTGGTCGAAGACCAGAGGTCTTCACAACGTTTGGATAATTACTGATGATCTTGATTGGGCTGTACACCCAAGAGGAGGAAATAAGTTGGTGATCGTCCAGATGTACTTGGAGATCAATGGATATGAGAGGTACCAGGTACCTCCGGTTTCGTTCAGACCCAGAATGGACTTGTAAATGGACTGTGTGTCTGACATAGGTTATCATTCTATGTGATTGATGGATATCGGTTGCATGGAGTGGTTTGCCTATGTGGCATGCTAAGATGCAAATGATCAAGGCTTCTGTTGAAAAGCAGAGTCTTGTAGTTGATGATCAAAGCACGACATGTGTGGCATAGCTTTGTGTAGCGTTAATTCGCGAGCCTCACACCCCGATTGTGAACCAGAAATGGGAGAGGACCTCAGGGAGGACATTCCTTCTAGCTAGGGTTGTGTCAGTGACCTACCAGCCGTGACATTTATATTATTTTCACCTGTGTGGTTGTTGGATTGCGAGGCGCCTCGGATATATCGGTGACTATGTGGAGCCGATGGAGTCATTTGGCTCATTTACGCCCCAAAGGGCGGGGAAACGCAGTGTTCAGGCATTTTAATCCACATCGGTGGACCGGCCCTGACGATCCAAGGGCTCACCTGTGTCTGGGTCCTGAGACATGGGCTAGATTGTCTTGAATCGGTAGAGGATTATCTTTTGCCATGGTTCACAGATGGAAACCCAACTTCCAATACGTGACTTTGCAGTTTTGATTGTAGAGCCTAGTATTGGGGACACGATATATGGTACCCATGCCATCTATGATTGATATTTATGATTGAAATTGTTTTGACACTATACACTTATAGAAATAATAAAAGATGAAATTTAGCGTATCAAGCATTCTTTGGCTGTTATAAGGTAAAACCCTATCCTCCGGCCTATGTTGCATTGTGTCATGGGATTTGGGTCTTATAATAGCTTCATTGTTCTTTATTTAGCATTGTGATGTTGTTTTATGCATTGATATTCTAGGGAGGAAACCCGTTCTGTGTTATACGCCGTGGCCCCTTGATTTACCTAACTTTGAAATAAAGATTAATAACTGTTTTTGTAACACCCCGCATTTTTAAGTATAATTAAAAATGAAATAAAATATGTTTATGATAGGTAAATAATGGTGATGCATAAGAAGAATTAATTAATACATGAAAGAGAAGAAAAATAAGTTCGAAAACGGTGTGTGTAACGGAAAAGATAGTAAAATGAGGATAATTAATTTAAGAATAAGGAATTAGGTAAAATTGACATCACCATTGCGTTCCTCTCGAATTTTTACATGAAATAGAGTCCTGGTTTTCGAAAATCGGAGTCCGGATGAAGAAGTTATGGCCTGTAGAAGATTCAGAAGGTTTCGATCAGCACAGAACTGGGCAAGTCGACCTGGGGGGTCGACCTGGGAGTCGACCTCCCCCATGGGGGTCGAATATAGTGTCGAACCCCCCCTACAGGTCGACCTGGTCGGCCTATTTCGGTCCAGAACACGTTTTTGAAGCCCAGGGACGATTTTTGATGGTCCGGATTGGTTTTAGGGTTAATCTGATGGCTGAAATGAGTTCCTACACCTATAAATACACCCTAAGACCTAGCCTTCTCTACACACAATTCTATTCTGCTTCTTCTCTGCCTTTGTTCTAAATAAAAATAAAAATGGCGTAGCTATTCTGCTGGAATCAAAACTAGAAGCTAATCAACATCAACCTAAGCAACTCAATTCAAATTAGAGATTAAAGCTTCTGCAACAATTCTGCAACAACTAAAGTTCTTTCTTTAATCCAATCAAGGCAACTGCAGTTATTTTCTGATAAAAACATTAATTCTGATTGTTACATGAATTATAAATCTGAATCTGAGGTTATATCTGTTCTGTTCTGTTTGGATCTATCTTATTTTGTATCTCTTTCCTCTTTCTGTTCTATAGCCAGGCTACCACGAGCCTAAGCCAATCTCATAAGAGATTAACATACGCTAAAATGTTTGTGACAATAAAATGAATGATGCATGAATTGGGCATGACCAATAGGTGACTGATTTGAGGAAAGAACATAGAATGTAGCTAAAACAAAATCTGAGACATATGACTGGACATGTTATATTTATAATATAAATTGTATTGAACATATGATTTGAGATAAAAAGAATATGGCTTAGGCATAAAGATTTACATGAGAGTAGGGTATCTATTAATGTAAATAAACACCTAAGTAAGGGATCTTTGGGATATATGATATGCATAGTAATCGATGGCTATATTTGGTATAATTTATATAGGGATCTTCTGTACTATGCAAGTGTAAAAAAAATTGAAACATATGATATATGGTAAATTTATGACCATAATCTGTGCTATGTAAATTTAATGCAAACATAGGGTATATGATAATATTGTGAATCAAGACTATTATTTATGCAGGTGTACTTAGGCAAGATTTATAATTTGGCAAGATATGAAACTTTAAGAAATGATTAAATATGTTATATTTGCCTAATTTGCTAGTTTTGTTACATTGCCTAATCTGCTAGTTCTGTTATATTTCTTAATCTGCTAGTTCTGCTCTACTGCCTAGTCTGCTAGATTTGTTCATCTGCCAAATCTGTCATCTGCTAAGTCTGTTGAAAATGCTAAATCTGCTAGTTTGCTTAATCTGCTAAATCCGTTAAGTCGCCTAATCTGAGAAATATGTTATCTGCTATATCTGTTGAGTTAATATAATTAGTCCGCAATTGACATAATCTGAATTGGCTATAGTTATGAATAATTGACATGTATATTAGGCATGGGTATAAATGGTAAATCATTAATTAATTGGTCGTAAAGATAAACATGGCTAACTCGAGGTTAAAATGAGTTTGCGGCGTAATTCTGCCCGGAACCGTCCGGCATATTCCGGTGGTCGCAAACAATAGGTTCTAATGTGAGAAGTTAGTCATAACGTGCTTGAAACCTGAGGTTAGACTCAGTTTACGACAGAAACCTGCCCGTAAGCAACCAACCTAACCAGTAGCCGCAAACTGTCAGTCTAATGTGAGAGGTTTGGGCATTAATATTTAATTAATGAAAATTTCAGATAATTATGATGTCTAAAACGTGTTGGGCAAGGTTAAACCAATTGGACCAATGAATCTGATAAACCCGTTTCGCGAATCCGTAGGCCCAATATAAAGTTAGATAATCTATAACCAGTTAATCTGTAAGTCTGTTAATCTTAACCAGTTAATCTGTAAGCCTGTTAATCCGAACATCTGATCCGTTAGTTTGAAAACCTGTTAACTTGATTGTCTGATCTATGAACTAGTTAATCTAAATTTTGTATGTCTGAAACTTGTAGACAAGTTAAGCTGAAATATGTTAGTCTGGGGACACAAGGTTAGGAGGGGAATTACTTGTGTCATCTGTTGTTTGGGACCCATATTAGTCAGTAACCCTTTCTGGTATCAAAACTTTGACCCAACAGTAAGTAGGGTCCGGGCACGCTTACTGAACTAATTATAAGCGGTTCATTCTGATAATGGCGAGGGGTGTTGATGGTGCGTTCCAACCGAGTCATGTGCGTGCATGGATCCCGATCTGCCTCAGAGGATGTAAGACGCCGTGACATCTGTAAATAGGACTGTGCCAATTGGTTGTCACTTTAGGGAGTGATACACCCTACTGCGGGGCCGACACATGATCATGTATTAGGGAGCCGATCGCTTGGGGTTGGGTTTTAGGGTACACTTAGTTCTATCTGTTTCTGCGTGGTACCGTCTGTTCGGGTGGTAAAGGCCCATTACTAGTGTACACCTAATTCTACATTCTGTTTCCATAGGGATTAATCTGTTTCTGCTTCTGTCTGTTTCTGATCGGGTGGTAAAGGCCCATTATTAGCATTTTGTTTCTGTTGAATTATTCTGTACCCGTTTCTGTTTCAGTTTAGACATTAGGGTGATATCTAATTCTGTTATACTAGTATTAGTGCAGAGAAGTGTAAAACAATAGCTTATATCATTCTGCTCTTCTGTTATATCTGCTACACTTGTTACAGTTACCTCTCATCCAGTTTTATGTTCATGTCATGTTATTATTATCTGTTCATAACTGAAAATCACTGGACTTGCCAGACTTTTTGTCTGACTCTTGTTGTTTCACCTCCTTTCTTCCGTTCCCCCTCCAGGTTTTGTAGAAGGGAATACTCTAGCTTGATCCAGATTTCTTCCGCTTGAAGTGCTTAAATTATGGCTTGGCTCTTTATAGCTTATGTTCTATGGGGATTATGATTTTAGACTATGCATTCTGAAAGCTTTTGTACAAGACTGATATTTTGTACTTGAATTCTGATATTGTGATTTGAAAGGATGTAACCAAGTTTATTTCGGTTCTATTGAAATAAAGTTATAAATTTTTCAAGTACTATTTTATCTGTCTTGTAAGTTTCTGTTCTGTTTACTAAAATGCTCCAACAAAGTTAAGGCATTCCCTTTGTGAGTGACCTTAACGGAGGTGGGGTGTTACACTTGGTATCAGAGCTAAAGGTTACCAGATTGGGTAAAGTTTTTGAAAACTATTTTCAAAAAGGTTTTGAAAAGAAGTATTTTCAAATGTAAAGCTTATTTTTGAAAAACATAATCCCCAAAAGCCATATATCTATCTTTTGATCCTCTGTTTGAATCTTTGTTTCCTTCTTTCTCCGGGGCTCCCAGCTTTCTGGGAGGTAACCTCATCGCGGCATGGTTCTGTAGGTTTGATAAGACTACGGCACCGGTCAAAGGGCAAATAAGCGCCCGACTTCCATCTGTAGCCGCAGTAGTCTCACCTACGGCTAATTTTCCTTTGAGCTTTGTAGGATTTTCCATGCGATGGAGGCCGCTTTCGAGGGGCTTGTCAACGTGTTACACACGGATAGTAAAGATGAGAATGAGGGAGTTTGGCTAAGGAGCACAACCCAAGGATGAGAAACTCATGGATATGGACTTGGTTCACAAAGTAGGCAAAAAGGAAACACGAAAGAAGGGAGAAAAGTCTGATGATAAAGGAGGAGAAATGTGCTTTACTTATGGAAGCTTGACTCATCTGAACAAGGATTGCCAAAAGAGGAAGGACACTCACTTCGAATGTGGTGAGATGGGACACTTCACTAGGGACTGCCCAAAGAAACGGGGGCAAGGAAAGAGGACATGACCTACTTCGGGAAGGCAGGCAAATGCTCTCATAGTTGGTGGATAGGATATAAGTAGGAAAATTTCCGTAGAGAGTTTAGTTTCCTTATCTGGTTATTGAGTTAGAACTCTTTCCGATTATAGCATTCTAATTCTGTAGTCGAGTCTCTGCACTTTAATACTAGTCTTGTTTCTGATCTGGTTATAGTCTCAAACCCCATAGGGGTTACGACTCATCCGCTGGTGATAGGTTGGGATTTGAGAGATATCTATGTTAGGCATCAAGTAGGACGCATACATTCTGGGTTTTATCATGCTTAGTTTTCTAAGAATCATTTGGTAATCTGATATATACTAGTAGTCTGTAAATATCTGAATATCTCTGATAAGGTTAAGATTTCCAATTTTGACATTGTCTAAAGAGGGTAATCCTCTGAGTGTCAATCTGATATTGATCTCGGTCTTTGGGGTTGATACTTAGGGGAATTATTCTCTCAACCAATGTCTAATGGGAACTAAGTTTTTGTTTTATCTGTACTCGCTTCCATCATTCGACTGTATCCTATCGATCGAATCTTCTAACTTTAGGTAGAAACACATGGGTGTAAACATGTGTTTGAGACATGTTATGTTTAATGGTTGCAAGTGGATGCAAGTGGTTGCTAGTGGTTGCCCGTGGATGCATATACACACACTAGGCACTAGATCGGCTCGAAAACACTCTCATACTGCATATGGGTGTGTGAGCATTTTTAATTTTGGTGGATGCAAAATGATTGACTCAGCACATGGATGTTACATATGACTGAATGGTTGTGCACTCATATAGAAATGATATGTATCGAGTAGGAAATTTGCATACATGTTAGACTCATGGCACTGGCATAATTCGCATTAAGGAGGTCAACTGAATCACTGGACCGCCTGATCTTTGCATTAGACAAGGAACATATACACACACTTCTTGCATATGTTCATACAACATTAGAAATCTCTTAAGGACAATGAATGCCTATGATTGGTAATTGAGAAGATGGATGATTGGATGGTAGGACACATTCTTCTTAACTTGAAGATTTCGGGGACGAAATCCTTTAAGGAGGGGAGAGTGTAACACCCCGCATTTTTAAGTATAATTAAAAATGAATTAAAATATATTTATGATAGGTAAATAATGGTGATGCATAAGAAGAATTAATTAATACATGAAAGAGAAGAAAAATAAGTTCGATAACGGTGTGTGTAACGGAAAAGATAGTAAAATGATAATAATTAATATAAGAATCAGGAATTAGGTAAAATGGAAATCACCATTGCGTTCCTCTCAAAATTTTATATGAAATAGAGTCTGAGTTTTCGAAAATCGGTGTCCGGATGAAGAAGTTATGGCCTGTAGAAGATTCAGAAGGTTTCGGTCAGCACAGAACTAGGCACGTCGACCTGGGGGCCAGGTCGACCAGGGGGTCGACCTGGGAGTCGACCTCCCCCATGGGGATCGACTATAGTGTCGACCTCCCCTATAGGTCGACCTGGTCGGCCTGTTTCGGTCCAAAACACGTTTTTGAAGCCCAGTGACGATTTTTGATGGTCCGGATTGGTTTTAGGGTTAATCTGATGGCTGAAATGAGTTCCTACACCTATAAATACACCCTAAGACCTAGCCTTCTCTACACACAATTCTATTCTGCTTCTTCTCTGCCTCTGTTCTAAATAAAAATAAAAATGGCGTCGCTACTCTGCTGGAATCAAAACTAGAAGCTAATCAACATCAACCTAAGCAACTCAATTCAAATTAGAGATTAAAGCTTCTGCAACAATTCTGCAACAACTAATGTTCTTACTTTAATCCAATCAAGGCAAGTGCAATTATTTTCCGATAAAAACGTTAATTCTGATTGTGACATGAATTATAAATCTGAATCTGTGGTTATATCTGTTCTGTTCTGTTTGGATCTATCTTATTTTGTATCTCTTTCCTCTTTCTGTTCTATAGCCAGGCTACCACGAGCCTGAGCCAATCTCATAAGAGATTAACATACGCTAAAATGTTTGTGACAATAAAATGAATGATGCATGAATTGGGCATGACCAATGGGTAACTGATTTGAGGAAAGAACATGGACTGTAGCTAGAACAAAATCTGAGACATATGACTGGACATGTTATATTTATAATATAAATTGTATTGAACATATGATTTGAGATAAATAGAATATGGCTTAGGCATAAAGATTTACATGAGAGTAGGGTATCTATTAATGTAAATAAACACCTAAGTAAGGGATCTTTGGGATATATGATATGCATAGTTATCGATGGCTATATTTGGTATAATTTATATAGGGATCTTCTGTACTATGCAAGTTTAATAAAAATTGAAACATATGATATATGGTAAATTTATGACCATAATCTGTGCTATGTAAATTTAATGCAAACATATGGTATATGATAATATTGTGAATCAAGACTATTATTTATGCAGGTGAACTTAGGAAAGATTTATAATTAGGCAAGATATGAAACTTTAAGAAATGATTAAATCTGTTATATTTGCCTAATTTGCTAGTTTTGTTACATTGCCTAATCTGCTAGTTCTGTTATATTGCTTAATCTGCTAGTTCTGCTCTACTGCCTAGTCTACTAGATTTGTTCATCTGCCAAATCTGTCATCTGCTAAGTCTGTTGAAAATGCTAAATCTGCTAGTTTGCTTAATCTTCTAAATCCGTTAAGTCGCCTAATCTGAGAAATATGTTATCTGCTATATCTGTTGAGTTAATATAATTAGTCGCTATTGACATAATCTGAATTGGCTATAGTTATGAATAATTGACATGTATATTAGGCATGGGTATAAATGGTAAATCATTAATTAATTGGGCGCAAAGATAAACATGGCTAACTCGAGGTTAGAATGAGTTTGTGTAACACCTCGTATTTTCTGAGAATATAAAAAAAAATGGTTAATTATGAAGAAGTTTTTAAGCCTTGAAGTTTGTATGCATATAAGAGAAATATATATAGATATATATAAAAATTAAATAAATAAACATGCAGAAAAGGTTCAAAACAGCAAATTGGGAGGGGGAATAACCGAACTGGCCCATTTTTGAGGTCGACCCGAGCCACGCTGGGTCGACTAGGGGTTAATCCAGGGTGTTTGGTTGTCATCCCGTGGGCCGATTCGCTCAAATGCAGATTTTGCATTTGAATGGTTCTCATGATTCAGGGTTAATCTAATGGTCCTAAATAACTTCCTACTCCTTATATATACATCACTAACCCAAACCTAAATCTCATATACAATTCTCTAGCCTCCATTGCTCTCTTCCTCTCTAAAAATAAATAAATCAATGGCGTCTCTACTCTGCTGAAACCTAAGTTAGGACTTGTGCTTCTTCTTCCTCCAATTCTGCAGCTACAACACCTTTTTCTTTTAGAATCCAACCAAGGCAAGTGCAGTTAGTTTCCGATATAAACTTTAATTATAATTATGACATGATTGTAAATCTGAATTTGAGATTGCGTATGTTCTGTTCTGATCTATTTTATTCTATATCTTTTTCTTCTTTCTGTTCTATAGCCAGGCTACCCCGAGTCTGCGCCAAATCTCATAAGAGATTAACGCACTAATATTAAACTTTGGGACAAATAATGAATGATGGCGTAATTGGACATGGCTAATCTATGACTAAAAGGACATAGCTTGTAAACTAGAT
Organism: Allium sativum; assembly: GCA_030737875.1. Taxonomy (NCBI): domain Eukaryota; kingdom Viridiplantae; phylum Streptophyta; class Magnoliopsida; order Asparagales; family Amaryllidaceae; genus Allium; species Allium sativum. The sequence goes on along the minus strand of CM060918.1, from coordinate 190,729,623 downwards.
TTAGATCTGTGCATATTCTGTGAATTGGAAGAAGAGGAACCATAGTATATTAACATGTGACTTGAGACATTGGACATAACGCATATTTTTGAATTAAAGATCTATTATAATTTAAAGTTCTAGATTGTTGGGCATATTGTTTATATAGAGATTCATGATTTGGGATAAAAAGGGAATATGACTTAGGTGTGAAGATTTATGTTAAGATTTGATAACTATTAAATGTGAATAACACCTAAGTGGGAGATTTTTGAATATATGACATGCATTGAAATCGATGGCTATATTTGGTATAATTTATATGTGAATCTTTTGTACTAGGCAAGTTTTACTAAATTTGAGACGTGTGTTATATGGTAAATTATGACCATAATCTGTGCCATGTAAATTCAATGCAAACGTGGGGTATATGATCATAATGTGAATCATGACAACTATTCAGGCATGCAAACTTAGGCCAAATTTATAATTAGGCAAGATATGTTTATGAAACTTTAAGGAATGATTAAATCTGTTATATGACCGAATCTGCTAGTTCTGTTATATTGCCTAATTTGCTAGTTCTGTTATATTGCCTAATCTGCTAGTTTTGCTATAATCTGCTATATCTGTTCATATACCAAATCTGTCATCTGCTAGGTCTGCTGAAGATGCCTAAACTGTTGTATGCTAAATCTGCTAAACTGCTTAATCTGCTGAATCCGTTAAGTCGCCTAATATGCTAAATCTATTATCTGCCATATCTGTTGAGTTGATATATTTAGTCTGTTATTGACATAATCTGAACTGGCTATAATTATGAAAATTGACATGTATATTAGGCGTGGGCATAAATGGTAAATTAATAATTAATTAGCCGAAAAGAAAAACATGGCTGACTCGAGGTTACAATGAGTTTGCGGCGTAATCCTGCCCGGAACCGCCCGACACATCCAGTGGTCGCAAACAATAGGTTCTAATGTGAGAAGTTAGTCATAACGTGCTTGAAACCCGAGGTTAGACTCAGTTTGCGGCAAAAATCTGCCTGGAACCAACCGGCCTAACCAGTGGCCGCAAACTGTCAGTCTAATGTGAGAGCTCTGGGCATAAATATTTAATTAATGAAAATCTGAGATAAATATAATATCTAAAACGTGTTGGGCGGATAGGGTTAAATCCACTAGACTGATGAGTTTAATAAATCTGTTCCGTGAATCGGTAGGCCCAATTACAAAGTTAGACAAATCTGTAAATCTGTTAAATCCATATATCTGATCCGTTAGTCTAAAACTTGTCTGACCTGTGAACTAGTTGATCTGAATTATGTATGTCTGAACTTGTTAAATCTGAAATCTGTTAGTTTAGGGACACAAGGATAGGAGGGGAATTACATGTGTCATCTGTTGTTTGGGACCCATATTTGTCAGTAACCCTTTCTGGTATCAAAACTTTGACCCCACAGTAGGTAGGGTCCGGGCACGCTTACTGAACTAATTATAAGCGGTTCATTCTGATAATGGCGAGTGGTGTTGATGGTGCGTTCCAACCGGGTCATGTGCGTGCATGGATCCTGGTCTGCCTCTGAGAATGTAAGACGCCGTGACATCTGTAAATAGGTCTGTGTCATTCAAAGGTTGCCACTTTAGGGAATGATACACCCTTCGATGGGGCTGGCACAGGGTATTTATGTATTAGGGAGCCGATCGCTTGGGGTAGGGTTTTAGGGTACACTTAGTTCTGTCTGTTTCTGTTGGTACCGTTTGTTTCTGTTGGGTGGCAACACCTGTCTGTTTCTGCGTGGTACCGTCTGTTCGGGTGGTAAAGGCCCAATTACTAGTGTAAACCTTATGCTACATTCTGCTTCTGATTAGGTGGTAAAGGCCCATTACTAGCGTGGAAATTATTCTGTACCTGTTTCTGTTTCAGTTTAGACATTAGGGTGACACCTAATTCTGTTATACTAGTATTAGTGCAGAGAAGTGTAAAACAATAGCTTATATCATTCTGTTCTTCTGTCATATCTGCTACATCTGTTACAGTTATCTCTCATCCAGTTTTATTTTCATGTCATGTTATTATTATCTGTTCATAACTGAAAATCACTGGAGTTGCCAGACTTTTGTCTGACCCTTGTTGTTTCGCCTCCTTTCTTCCGTTTCTCCCCCCAAGGTTTTGAAGAAGGGAATAATCTAGCTTGATCCAGATTTCTTCCGCTTGCAGTGTTTAAGTAAGGCTTGTCTTCTTCTGTGGGGATTATGATTTTAAACTATGCATTCTGAAGGCTTTTGTACAAGACTGATATTTTGTACTTGAATTCTGATATTGTGATTTGAAAGGATGTAACCAAGCTTCTGTTGAAATAAAGTTATAAATTTTTCAAGTACTGTTTTATCTGTCTTGTAAGTTTCTGTTCTATTTACTAAAATGCTTCACCAAAGTTAAGGCATTCCCTTGTGAGCGACCTTAACGGAGGTGGGTTGTTACACTTGGTATCAGAGCTGAAGGTTACCAGATTGGGTAAAGTTTTTGAAAACTATTTTCAAATAGGTTTTGAAAGGAAGTATTTTTAAAAATAAAGCTTATTTTGAAAAACATGATCCCCAAGAGCCATATATCTTTCCTTCAGTCCTTTTTTTTTGTATTGAATCTTTCCTTTTTTTCGTTTCAGCATGTCTGAAGAATCTGAGATACCAGTGGGTGTTCACGTACCCGGTTGGTTTCGTCAATATCTTGAGGCTAGGACCGCCGCCGCAGGTCCAGCAAATGATCCTCCTCCTCCACCCCCTCCTCGTGCAATTACTTTTTCAAAGATCTGTAGAGATTTTAGGGCTATGGGTGGGAAGGATTTCAAAGGAAATGAATCATTCGTAGAAGCGAGGAACTGACTCAAAGAAACTGAGGATCTATTCGTTATCTTCGAGGTGGACGATAGGAAGAAGGTACAGTTGGAGGTATGGCTGCTCAAAGACGAAGCTTCCTACTGGTGGGAATCACTAACGCCGAGAGGCCAGTTGAGACATGGATGGATTTCAGAACAAGGTTTGAGACAAAATTCCTCTCGCAAGGTGAACGAAGTTTACAACTGGAAAAGTTTTTATCTCTTAAGCAAGGAAGTATGACGGTCAAGGAATACGTCAACCAGTTCAACCAACTAGCTAGGTTCGGATTGGATTTAGTCAACACTCAGCATAAAAAGGCTCTCCGCTTTGTTAAAGGATTGAACGAGCCACTGCACAGCCTAGCCATGACTCATGTACCCATGGGAGCGACTTACGAGAGATTGGTGGACACGGCACTACTGCACGAGGAAGACAAAGGCCTGAAAGAGACAAAGAAGGAAGAACCACAGAATAAGAAAGCAGGTCCCAAAAAGGAAACGCAAAGGAAGGATGAGAAGTCTGAAGATAAGAAGGGGAAAAAGTGCTTTACTTGTGGAAGCTCGACTCATCTGAACAAGGATTGCTGAAAAAGGAAGGGCGCTTGCTTCAACTATGGGGAGATGGGACACTTCACTAGGGACTGCCCGAAGAGACGAGGACAAGGAGGGCGGGCAAACACTCTTGAGGCTAATGGCTAGTATAGAAGTAGGAAAATTCCTATAGTAGGTTTAATTTCTTTATCTGATTATGGAGTTAAGATCTTTCTGATTCTTGTATTTTGATTTTGTAATTGATACTCTGCACTTTAATACTAGTATTGTTTCTGATTCCGTTGTAGACTCAAACCTATAAGGGTTATGACTCATCTGTTTATGATAGATTGGGGTTTGAGGGATATCTGTGTTAGACGTCAACTATGATGCATACATTCTGAGTTTTTGTGGGATATGATTTTATCATGCTTAGCTTCCTAAGAATCATTAGGGAACCTGATCTGTACCAGTAGTCTATAAATATTTGAATAATTCTGCTTTCCATTTTTGACATTGTCAAAAGGAGGTAATCCTCTGGGTGTCAATCTGATGTTGATTTCGGTCTTCGGGGTTGATACTTAGGGGAATTATTTTCTCAACCAATGTCTAATGGGAACCAAGTCTTTGTCTTATCTGTACTCGCTTCCATCATTCGACTGTATCGTATCGATCGAATCTTCGAACTTTAGGTAGAAACTAATGGGTGTAAACATGTGTTTGAGACATGTTATGTTTGATGGCTGCAAGTGGATGCAAGTGGTTGTTAGTGGTTGCTCGTGGATGCATATACACACACTAGGCACTAGATCGGCTCAAAAACACTCTCATACTGCATATGGATGTGTGTGCATTTTTCAATTTTTGTGGATGCAGAATGATTGAATCCTCACATGGATGTTGCATTTGGATGAATGGTTATGCACTCATATAGAAATGATGTGTATCAAATAGGATTTCTTGCATACATATTTGGACTCATGACACTAACATGATTCGCATTAAGGAGGTCAACTGGATCAGTAGACCGCCTGATTTTGCATTAGATAAGAAACATATACACACACTTTGCATATGTTCATACAACATTAGAAACCTTTTAAGGACAATGGATGCCTGTGATTGAATGGTTGAGTAGATGGATGTTGGATGTTAGGATACATTCTTCTTAACTTGAAGATTTCGGGGACGAAATCCTTTAAGGATGGGAGAATGTGACACCTCATATTTTCTGAGAATATAAAAAAATGGTTAATTATGAAGAAGTTATTAAGCCTTGAAGTTTGTATGCATATGAGAGAAATATATATATAGATATATATAAAAATTAAATAAATAAACATGCAAAAAAGGTTCAAAACAACGAATTGGGAGGGGGAATAACCGAACCGGCCCATTTTTGAGGTCGACCTGAGCCTCGCTGGGTCGACTAGGGGTTAATCCAGGGTGTTTGGCTGTCATCCCGTGGGCCGATTTGCTCAAATGCAGATTTTGCATTTGAATGGTTCTCATGATTCAGGGTTAATCTAATGGTCCTAAATAACTTCCCACACCTATATATACATCCCTAACCTAAAACTAAATCTCATATACAATTCTCTAGCCTCCATTGCTCTCTTCCTTTCTAAAAATAAATAAATCAATGGCGTCTCTACTCTGCTGAAACCTAAGCTAGGTCTTGCGCTTCTTCTTCCTCCAATTCTGATTAGGATTAAAAGAGAACAGCTACAACACCTTTTTCTTTTAGAATCCAACCAAGGCAAGTGCAGTTATTTTCCGATATAAACTTTAATTATAATTGTGACATGATTGTAAATCTGAATTTGAGATTGCGTATGTTCTGTTCTGATCTATTTTATTCTATATCTCTTTCTTCTTTCTGTTCTATAGCCAGGCTACCCCGAGCCTGCGCCAAATCTCATAAGAGATTAACGCACGAACGTTAAACTTTGGGACAAATAATGAATGATGGCATAATTGGACATGGCTAATTTGTGACTAAAAGGAAATAGCTTGTAAACTAGATTTAGATCTGTGCATATTCTGTGAATTGGAAGAAGAGGAACCATTGTATATTAACATCTGACTTGAGACATTGGACAAAATGCATATTTTTGAATTAAAGATCTGTTATAATTTAAAGTTCTAGATTGTTGGGCATATTGTTTATATAGAGATTCATGATTTGGGAAAAAAGGGAATATGACTTAGGTGTGAAGATTTATGTTAAGATTTGATAACTATTAAATGTGAATAACACCTAAGTGGGAGATTTTTGAATATATGACATGCATTGAAATCGATGGCTATATTTGGTATAATTTATATGTGAATCTTTTGTACTAGGCAAGTTTAACTAAATTTGAGACGTGTTTTATATGTTAAATTATGACCATAATCTGTGCCATGTAAATTCAATGCAAACGTGGGGTATATGATCATAATGTGAATCATGACAACTATTTAGGCATGCAAACTTAGGCCAAATTTATAATTAGGCAAGATATGTTTATGAAACTTTAAGGAATGATTAAATTTGTTATATGGCCTAATCCGCTAGTTCTGTTATATTGCCTAATTTGCTAGTTCTGTTATATTGCCTAATCTGGTAGTTCTGCTATAATCTGCTATATCTGTTCATACACCAAATCTGTCATCTGCTAAGTCTGCTGAAGATGCCTAAACTGTTATATGCTAAATCTGCTAAACTGCTTAATCTGCTGAATCCGTTAAGCCGCCTAATCTGCTAAATCTGTTATCTGCCATATCTGTTAAGTTGATATATTTAGTCTGTTATTGACATAATCTGAATTGGCTATAATTATGAAAATTGACATGTATATTAGGCATGGGCATAAATGGTAAATTAATAATTAATTGGCTGCAAAGATAAACATGGCTGACTCGAGGTTAGAATGAGTTTGCGGCGTAATCCTGCCCGGAACCGCCCGGCACATCCAGTGGCCGCAAACAATAGGTTCTAATGTGAGAAGTTAGTCATAACGTGCTTGAAAGCCGAGGTTAGACTCAGTTTGCGGCAGAAATCTGCCCGGAACCAACCGGCCTAACCAGTAGCCGCAAACTGTCAGTCTAATGTGAGAGGTTTGGGCATTAATATTTAATTAATGAAAATCTGAGATAAATATAATGTCTAAAACGTGTTGGGCGGATAGGGTTAAACCCACTAGACTGATGAGTTCAATAAATCTGTTCCGTGAATCGGTAGGCCCAATTACAAAGTTAAACAAATATGTAAATCTGTCAAATCCGTATATCTGATCCGTTAGTCTAAAACTTGTCTGACCTATGAACTAGTTGATCTGAATTCTGTATGTCTGAACTTGTTAAATCTGAAATCTGTTAGTCTGGGGACACAAGGATAGGAGGGGGATTACTTGTGTCGACTGTTGTTTGGGACCCATATTAGTCAGTAACCCTTTCTGATATCAAAACTTTGACCCAACAGTAGGTAGGGTCCGGGCACGCTTACTGAACTAATTATAAGCGGTTCATTCTGATAATGGCAAGGGGTGTTGATGGTGTGTTCCAACTGGGTCATGTGCGTGCATGGATCCCGGTCTGCCTCTGAGGATGTAAGACGCCGTGACATCTGTAAATAGGTCTGTGTCATTCAAAGGTTGCCACTTTAGGGAATGATACACCCTTCGGTGGGGCTGGCACATGGTATTTATGTATTAGGGAGCCGATCGCTTGGGGTAGGGTTTTAGGGTACACTTAGTTCTGTCTGTTTCTGTTGGTACCGTCTGTTTCTGTTGGGTAAAACACCTGTCTGTTTCCGCGTGGTACCGTCTGTTCGGGTGGTAAAGGCCCAATTACTAGTGTACACCTTATGCTACATTTTGCTTCTGTCTGTTTCTGATCGGGTGGTAAAGGACCATTACTAGCATGGAAATTATTCTGTACCTGTTTCTGTTTCAGTTTAGACATTAGGGTGACACCTAATTCTGTTATACTAGTATTAGTGCAGAGAAGTGTAACGCAATAGTTTATATCATTCTGTTCTTCTGTCATATCTGCTACATCTGTTACAGTTATCTCTCATCCAGTTTTATTTTCATGTCATGTTATTATTATCTGTTCATAACTAAAAATCACTAGACTTGCCAGGCTTTTGTCTGACCCTTGTTGTTTTGCCTCCTTTCTTCCGTTTCTCCCCCCAGGTTTTGTAGAAGGGAATACTCTAGCTAGATCCAGATTTCTTCCGCTTGCAGTGCTTAAAATATGGCTTGTCTTCTTCTGTGGGGATTATGATTTTAAACTATGCATTCTGAAGGCTTTTGTACAAGACTGATATTTTGTACTTGAATTCTGATATTGTGATTTGAAAGGATGTAACCAAGCTTCTGTTGAAATAAAGTTATAAATTTTTCAAGTACTGTTTTATCTTTCTTGTAAGTTTCTGTTCTGTTTACTAAAATGCTCCACCAAAGTTAAGGCATTCCCTTGTGAGTGACCTTAACGGAGGTGGGGTGTTATAGTTTGCGGCGTAATTCTGCCCGGAACCACCCGGCATATTCCAGCGGTTACAAACAATAGGTTCTAATGTGAGAAGTTAGTCATAACGTGCTTGAAACCTGAGGTTAGACTCAGTTTGCGACAGAAACCTGCCCGGAAGCAACCGGCCTAACCAGTAGCCGCAAACTGTCAGTCTAATGTGAGAGGTTTGGGCATTAATATTTAATTAATGAAAATTTGAGATAATTATGATGTCTAAAACGTGTTGGGCAAGGTTAAACCAATTGGACCAATGAATCTGATAAAACCGTTTCGCGAATCCGTAGGCCCAATACAAAGTTAGATAATATGTAACCAGTTAATCTGTAAGTCTGTTAATCTGTAACCAGTTAATCTGTAAGCCTGTTAATCTGAACATCTGATCCGTTAGTTTGAAAACCTGTTAACTTGATTGTCTAATCTGTGAACTAGTTAATCTGAATTTTGTATGTCTGAAACTTGTAGACTAGTTAAGCTGAAATCTGTTAGTCTAGGGACACAAGGTTAGGAGGGGAATTACTTGTGTCATCTGTTGTTTGGGACCCATATTAGTCAGTAGCCCTTTTATTGTATCAAAACTTTGACCCAATAGTAAGTAGGGTCCGGGCACGCTTACTGAAGTAATTATAAGCGATTCATTCTGATAATGGCGAGGGGTGTTGATGGTGCGTTCCAACCGGGTCATGTGCGTGCATGGATCCCGGTGTGCCTCTGAGGATGTAAGACGCCGTGACATCTGTAAATAGGTCTGTGCCAATTGGTTGTCACTTTAGGGAGTGATACACCCTACTGTGGGGCCGACACAGGATATTTATGTATTAGGGAGCCGATTGCTTGGGGTAGGGTTTTAGGGTACACTTAGTTCTGTCTGTTTCTGTTGGTACCATTTGTTTCTGTTGGGTGGTAACACCTGTCTGTTTCTGCGTGGTACCGTCTGTTCGGGTGGTAAAGGCCCATTACTAGTGTACACGTAATTCTACATTCTGTTTCCATAGGGATTAATCTGTTTCTGCTTCTGTCTGTTTCTGATCGGGTAGTAAAGGCCCATTATTAGCATTCTGTTTCTGTTGAATTATTCTGTACCCGTTTCTGTTTCAGTTTAGACATTAGGGTGACACCTAATTCTGTTATACTAGTATTAGTGCAGAGAAGTGTAAAACAATAACTTATATCATTTTGTTCTTCTGTTATATCTCCTACACTTGTTACTGTTATCTCTCATCCTGTTTTATGTTCATGTCATGTTATTATTATCTGTTCATAACTGGAAATCACTGGACTTGCCAGACTTTTTGTCTGACCATTGTTGTTTCGCTTCCTTTCTTCCGTTCCCCCAAGGTTTTGTAGAAGGGAATACTCTAGCTTGATCCAGATTTCTTCCGCTTGAAGTGCTTAAAGTATGGCTTGGCTCTGTATAGCTTCCGTTCTATGGGGATTATGATTTTAGACTATGCATTCTGAAAGCTTTTGTACAAGACTGATATTTTGTACTTGAATTCTGATATTGTGATTTGAAAGGATGTAACCAAGTTTATTTCGGTTCTGTTGAAACAAAGTTATAAATTTTTCAAGTACTGTTTTATCTGTCTTGTAAGTTTCTGTTCTATTTACTAAAATGCTCCACCAAAGTTAAGGCATTCCCTTTGTGAGTGGCCTTAATGGAGGTGGGGTGTTACAGTTTTAGTTCTCACACCAGTCACATGACTGACCTGGAGTTTATTGTTTTAACCTAAACTCCGGGTGCCCTTATTTTGACATGGGCAGCTAGTAGTTTTGTTTTTGCAGATTTATATTCATTGGATCCCGATTTACAGTTGGAACGATATCCGAAAAGCTCTGTATCTGTATATCTCTTTCAGTTGTGTATTGTATTATTTTTCGGCTGTAGTAATGTATTTGAATCTCTGATGTTTCTCTGATGTATAATATTTATTCATACTATGTATGTTCTTGTGTTCCGATGGAATTGTTGTAATTAACAATGAAATGTTCTTCTGTTTGTGTTCTGATCTATCTTGTTCTCAAAGCAATCCGGGCTTTCCTTATCGGGGACGTTCAGGTTGTTATAGGAAATAACAAATATAAACCCAATTACGATATTAAATCTAAAATTCCTTTTATTAGCATTTTAAGATAATTGTCTTATATTTTAGCAATGAGTGCAAAAGCAAGTTCCAAATTGAAGCGCACGCCTTCGAAACCTTCTAAAGTGCTTATCAAACAAGTAAGAATCAAGTACATATAAGAATAAACTTAAATATATATCGTGAGCAATAAATACATGGAAAAGACGACAAATATAAACGCAAACATGACTTGACGATACCCAAAAGATGCTTAAAGCCAATTTATTCATAAAATCAAATGCTACATAAAAATAAACAAAAAATTTCTGCATTCACATTCAACTTACTTGGCTAATGCTATAATAGTATACATACCATAATAACTAATAGCTACTGCTAAGTCCAAAGCTGCATAGTTCAAAAATCCCAAAATGTGAAAAATGATAATAATGCCGCTATAGTCCACGCAACCTAACCTACAAAAAATCCTCAACATGACCCGAGTATTGTAAAAAAAAATAACTTGGGTCAAACTATTTCTAGTGCGAGTGAAGTACGACCTATAGATAGTGAATAATAATGCTTGTCATGTTGAACAACATGATAGAAAAGAATGAAACCAAGTATCGATTATATAAATTATTATGATGCATAATTCAAATAATCATGTATAAAAGAATGTATCAATAAATAAATCCAACCTGGGCCATATATAAGTCAATATGATACCATCAACTTGCTAACATGATAAAAGTAAATTAAGGCATGATATCGTATATAAATCAATACGATACTAACACAATCACCAAAAAAAAATGTTAAGAATAAATCAATGCAAAGTATCATATACAAACCAAAATTATACCCGCAACAAATATTATTTATAAAACACGACGGTAATGGTAAATCAACTCAGAGTATTATATATAAACCAATATAATACTCATAATAAATATCATATATAAACCAACATGATAATTAATCAAGTCAGAATATCCTATATAAACAATAGGATAGTCATTATAAAACAATATGATGATAACAAATCAAGTCGATAAACTCTTCATGGCATTTATCGTTTATAAATCAAACCAGAGTATCGTATGTAAATCAATACGGTACTCATAACCATTATCATATATAAGTCAATATGATAAATCAAATCAGAGTATCGTATATAAATCAATACGATACTCATAACCATTATCATATATATAAATCAATATGAAAAAATAAATCAAATCAGAGTATCATATATAAATCAATACAATACTCATAACAATTATCATATATAAATCAATATAATAATGCAAATCAAATCAAATTATCATATATAAATCAATACGTTACTCATAACAATTATCATATATATATATATATATATATATATATATATATATATATATATATTCATATATATCAATATGATAATGAAATTGAACAATTATAGTAACGTAATAAAATCATTCCTTCCTTCTGAACTTCAATACTTGAATCTAAACTCCGGTCTCTTTGGAGTTTGCCTAGCCCAATGACTCATCCCAAACCTCATTCCAAACCCATTTCCCCAAATTCAAAGATTCAAACCATACTCGTATTAAATAAAAATTTCCAAGTATACTCAATTTATCTTTATTTCAATATTAAATTCAATAAGAATTTATTAAAATCCACCCTATCCTTGAAAATCACCCAATCATATTAATTTTGAATCTTTACAACTTCAAATTCACTTTGGAAAAATTTCCTTAATCACTTCAAATACATTCAAGATTCAGATCTTTAAAGAATGAATAAAATTTATCGAAATCGACAATTTCATTTAAATGAATTTCCTTCAAATAGAATTTCAAATATTTAAATCATCTAACCAACAGATGTCCATATGTAATTTGCTACCCTATGGCCAAGTGATTTAAATTTAATTTCTCGATATTCAGGGATGGATCTATCATTTCAATCCAAATCAGGGTCACATAGGTTTATCATTTCACTCTGTGTTCTTAATTGATTAAAAATCGATAAATCCCGGATTGATTCAATACCAGTAACATCATGGGTGAAATTTGGCATTCATCGTCAGTAATGAACACACGACAGCCATATAGTGAAACAAATAACATTTAAATCAATAATCATTCAGAAATCACCCAAAACATCCATTACAACCATTCAACCAATAAATCAGTATTAGTCTGTTCTACGGGTTTGCAAGCATTAGAATCCCAACTGGTTATTTAATTAAATTAAATAATTTATTATTTGCCAACTTTGCAGATTTACATACATGCATGTCAGTTCTAAGCAAAAATCCTCAATCACACACAACCATCCAACCAAACTTATTTCACAATTTAATTCAATAAATATGGGAATAATTTAGTATTTCGTAAGTGAGAAAATCACTCACCTTTGGGTCTAAATTGGATCAGACATCCAAAAGAAGCCAAAAAATTTACAGTCACCAAACGCAGCCAAACCAAAGCCAAAACGTCCACAATCTCGCCATGATCCCAGCGCAACAAACTGCACTCAAATCCGAGTTAAAACGCAAAAGTTATTAGTGTTTTACCCTTTGAATTTCAAATCATATAAAAGTAAATAAATGTTTTCTCACCCAAACATACACTGCCACATCAGCAGCTTCTTCCCGCTCCCACTTCTTTCTGCTACAGTGAACGACGCACTAAGGAACCCAAAACCGACGAACTTTGACTGCTGATTTCACCCGTCTTCGACCACGATTGATGCTCCAACCACCGGCAACCCGAAGCTCCTTGACCGATGCCTCCAACCCAGGTGGCGCCATCACCTCCGGTCAAACCTTTGATTGCCGCCGAACACATGAATTCAAGGGTTTTCGAACCCTAATTTCCAAATTCCCACTTCCTTAAATCGAGTCCGACACCAAGTTTAACATCAACGCACTCCTCAGGTCCCTCTCAACCATACCCAATAGTCTGATTTCCCAATTAACCCCTAAATCGAAAACCCCTAATTCGAGTCCTAGGGTTTCGATTTCCAGCGAGTTTGACCGCGAATTCCAACCAACTGAAGCACTGCATGTCGAAACGAACTACACAGAAGCTTCGTATCGTCGAGACCTTCATTTTGATATATAATTTTCTATGGTTTGAGGAGACTTGAATTTGAAGTTTGTATTTTTCATTTGGAGAAGGGTTTGATAAATTTCTTTCTACCATTGAAAAAAAAAAGAGTCGGTGGAAAAAAATATACGTATGTTGGAATGGCTGATGGAGTGGTAAAGGGTTTTATTTATATAATTAGAGAAGGCCCAATGATACAACACCCAGTTATCCATTTTTATTGATCTCTTTCACACTCTCTCTCGTACGATCAATGTAACAACCCGAAAATCTGGGCCAGTTTAAAATTTTTATTTTTGCCAATTTTAGCGAATTTTGATTATTTAAAATGAATTATTTTAAATAATAACGACAAAAATTTATTTTGAAATGAATTCGAACGTATATATTTATATACGTCGTCGTTAGAATATAAATAATTATATATAATTATAAATAGAATTGAAAATGGCGCGGTAGTTCGATAATTCGATTTCAAATTTCAATTGAACATACCGGGTGCAAAACAAAGCGGATTTTAGTGAAACCAAAAATAATAGGATCTAATTGAGAATATCTTTCCAACGAATCCAAAAAATTGAAATTTCATAGTGGGAATCAAAAGATATGTCCAGTTGAAAATTCTGAATAGTCGCTATGGAATTCAGGCCCTTAAAAATGGGAATTTTGCAAATGACTTCGGATTTCGACGAAACCACTTTTGTTGGATCCGGGATGTCAAATTAGTGCTAGATTCCAAATTTCAAAATTTTTCGAATCAATATGTGAGCGTGGCAAAGGAAAACGCGTTTGACCAGTTTCAGTTGATTTTAATCGACTGGAAAATGGCCATTTTTCCAACGGTCTCGGAATTCGATGAAAATAGTTTTTTTAGGACCGTATCGTCAATACGAAGCTAGAAAATATTTTTTTGGGATTTATAGAGTTCGTATGTGACCCCGGTAAATTGAAATGCGCGTTCAAATTCAATATATAGAGTTATATGTTGATTTTGACGATAACTGATTGAATCAGCCTACGATACATATCCCATTGTGTTCGGAATGGGGGTAATTAGCTATGGACGACAGGCGGTGGGCCTCGTTTAGAGGTCGTATGAAAAAGTCAACTTTTTGAAAATTAAATAAATAAATAAATAAATAAATAAAACTCCTCCCCTTCAAAACCGCTGGCCCCCCCTTTTCATCGTTTCATTCAGAACGAAAAAAAAAAGAGGAGAGCGACCCAGGGGGGGAGCCGCCGCTGCAATCGCCCCCCCCCCCTCTAATCGCCGCCGCCGCTCAGGGCAGGGCACCCCGCCTCCATCTTCTCCTCCCTTCTAAACCCTAACGCCGCCGTGAGCCACCGCCTCCGCACCCCCAGCGTCGGCTGGAGCCTCCCCCCTGCTTCATCGAACCGCGCCCCCTCCTCCTGCTGCTGCCGCATCCGCTGCGTCTTCTCCCCTTACCTCGAGTGACGGACAAACGAACCCCCTCCTCTTCTTCCCTTAAAACCAAAGACCCTAGCCTCGACAGTACCCCACCGCCCTCTCTCCCTGTTCGAAGTTCCAAACCCCCTCCCTCCTCCGTGGCGAAAAGTAATTTTAATTGATTTATATATATAATGTTGTAAAAATTCAATTTTTGTTTTATGAATTCGCTTTGTAAAAATATATGATTTTCCTATACGAAGTGCCATTATCAAAATATGATTTTTATATTTTTAGAAGAATAAAAATATGATTTTATATAATGTAGAATAATAAAGATGTGATCTTTATAGTAGTAGCAATGTAAAGATATGATTTTTATAGTATACAAAGTATAAAAATGCGATTTTTATAATTTATAGATAGTAAAAATATCATCTTTATATATGTAGCAAAATAAAAATGTGATTTTTATAGTGATGATACTGAAAAGGCGAAATCTTTAATATTGAAAAGGCGAAATCTTTAATATTAAAAAGGCGAAATCTTTAATATTGAAAAGGCAAAATCTTTATGTAAGAAGAACGATGTAAAAATAGAATTTTTATCTATATAGTAGCGATGTAAAAATAGAATTTTTATCTATATAGTAACGATGTAAAAATAGAATTTTTATCTATATAGTAGCGGTGTAAAAATATAATTTTTATATACATAGCAACAATATAAAATTGTGTTTTTTTTTATATGTAGTGGCTACGGGCAACGAAAGTGACAAAAGGCGAGAACGACTAAGATTTACATAAATGAAATGTCGTGGAGTTGGAGTAGCTATCGATGAGAACTTCTCACTTTAAATTCACTTTTACTAGTTATATATATATATATATACTAGGATGCAGACGGTGTTTAGCAGCACCCGACACCCGTCATCCACAGACCATGGATGGCTTGTTTGTTTGATTGATGTGTTGTGAAAATTTGTTTGTGATGTTGATGTGAAATCGATAATAAATTGTAGATGGTTGAAATAAATAAATTATCGTTAAAAATATATTTTTTACGTGAAAGTGAATAAATAAATATTTATAAACAAATCGGCCGATTTGTTTATATACACTGATTTGACTGATATTGATTGGGTCAATAAATTTTACACATCGCCCAACTACACAAATAAAAATCTGTGTTTTTTGATTTGAAACCCCCCACGGGTGTTGGGATGATATTTGGGTACACTAATCCCAATTATTTAATTGTATGTCGATCGATTGGTCGACAAACTGTGTAAGCGTTGTTTATTTATATTTGATGCTTGTGCAGTTGTGTGGTGCACCTTGGATGATGGTTGATTGTTTATCATTGCTATTATATACAGGTGTTGTATGGAATCCATATAATTAACATTATATGGTGATTGATTGGGCCTCATTCCAATCGAGAAAATAATGAATATTATAAAAGGGAATTCATGTTTTTAATATAAAAATAGTCATGTGTTGACGATGTTCATGTGTTGAAACTATTTATGTGTTGGGTAAAATATTTTAACAATAAAATTTACATCTTTATCATATTTAAAATTAGAACTACTTCACGGTGGAGTCTGATGGAAAATCAAACGATAGATACCAAAATTTTATAAAATATTTTAAATAACAAAAATAGTCGTGTGTTGAAAGAAATATAGATTCATGTGTTGAATGGGATAAATATTCATTTGTTGAATAGAATAACGAATTTATCGAAATATATAAAGCCGTTTTGATTAGAGTTGCGCTATTTAGACGTGAACGATATTTATATCGATTATATTCGTTTTTATAATGAATATAGAAAAGAAGTGATTTCAAAATATAACGTTTTGAAAATATTATCATTTAAATAGTAATGATATGAAATATTCAATTTTGATTGGAAATTGAATATAGAGTTGAATTTGTTTTGAAAACGAATTTAAAACAATTTATAAAATACGTTTTGAATTAAAATCAATGAAATATATATATATTATATATATTATATATATAATGGCCTGAATAGAACGCGTCGCGCCGCGGCAGTTCATGAATTTCGACCATTGACTTCGAATTGACGTTGCGGGAGATCCGAACGTCGGATTCTCCTAAAACCGGAACCATTGGGTTCGTATCGAAAAGAGCTTTCCAATGAATATTAGAAATTTGAAATCTAACGGTTGGACTTGGAATTATCTCTAAATCAAATTTGGAAAATGTCGCTGTAAGTGCAGTTCGATGGCCGTTGATGGAAATCGACTGAACGGGCCTTGATAAAATTATTAAAAATATCCATAATTTGTGTAAAATCATAATATATGAATTGGAAAGAACTAGGATGAAAAATTCCACATTTGAATGGAGAAAAATATATTTTTTATCAAAATGAACTAGTTTTGAACTTGAATTAAAATCAATTTATTTTTGAAATAAATAAATTGAATTTGAAAGTGATTTTAAAAATAATCAATATTCCCGATACGTGAATTGGAATGGAGTTGAATCGAAATTATCTTCGGAATATTTCGATGTTGGATTTCGTGACTATACAGATATTGTTATGGGAATTTGAAAGATATATTTTATATCGTTATTTCCAATACGATATTTGTTGGTTTCAGAATTTGATATTGAATATAAGCCAGTATATTTTCTATTCAGAGCCTTGTATTTAATATCAAATGTGATTTGGGTTTATCGTGAATCGTGTTTTAGATGACATTGGTTCTTTAACCCAGTTAAAGACAGAATATTGATTTTTGAGAAGATTAAAACTAAGTGGAGTTTTAATGAATCTTTAATTAGATTGAAATGGGAATCGATAAATTAAATTATCAAATCTGAAAGGTGATCGAGAATGGAGTACCACCAGTTTTGCTCCAAAGCGATAGTTAAATCTTTAATTAGATTTAAACGTGAAATGGTAATTAATTTTACCAACAACACTGTGGTGTTAGATATGGAGTACCACCAGTTTTGCTCCATGGGATGAATAGGTTGGGATTGGGAAATAAAACAAATAATTACTTCGGTGTGGTTCGCCAATCCCGACTAGTTTGAAATGATATCCAAAAAAGGATTAAAGAATAAATTTAGAAGAATTTATCTTGGATAAAATTAATGGGAACCTTTCCCTATGAATGTGATTTTGTGAATAAAAGAATATTCTGAATTGGAATGAGGCATTTGTCGTGTTTGTGTAACATTTGTTTATCTTATACGTGGGTTATTCAGAAAGGCCGAGTTTATACCCATTCTGAATAACTGATTCGACGAGATGTCGAAGATGAAGACGGTGGTTGAAGACCGGAAGTCTTCACATCGTTTGGGTGATTACTGATGATCTTGATTGGGCTGTACACCCAAGATGAGGGAATCGGTTGGTGATCGTCCAGACGTACTTGGAGATGGATGGATATGCGAGGAAAGTGCCTCCGATTTCGTTCAGACCCGGAACGAACTTGTAAATGGACTGTGTGTCTGACATTGGATTTTATTCTGTGTTGATTGATCTCTATGAAATATACATCTGTTTGGCGGCGGAGAATTTATTCTCTTGCTTAACGTCCTTCTCTGAGACGTACGAGCTCAGAGGTTGTATATCGATGGACATCAGTCGCATGGAGTGAATTGCCAGTGTGGCACGCGTAAGTGTCAATTGATCAGGGCTTCTGTCTTGTGGTTGATGATAAAAGCATGGCCTGTGTCGCGCAACTTTGTGTATAACGTGAATTCGCGAGCCTCACCCCTCGGTATGAGTCAAAAACGGGAGACGGACCGCTGGGAGAGCACGACGTTTCTTTCTAGCTAGGGTGGTGTCAGTGACCTACCAGCCCTGACATTTATAAACTTTTCACCTGTGTGGTTATTGGATACGAGGCGCCTCGGATATAGGTCTGTAAGGACCGAGCAACGTGTGTTCAGGAATAACTAATTCCACATTTGAAAGGAGAAAAATATATTTTTGTCAAAATGAACTAGTTTTGAACTAGAATAAAAATCAATTTATTTTTGAAATAAATAAATTGAATTTGAAAGTGATTTTAAAAATAATCAATATTCCCAATACGTGAATTGGACCGGAGTTGAATCGAAATTATCTTCGGAATATTTCGATGTTGGATTTCGTGACTATACAGATATTGTTATGGTAATTTGAAAGATATATTTTATATCGTTATTTCCAATACGATATTTGTTGGTTTCAGAATTTGATATTGAATATAAGCCAGTATATTTTCTATTTAGAGCCTTGTATTTAATATCAAATGTGATTTGGGTTTATCGTGAATCGTGTTTTAGATGACATTGGTTCTTTAACCCAGTTAAAGACAGGATATTGATTTTTGAGAAGATTAAAACTAAGTGGAGTTTTAATGAATCTTTAATTAGATTGAAATGGGAATTGATAAATTAGATTATCAAATCTGAAAGGTGATCGAGAATGGAGTACCACCAGTTTTGCTCCAAAGCGAAAGTTAAATCTTTAATTTGATTTAAACGTGAAATGGTAATTAATTTTACCGATAACACTGTGGTGTTAGATATGGAGTACCACCAGTTTTGCTCCATGGGATGAATAGGTTGGGATTGGGAAATAAAACAAATAATTACTTCGGTGTGGTTCGCTAATCCCGACTAGTTTGAAATGATATCCAAAGGAATATTAAAGAATAAATTTAGAAGAATTTATCATGGATAAAATTAATGGGAAACTTTCCCTATGAATGTGAATTTGTGAATAAAAGAATATTCTAAATTGGAATGAGGCGTTTGTTGTGTTTGTGTAACATTTGTTTATCTTATACGTGGGTTATTCAGAAAGGCCGGGTTTATACCCATTCTGAATAACCGATTCGACGAGATGTCGAAGATGAAGACGGTGGTAGAAGACCGGAAGTCTTCACATCGTTTGGGTGATTACGGATGATCTTGATTGGGCTATACACCCAAGATGAGGGAATTAGTTGGTGATCGTCCAGACGTACTTGGAGATGGATGGATATGCGAGGAAAGTGCCTCCGGTTTCGTTCGGACCCAAAACGAACTTGTAAATGGACTGTGTGTCTGACATTGGATTTTATTCTGTGTTGATTGATCTCTATTTAATATACATCTTTTTGGCGGCGGAGAATTTATTCTCTTGCTTAACGCCCTTCTCTGAGACGTACGAGCTCAGAGGTTGTATATCGATGGACATCAGTCGCATGGAGTGAATTGCCAGTGTGGCACGCGTAAGTGGCAATTGATCAGGGCTTTTGATGAAAAGCAAAGTCTTGTGGTTGATGATAAAACACGGCCTGTGTGGCGTAGCTTTGTGTATAACGTGAATTCGCGAGCCTCACCCCTCGGTATGAGTCAAAAACGGGAGATGGACCGCTGGGAGAGCACGACGTTTCTTTCTAGCTAGGGTGGTGTTAGTGACCTACCAACCCGGACATTTATATACTTTTCACCTTTGTGGTTGTTGGATACGAGGGGCCTCGGATATAGGTCTGTAAGGACCGGGAAACGTGTGTTCAGGAATAACTAATCCTCAAAAGTAAGAGAGGACCGGCCCAGCCAATTCCAAGGATCAAAGTGGGGTCCTGAGACATTTGCTAGAGTGTCTCGAACGCGGAGAGGAGCTTGCCCGTTGCCTCGACTCATGACGAAAATCCAATTTCCAATACGTGATATTGCGGTTTTAATTGTAGAACTAGTATGGCAACATGATAGATGGTACCCATGCCGCCTATGATTGATATTATGATTGAATTGTTTTGACACTATACACTTATTATAGTATCAAGTGATTTGTTTTAAACGTACCAAGCATGTTTGGCTATTATAAGGGAAAACCCTATCCTCCGACTTGCGTTGCATTGTGTGATGAGACCTAGGTCTTATAATAGTGAAACACCCCACCTCCGTTAGGGTCACCCTCAAAGGGAATGCCCTAATTTTGGTGGAGGTTTATAAGTATAAATCACAGATATACAAGACAGATATAATAACACATATTTTGGAACAGCGGAAAACAACAACTTTTATTTCATTCAAATACGTGTTACACCAACCATACCATAATTGTCTTACAACATTTTCAAAAACATAATATCTTCATAATTGTCTTGATTACATTATTTAAAGAAGCATAAAGAAAACATAAATAAATTGCAAAAGTCCCATAATCACTGTCCAAAGCCATAGTCCAAAACGAAAAGATCCAAGCAATACATTCTTTCTCTTCAAGCTGGATATGAAGGCTGGTCAAGCTGCGGTATTCCCTCCCTGTGGACCTGGGGGGGAAACGGAAGAAAAGAAGACGAAAGAAAAGTAGAGTCAGACATAAAGCCTGAGTAAGTCTAGGACTATTCAGTCTATGAATAAAGAACTGGGTATGATAAGTATAAACTAGAAATGGGAAAGCACCATAAACTTAGTTAAGTTGTCTAGGGTCGAATGTACTATCGTACCCCATATTTATCTCTGTACCCATATAAACTAGTTCCCAACAGGCACCCCAAAATCAGGGTGAAGTGATCCATTTTATGATGATCGGCTCCTACTCGCATAGTTACATGTGTCTTATGGCCCCCGATGTTGTAGTTACCTATGCTGGTCCCACCATGGGGTGTATCAAGTCCCATAGTGGCGGCCCGACACAACCCTAGAATGCACAGGTATGCTACTGGTGCCCAGTGCCTTATTTTTCTGCGCCGGAGTGTGTGCACGCCCGCATCCCGTTAGAACCTACACTGCTGCACCACCGCCGTCGAATTGACCTCTTACAGTCATCCCAGTAATCGTGCCCCACCCTGCCTAGTTTCAGGGTATCATGATACGCCTTGTAGGGTTACTGCTGAAAAGGGTCCCCCGCTACTAGGTTTTCTACTTCTAGCCAACATGCTAAGTTGGTTAAGTGTCTTATAAACCTAAACCCCAATCATTCTGTTTAGTTTAGCATGTTCTATTTTGATTAAGTCTTAATTCACTTAATCCTATCAATCCTGACTCAGCCTTAATTGTCTTATTAAAGCCTTGACCTCTCACATTAGACATGTATTGTTGTGGCTGCCTGTTGCCGATTGGGTCCGAGCAGTCTTACGCCACAACTCAGTCTAACCTCGGGTCCTTATTGGGCTCCGTGTTTAACCACCCACATTGGATAGGTATTGTTGTGACTACTGGACAGCCGGGCGGTTCCGGGCAGGTTTACATCACAACTCAATCCAACCTCGGGTAAAATACATCGTATTTTCTACATTTACATATTTTGTCTCTTTTCTTTTTATATGTAAATATTTTCGGCCCATTATTCAAATTCATCTTTATTGGTTAAGATTTATTTGTGCCACTTAATTGTTTTTCAAGGTTGTTGGCATGCGTCAAACATGCCAATACATATATTCTATATTTTATCCCAAACGTCAATACCCCAGTTTTACACGTTCGTTCAAATGTAAGGTGTGTTGGGTTTAATACTTAAACCCAATTTAGCCATATGAAAAGGGGAGGCTTATAACATGGTGTTTATAAGGTGACATAAAAAAGGGGAGTTTGAACGCATGAACTTGCAACATAACGATTCAATTAACATAGGGTAGGCACATGTGAACTTGCAATTGTAACAACATATAATATAAGCAATACTTAAACATGAATCATTCTATTCACATAATCATGGTATAGACAAAACATGAATCATTCTATTCGTGTAGTCATGGCATAAATGATACTTAAATATGAACCATTCTAATCATATAATTATGGCATAATCAGAATTGAACATGAGTCCTTCTATTCATACAGTCATGGCATAAACATAATTGAACATGAATCATATAATCATGATTTTTATCCTATCTATGTAACTTGTAAGTGGGATGTAATTCTAGTGTAATTTCTAATGTAACTTATGTGCCCAATATATTATCATATGATTATGATAACAACATAAGCCTAGAAAACATGTTTTTAACAAACATAGTTTAGTCATGTTCATAAAATTAATACAAGCTTACAAAGGCGCTTGCTTTTGTCACTATCACAAAACCATGATTTTTATACTTGAACTATGATGCCAATTCCAACATAACCTTCATATTAATCATAACACTTAAGTGGATCATATTACACTGAAGATGACTATAGAATTATACATCGTGTTGGCATAAAAATGAATCATATACTTGCATGAATTTCAAATAAACTACTACAACATATAGTTGTTGTTTCAACATGAATCTTATACTTGCAATTATCAAATGGGTGTTGTAAATAACTACTACAAACATGTAGTTTTCAATATGAATCATATGCTTGCATGAATCCCAATCAAAATTCCACAACATGTGGTTGTCAACATAAATCATATACTTGTATGAATCAAACCATAGCATTTCCAAATCAAAATAACATGTAAACATAAGTTACTATCACCACAATTCCATTTCATTGTTAACTTTCAACGCAAATCGCGTACTTGCAAATATCCAATCGTATATCATAATATTCCCAAAACGTTTAGCATCGAAGAAACATACAAATATAAATTATTATCGCCACAATTCCATTTCTTACATTACACAAATCAACACAATTATTTAATTCACATTGGAATAGCACTCTACTTACAGCGTATGACGAATCTTCAATTCAGGAATCTGAATTCTGAATTTGGAGATGCTATCCTTTGTTGTAGGCGTTGCTTTAATTTGATTAACGTTGCTTTAAGCTTTTGATTTATCTCCTAATTGTCTCTTTATTTTCTGACGGCTATCCTCAGTCTCTCCTCAGCAGCATGACGGTCTCATCTCCATTTTAGTTTATGTGAATTAGGGTTAGTCTTAGGTCCTTTTTATAGAGTTTCTGAGTTGATTTAGACCGTCGATGGAGCTTGGTTTAATAATAGCCGTTCGTTCAAAGAAGAGACCAACCAGGAGCTGACACCTAGCCCTAGTGACAAGGCAAGGCTCATAAAATCGACCAAACATAGACTAGGCCAGCCAGGGTGGGCTGCGTTCGACCTGGCTCAGGGGCCAGGTCGACTCCCAGGTCGACTCTGGAGTCGACCTGCCTGGGCAGGTCGACACCCAGGTCGACCTGGCCTGGCAGGTCGACCCTAGGGTCGACCCCCAGGTCGACCTGGTGGGTTTGGGCGGGAATTTTCCGGCCTGCTTTGATTGGGCTGAATTTAAATTCTGTTTTTGAAATTTGAATTTTCTGAAACTTCGTCGGGCCATAATTTGGTCATACGGGCTCCGTTTTTCGAAAACTCGGACTCTATTTCGCGTATTTTTCCGAAGCGAACGCAATGGCGTATCCCGTTTCCCTTAATACTTTAATTTGAAATTAGTTATACTTTAATTTGTGAATTTCACAGTTATAGAATACACGGGGTGTTACATTCTCCCCCACTTAAAAGGATTTCGTCCCGAAATCTTCAAGTTCAGGAAGAATGTTCATCCTAACATCCAAACATCCATCTACTCATCCATCAAACATGAGCATCCATTGTCCTTAAAAGACTTCTAATGCTTCATGATAATATGCGAAGTGTGTGTGTACATGTACTTATCTAATGCAAAATCAGGCGGTCTACTGATTCGGTTGACCTCCTTAATGCGAATTATGTAAGTGCTATGAATCCATTATGTATGAAAATCCTCCTATTCATGATTCTACATGAGTGCACAATCATTCATACAAATGCAACATCCATATGACAACACATTAAAGTTCAACCATATACGAATGCAAACATATATGCATATGCAATATGAAGTGATTGAGCCGATCTAAAACCTAGATTGTGTGTGTATATGCAACCACGAGCAACCACTAGCAATCACTTGCAACCACTTGCAATCATCATCCATAACATGTTTCAATTACATGTTTTCATCCAAAGGGTTTCTACCTAAAAGATAGGGTCGAGGAGATATACCTAAAAAAAAGATAGATAAAAGCGCAACTTAAGGAAAAAGGAAAGATCAAAGATGTACCCTCGAAAAGAAAAGGGTAGGTAGCGCGTATTTTAGCTTCAGTTTCCCAAGTTGCATCTCCTTCGGCGTCGCTCCACTGGACTTTGACGAGCTTGACTTCGCGGTTGCGTAGCTTCTTCACTTCTGTTCCTAATATGCGGGTTGGAACTTTCCTTATGGTTGCTTCGCGTTCCACTTCAGCTTCTTCTAGGATATTTGGCTCTACCACTTCAGCAGACTCATGTAGACATTTTCGGAGATGTGAAACGTGAAAGACGTTGTGAACTCCGGCCAATTTTTCGGGTAGCTCTAATCTATAGGCCATTTTCCCAATTTTCTCAATGATAGGGAATGGCCCTACGAAACTTGGTGCTAGCTTTCCTGTGGTTCCAAAACAAACAACGTTCCTTAGCGGAGATACCTTAAGAAAAACTCTGTCTCCAACCTCAAATTCAAGGTCGGTCCTCCTCTTGTCGGCGTAGGACTTTTGTCTGTCTTGGGCCGTCTTCATCCTTCTTCGTATTAAGTCTACTTTTTCTGAAGTCTCTCGGATCATATCTGGTCCAAGTACGAGCTTATCAGTAGACTCCCACCAACAAGTGGGCGATCGACACGGTCTTCCATATAAAGCTTCGAAGGGCGCCATTCCGATGGTTGCTTGATAGCTGTTGTTGTAGGCAAATTCCACCAAAGGAAGATGGTCTTCCCATATCCCTCCGAAGTCAAGGATGCACAGTCTTAAAAGGTCCTCCAAAACTCTGTTCACTCTTTATGTTTGGCCGTCGTTTTGGGGATGATAGGCTGTGCTCAAGCATAACTGTGTGCCTACCGCTTCTTGCAGACTCCGCCAAAACTCACTAGTGAAGATAGGGTCTCGGTCGCTAACAATGCTGGATGGTATTCCATGGAGTCGAAAGATTTCCTTGAGGTAAAGAGATGCTAGAGATGAGGCAGTTCTTCTGCTTTTGACAGGTAAAAAGTGGGCGCTTTTAGTAAGCCTATTACCCAAATGCTATTGTTGCCCCCTCCTAGACCTAGGCAGCCCATCGATGAAGTCCATTGAGATGCTATCCCACTTCCACTGCGGGACCTCTAGAGGATGTAGCAGACCGCCAGGCTTTTTCTGTTCTGCCTTAACCTGTTGGCACACCATACACTTAGAAACGAATTCTGCCACGTCCTTCTTCATGCCGTTCCAAAAGAAAGTCCTTTTTATGTCCTTGTACATTTTATCGCCGCCTGGGTGTATCGTCATCTTGGAGTGATGTGCTTCCTCGAGGACCTTCTTTACTAAATCCCTTGTCTGTGGGACGCATAGTCTTCCATCTCTCCTTAGCCAACCCTTATCGTCGATGGAGTATCTGTTGAGGTGACTTGAAGTCTCACCCCTAATTAGCCTATCAATCGTCTCCACAAGCTGAGGGTCCTCGCGTTGTGTTGTCCCTATCGAGTCCACTAAAGTCGAGCGTACTTCGAGCGATGCTAGCAAGCCTAGTACAAAATCGGAGGAAGGCCTAAAGTCGAAGCTGGCTATAAACTCTAGGCTTTGTCTTTCAACAAACAGTGGGCTTAAGGTCAGTTTCTTTCGGCTCAACGCGTCTGCCACTACGTTGCCTTTGACCGGAGTATAGGAGATCTCGAAATCATACGAGGCAAGAAACTCCATCCATCTCTGTTGCCTCAAGTTAAGATCTTTCTGCGAGAAAAGATATTTCAATGATTTATGGTCAGTGTAAAGTTCAAACTTCTCACCTAGGAGATAGTGTCGCCAAGACTATGGCAGCTAACTCAAGATCGTGGGTCGGGTAGTTCTTTTCATGCACTTTCAATTGTCTCCCGCCATAAGCTACTACCCTTCCTTCTTGCATTAAGACGGCGCCTAGTCCTGTCCCACATGCATCTGTATAAACAGTGAACATCTTGCTTCCATCTGGCAACGTCAAAACTAGGGCTGTTGTAAGAGCCCTTTTCAGTCGCTGGAAAGCAAACTCGCAATCCAAGTCCCAATTGAACACTAGATTCTTCTTGGTCAACTTCGTGAGCGGAGCTGAGATTTTCGCAAAATCCCTTATGAACTTTCGATAGAAACCTGCTTGTCCTAGAAAACTTCGGACCTCAGTTGCATTCCTTGGTGTCTTCCAATCCTGTACCGCCACTACCTTAACAGGATCCACTGCTAACCCTTGTTTGGATACTATGTGCCCAAGGAACCTCACTTCTTCTCTCCAAAAGTGGCATTTGGAGAATTTGGCTTTTAGCTGATGGACTCGCAGAGTTTCCATGATTGCCATTAAGTGCTGAGCATGTTCCTCTTCACTCTTTGAGAAGATAAGGATATCGTCTACGAAGACCACTACGAACTTATTGAGGAAATTTCTAAATACCCTACTCATCAGGTCCACGAAGTAAGCAGGTGCATTTGTCAAGCCGAAAGGCATGACAAGCCATTCAAAGAAGCCGTCTTGGGTTCTAAATGTCGTTTTATCGATACTATCTTCAGCCACCCTTAGCTGATGAAAACCGGTCGCTAAATCGAGTTGGGAGAAAACAGACGCTCCTACAAGCTGATCAAACAAATCGTCAATTCTGGGGAGAGGGTGCCTGTTCTTTTTCGTTAGCTTGTTGAGCTCCCTATAGTCAACACATAGACGGAGTAAACCATCCGCCTTTGTAGCGAACACCACTGGAGCGCCCCATTCTGAAATGCTCCTCCTAATGAACCCCTTTTCTAGAAGCTCTTTAATCTATTTACTGAGCTCTTTCCTTTCCCGTGGAGCCATGTGTCTAACAGGCAACGCAACGGGCTTTGCATTATCTACAAGGTATATGCGGAAGTCTATTTCCCGCTTCAGAGGCAAGCCCTTCACCTCTTCGAAGACATCCGGATATTCCCGGACCATTCTAACCGATTGCAAATTTTCAACGGAGGCATATAGCGATTCAAGGTAACTAAGCATAACCGCATACGAGGGATTACAAGAAATTTCCAAAGTATTACCGAGCTGGGTTAGGAGCCTAATAACCCTTTTCTCACAATCGAGGATGGCCCCATTACTGGATAGTCAATCCATGCCAAAAATCAAACCATATCCCGAAAAGCCCAAAACAAAGGCACTACATTCAAATTCTACGCTTAGAATAGAAATTTTTAATCCCAAACAGATCATAGACAAATGAGCTGGGCCCCCAATTGGGTTTGAAACAATTAAGGGGTCCTCTACCATACTAGTTTTTAGGTGCAGAGATTCTACTAAAGCAGACAAGATAAAGCAGTGTGATGCGCCAGAATCAAATAAAGTGCGAACGAGGCGATCATAAAGATAAACTACACTTTCTACAGAAGTATTTATACCTCGTTGTTGCAGAGGTGGCGCCTCTAGCACATGAACTTGTGCCCCTGAGGTGGATCCAGCCCTCTGCCCCTGTCCTCGTTTCTTTGGGCAGTCCTTTGCCATGTGGCCTGTCTCACCGCAAGAAAAGCACCCACCATTCATCCTGGCCTTCTTTTTCCAGCAATCCTTCACTAAGTGCCCCGCTTTGCCATAGAAATTACACTTCCTCTTCTCTTTGTTCCCTTTCCCACCCTTCTTAAAGTCTGTCTTCTTAGGATGCAAACCTTCTTTCTTCCCTTGAGAGTTTTCTGCCTTTGTCTCCTTCTTGCCCTTATCCTCTTCGTTCAGCAATGCCATCTGTACCAACCTTTCATACATAGCTCCCATGGGTATATGGGTCATGGCCAAACTGTGTAATGGCTCATTCAACCCTTTGACAAAATGGAGAGCCTTCTTGTGCGGGGTGTTGACTAGGTCCAGTCCGAACCTAGCCAGCTCATCGAACTGATTAACATACTATTTGACTGTCTTGTTCCCTTGCTTAAGAAATAAGAATTTTTCCAACTGCAAACTCCTTTTTGCATCTGAGAGAAATTTAGCCTCAAACCTTGCCCTAAAATCCTCCCATGTTTCCACTGGTCTTTCTGCATTAGTAACTTCCCACCAGTAGGAAGCCTCGCCCTTTAGTAGCCATACTGCCAGCTGTACTTTCTGTCTATCCTCTACCTCAAAGATGATGAATAAGTCCTCGGTTTCTTTCAGACAATTTCTAGCCGCCACGAAGGACTCAGTTCCATGAAAATCCTTTCCTCCCATAGCTTTAAAATCTTTACATATCTTAGCAAAGGTGTTTCCCCGTGGAGGAGGTGGAGGAAGAGGTGCTGCTGCAGCTGGATGATTTCCTGCAGCTGGGGGAGGAGGAACGGTAGGACCTGGCTGAATGGCCCTTGCTTCTAAGAACCGTCTAAACCAACCAGGTATTGGTACACCCTCTGGCAAGTTAAGTTCTTCAGACATGCTGAAACAAAAAGGATGGATTCAAAACGAAGGTTAAGAGATAGTTCCTATGGCTTTGGAGGGGACTTTGCCTTTTAAAATAAAATAATATTTTATCTTAAAAATGCTTCTTTAAATTTCCTTTTTGAAAATAAATTTTCAAAACTTTTTATCTTATCTGTTAAACCTATGCTCTGATACCAAGTGAAACACCCCAACTGTAATAACCAGCAAAATCTGGGCCAGTTTAAAATTTTTATTTTGGCGATTATAGCGAATTTTGTATATTTAAAATGAATTATTTTAAATAATATCGACGAGAAATTTATTTTGAATATAATTCGAACGTATATATTTATACGCGTCGTCGTTAGAATATAAATAATTATATATAATTATAAATAGAATTGAAAATGGCGCGGTAGTTCGATAATTCGATTTCAAACTTCAATTGGATGTACCGGGTGCAAAACAATCCGGATTTTAGTGAAACCAAAAACATTAGGATCTAATTGGTAATATCTTTCCAACGAATCCGAAAAATCGAAAGTTCGTAGCGGGAATCAAAAGATATGTCCAGTTGAAAATTCTGAATAGTCGCTATGGAATTCAAGCCCTTAAAAATGGACATTTTGCAAACGACCTCGGATTTCGACAAAACCACTTTTGTTGGGTCCGTGTTGTTAAATTATTGCTAGGTTTCGAATTTCATAATTTTTCGAATCAATATGTGAGCGTGGCAAAGGAAAACGCGTTTGACCAGTTTCAGTTGATTTTAATCGACTGGAAATTGGCCATTTTCAAACGGTCTCAGAATTCGACGAAACTAGTTTTGTTAGGACCGTATCGTCAATACGAAGCTAGAAAATATTTTTCTGGAATTTTTAAAGTTCGCATGTGACCTCGGTAATTTGAAATGCGCATTTAAAATTCAATATATATATTTAAATGTAAATTTAACGGAAACTGATTCAAACAATCGAATCAACTTGCGATACATATCCCATTGTGTTTGGAATGGGGGTAGAACGCTATGGACGACAGGCGGTGGGCCTCGTTTCGAGGTCGTATGTAAAAGTCAACTCTTTGCAAATTAAATAATTAATAAATAAATAAATATAATAAAAAAAATTATCTTCCCCCCCTTAAACCCGCTCTGCCCCCCCCCCCCCCCCCGTTCGTTTCATTCTAGAAAGAAAAAAAAAAGAGAAGAAGAAGATGACGGAGGCGACGAAGGCGGGGAGGAGCCGCCGCCCTCCCCAAGGGCCACCGCGCCTCATCGGAGACCCCCCCTCTTCCACCTCGACCGCAACGCGCAGCACCCCCCCCCTAGTCGGCAATCGAGCACCGCACCACCAGGAAAACCCTAACCCTAGCCCTCCCTTCCCGCCGCCCTCCCCTCCTTCTTCACCTCCGCCACCTCGAAGCGCCACCAACCCCGAGCCCCCTCGCAGTATCGACCGCCGGCCTGACAGCCCCCCTGTGAGTTTTTTTTTTATATAAATCTTAATTTTATTTTATTTTGTTAGAAGAAAAACTGAATTTTATTTTATTTAAAATCTTAATTTTATTTTGTTAGAAGAAAAACTGAATTTTATTTTATTTAAAATCTTAATTTTATTTTGTTAGAAGAAAAACTGAATTTTATTTTATTTAAAATCTGAATTTTATTTTGTTTAAAAACGGAATTTTATTTACTTTAAAAACTGGTTTTTATTTATGTCGTAAAGTCATAACAATATAATCTTTTATATTGTCGAATTAAAAATAGAATTTTTATATGTTGAACTTCGGAATAAAAATAGAATTTTTATATGTTGAACTTCGGATTAAAAATAGAATTTTTATATGTTGAACTTCAGATTAAAAATAGAATTTTTATATGTTGAACTTCGGATTAAAAATAGAATTTTTATATGTTGAACTTCGGATTAAAAATAGAATTTTTATATGTTGAACTTCGGATTAAAAATAGAATTTTTATATGTTGAACTTCGGATTAAAAATAGAATTTTTATATGTTGAACTTCGGAATAAAAATAGAATTTTTATATGTTGAACTTCGAATTAAAAATAGGATTTTTATATGTTGAACTTCGAAATAAAAATAGAATTTTTATATGTTGAACTTCGAGATAAAAATATGATTTTTATATATGGAATAGCGAGGTAAAATTCGATTTTTACATATGTAGTGAAAGCGGACAACGAAAGCGACAAAAGGCGAGTTGGCGAAGATTTCCTGCATTAGAAGTGCCATGGAGCTAGGATAGCTATCGGTGAGAATTCTCACTCTTCAATTTCTATTTCTAGTTATATATATATACTAGGATGCAGACGGTGCTTAGTAGCACCCGACACAATCGTCCACATACCATGGACTTGTTTGTTTGGTTGCATAGATTAGTTATATGATTTGATTTGAATTTGGTTGTTTGGTGATCTGATTGATGTGTGAATGGCGTGGGCCTTCACTAGACCGGGGATAAGGCTAGGCCTTGTCCCGTTTCTAGTATCGTGCCGTTATGCCGCCGAAATTTTCTAAAATAATTTAGAAAAATAAAAATATCATTTTATCTTTAGAATGAACTGAATAGAAATTCATAGGTTGAAATAAAATGTTTTATCGTTAAAAATATAATTTTTAACGTGAATATGAAAATAGTGAAGTGAACAAAATAAAATATTCATTTACAAACCGGACGGTTTGTTTATGTACACTTATTTGGATGACATTGATTGGGACGATAAATTTTACACGTCGCCCAACTGCACAACTAAAATCTGTGTTTGATTGTTTGAAACCCCACACGGGTGTTGGGATGAAATATGAATTCCACGCATCCTGATTGATTAAATATGTCGATCGATTGATTGACAGGCTGTTATAAGCGTTGAATATCTATATTTGATGCTTATACAGTGTAGTGCACTTTGGTTGATGGTTGATTATTTTTCAATGCTATTATATACATGTGTTGTATGGAAATCCATATAATTAATTTTATATGGTAATTGATTGGGCCTCATTCCAATTTGAAAAATAAAGAAAATTTGAAAATAGAAATTTATGAAGCCGTGTTGATTAGATTGACGCCATTTTGACGTGAACGATATTTATATCGATTTTATTCATTTTAAAATGAATATTGAAAAGTGATTTCGAAATCGACGATTTCGAAATGAATTGAATTGAAAACGATTTCGAAATGAATTGAATTGAAAACGATTTCGAAATGAATTGAATTGAAAACGTTTTCGAAATGAATTGAATAGAAAACGATTTCGAAATGAATTGAATTGGAAGCGATTTTGAAATGAATTGAAAACGAATTCAAATTGAATTGAAAGCAAATTGAAATGAATTCAAATTGAATTGAAATTTGAATTGAAAAGAAATGAATTTTAAAACGAATTTATAGAGAAGAATTCAATTTTGATTTGAATCGAAACGGAAGTTGAAATTGCTTTTGAAACGAATTTAAAACTATTTATATAATTCGTTTTAAATAGAAATCGACGAAATATATTATATATATATTATATATATAATATAATGGCCTGAATAGAATGCGCCGCGCCGCGGCAGTTCGTGAATTTCGACCATTTATTTCAAACGGACATTGCGGGAGATCCGACCGTCGGATTCTCCTAAATCCGGAACCGTTGGGTTCGTATCGAAAAGATCTTTCTAACGAATATTAGAAATTAGAAATCTAACGGTTGGATTTGGAATTATGTCCAAATCAAATTTGAAAAAGGTCGCTGTAAGTGCAGTTCGATGGCCATTGATGGAAATCGACTGTACGGGCCTTGATAAAATTATTAAAAATGGTAATAATTTGTGTAAAATCATAAGAAATGATTTGTGAAGATTTGGGATGAAAAACTCCATATTTGAAAGGATAAAAATAGATTTTTATCGAAATGAACTAGTTTTGAACTAGAATTATAATTCTATTTATTTTTAAATAAATAAATTGAATTTAAAAAGGGTTTTAAAAATAACCAGAATATCCAATGATTGCATTGGAGTGGATTTGAATCGAAATTGTCTTCGGAATATTTCGATGTTGGAATTCGTTATTATACAGATGTTGTTATGGAAATTTGAAAGATATATATTTATATCGTTATTTCCAATACGACATTTCTTAGTCGTAGAATTCGATATTGAATATAAGCCGATATATTTTCTATTCAGAGCCTTGTATTGAATATCGAATGTGATTTGGGTTTGTCGTGAGTGGTGTCTTCACTAACACTGTTCTTGAACCCAGTTGAGAAAAGGTTAAATCTTTTTATTTAGATTTAATGAAGTGTACCAATTAAAGAATATTTAATTGGAATTGAATTGATATTGATTTTTGGGTTTATCGTGGACAGTGTTTTAAATAACACTCGTTCCTTAACCCGATAATCAATGGGATGTGACTTTGGGTTTATCGTGAACTGTGTTTTAAATGACACTGATTCTTTAACCAAGTCAAAGATTAAAACTAAGTGGAGTTTTAATGAATCTTTAATTAGATTGAAAAGATCGAGAATGGAGTATCACCAGTTTTACTCCAGGCGATAGTTAAATCTTTAATTAGATTTGAACGTGAAATGGTAATTGAATTTACCGATAACACCGTGGTGTTAGATATGAAGTACAACCAGTTTTACTTCATGGGATGAATAGGTTGGGATTGGGAAATAAAATAAATGATTACTTCGGTGTGGTTCGCTAATCCCGACTAGTTTGAATTGATATTCAAAGGAGATTAAAGAATAAATTTAAAGAATTTATCTTGGATAAAATTAATGGGAACTTTTCCCAAAGTATAGGAAATTTTGAATAAAAGAATATTCTGAATTGGAATGAGGCGTATGTTGTGTTTGTGTAACACTTTTATAATATATACGCGAGTTATTCAGAAAGACCGGGTGTATCCCATTCTGAATAACTGATTCGACGTGGTGTCGAAGATGAAGACGGTGGTCGAAGACCAGAAGTCTTCATGTCGTCTGGGTGATTACTGATGATCTTGATTGGGCTGTACACCCAAGAAGATGGAAACAGTTTGTGATCGTCCAGACGTACTTGGAGATCGATGGATATGCGAGGTACTAGGTGCCTCCGGTTTCGTTCAGACCCAGAACGAACTTGTAAATGGACTGTGTGTCTGACATTGGATTTTAGTCTGTGTGATTGATTTCTATTAAATATATATCTGTTTGGCGGCGGAGAATTTATTCTCTTGCTTAACGCCCTTCTCTGAGACGTACGAGCTCAGGGGTTATATATTGATGGATATCAAACGCATTGAGTGAATTGCCTGTGTGGCATGCCTAAGTGGCAATTGATCAAGGCTTCTGTTGAAAAGCAAAGTCTTGTGGTGATGATCAAAGCACGGCCTTTGTGGCGTAGCTTTGTGTAACGTTTACTTCGTGAGTTTCACACCCGGTATGAACCAAAAACGGGAGACGGGCCTCAGGGAGGGCATGTGTTTCATTCTAGTTAGAAGTGGCGTCAGTGGTTTTACACGCCCTGACGAGTTTGACTTATGTGGTTGTTGCTGTTGCGAGGCGCCTCGGTTTGATCGGACGATCCGGGTCCGATGGAGTCATTTGTTGGCTCATTTACGCCCCGTAGGGCGGGGGAATGCATGTTCAGGGTTTAAGTTTAATCCACATCGATGGACCGGCCCTGACGATCCAAGGGTCGATGCGCTCTGACCCTGTGGCTCGGGCTAAAGAGTCACGAATCGGTTGAGGACTATCTTTTGCCTCGGTTCATAGACGGAAATCCAATTTCCAAATACGTGACATGTGCGGTTTTGATTGTATAACCTATATATGGCGACATAGTGGCATGGGACGCTCATGTCGCCTATGATTGATACTTATGATTTGAAGTTGTTTTATACACTATGCACTTATAATAGTATCAAATGATTTGTTTTAAACGTATCAAGCATTCTTGGCTATTATAAGGTAAAAACCCTATCCTCCGGCTTGCGTTGCATTGTGTGATGGGAACTGGGTCTTATAATAGCTTCATTCTTCTTTATTTAGCATTGCGCTGATGTTTTATGCACTGGTATTCTTCGGAGGAAACCCGTTCCGTGTTATACGGCGTGGTCCCTCGATTTACCTAATTTTAAAATAAAGATTAACTGTTTTAGTTCTCACACCAGTCACATGACTGACCTGGAGTTTATTGTTTTAAACCTAAACTCTGGGTGCCCTTATTTTGACACGGGCAGCTAGTAGTTTTGGTTTTGCAGATTTATATTCACAGGATCCTGGTTTACAGCTGGAACGATATCCGGAAAGCTTTGTATCCGTATATCTCATTCTAGTTGTGTATTGTATTATTTTCCGCTGCTATAAATTTAAATGTAATTTAAATCTCTGATATTTCTGTGTAATATTCATTTATACTCTGTATATTCTTGTAATCTGATGCATTGTTGTTATATACAATGAAAGGTTCTTCTGTATGCGTTCTGTTTTGTCCTGTTCTCAAACGATAGGGCGTTTCGAACGGTCTGGGTCGGTTTAGCGACTGGTTCGGACCGAGCGAAATTCCTTGCCGTCACAGTTGGTATCAGAGCTTTGGTTTACAAAGCTCAGAGAACAGGACACATTAGAACCATACGAAAGAATTCATCAGATATTGGGTTAGTAATATCCAATGGGAATGACTCGTTAGAGATGGGATCAGTAGTATCCTAGAACGAGTGTGAAGAGTATATTTGAAAAATGAAAACCAATTTTGTTTTGAAAATTTAAAATCAATTATTCGTATTTGATTATTTAGTTTATATTGATTTGGACAGTCCAGTATATAAAGATTTTGCATATACGCCTTGCAAACGTGTATTTGAAACTTTAATATACTGGATAGATATAGAATCACATTCTAGACACCCGGAGATGGTTCTGATGATTGATCGATCATTATCAGAATTTATGTTCGTGTTTTGAAGATGTAATATCTATATATCTCCTATTGACTGGTGTGAGAACCAAAATTAGATAGGACCTATTGTTGTGATTTGGCATCAAAAACAAGATTTTCAGTATATATATCAAAATTATCAATTTGAAACGTTAATTCACTAATTGATTGATGTTTGTGTTGTTTGTTTAATTGTTTGATAATTTTGAACCTTTATGCCTAACTAAACCAAATATTGAACTATATTGAGAATTTGTCGCATTTGCTTGCATATACATATACTTACATTGAACAGGTCATAGCAAGGAGGCTAGAGCCGAAGAATAAAATTTGTTTGCCCGACAAATAGGTACATGTTTACTACATAATTTAGTGTTTTGTTTGGGTGATGATGATTTTATGAGCCTATTGGCTAGCCGCTTGGCATTTTCTTTTTCTTTTTGAGATCTAAAGGACCGGGGAAGCTATTTGAAATTCCCCGATGCTCCCGGTGCAGGGGAGGTTATGGCGAAATTTTTCGAAAATTTAGGGTGTTAGCCAAATTTTTGAAATTTTTGAAAATTCTCAGAAACTGAAAAGTTGGAGAATGGAAGCCGGATCGAACGTAGAGTTGATTAATCAAACCACTTTCGGCTTTGTTCCTTTTCGGGGACGAAAAGTTTTAAGTGGGGGAGATTGTAATAACCCGCAAAATCTGGGCCAGTTTAAAATTTTTATTTTGGCGATTTTAGCGAATTTTGTATATTTAAAATGAATTATTTTAAATAATATCGACGAGAAATTTATTTTGAATATAATTCGAACGTATATATTTATACGCGTCGTCGTTAGAATATAAATAATTATATATAATTATAAATAGAATTGAAAATGGCGCGGTAGTTCGATAATTCGATTTCAAACTTCAATTGGATGTACCGGGTGCAAAACAATCCGGATTTTAGTGAAACCAAAAACATTAGGATCTAATTGGTAATATCTTTCCAACGAATCCGAAAAATCGAAAGTTCGTAGCGGGAATCAAAAGATATGTCCAGTTGAAAATTCTGAATAGTTGCTATGGAATTCAGGCCATTAAAAATGGACATTTTGCAAACGACCTCGGATTTCGACGAAACCACTTTTGTTGGGTCCGTGTTGTTAAATTATTGCTAGGTTTCGAATTTCATAATTTTTCGAATCAATATGTGAGCGTGGCAAAGGAAAACGCGTTTGACCAGTTTCAGTTGATTTTAATCGACTGGAAATTGGCCATTTTTCAAATGGTCTCAGAAGTCGACGAAACTAGTTTTGTTAGGACCGTATCGTCAATACGAAGCTAGAAAATATTTTTCTGGAATTTTTAAAGTTCGTATGTGACCTCGGTAATTCGAAATGCGCGTTTAAAATTCAATATATAGATTTAAATATAAATTTAACAGAAACTGATTCAAACGATCGAATCGACTTGAGATACATATCCCATTGTGTTCGGAATGGGGGTAGAACGCTATGGACGATAGGCGGTGGGCCTCGTTTCGAGGTCGTATGTAAAAGTCAACTCTTTGCAAATTAAATAATTAATAAATAAATAAATATAAAAAAAAAAATTTATCTTCCACCCCCCCTTAAACCCTCTCTGGCCCCCCCTCGTTCGTTTCATTCTAGAAAGAAAAAAAAAGAGAAGAAGAAGATGACGGAGGCGACGAAGGCGGGGAGGAGCCGCCGCCCTCCCCAAGGGCCACCGCGCCTCATCGGAGACCCCCCCCCTCTTCCACCTCGACCGCAACGCGCAGCACCCCCCCCCCCCCAGTCGGCAATCGAGCACCGCACCCCCATGAAAACCCTAACCCTAGCCCTCCCTTCCCGCCGCCCTCCCCTCCTTCTTCACCTCCGCCACCTCGAAGCGCCACCAACCCCGAGCCCCCTCGCAGTATCGACCGCCGGCCTGACAGCCCCCCTGTGAGTTTTTTTTTTTTATAAATCTTTATTTTATTTTATTTTGTTAGAAGAAAAACTGAATTTTATTTTATTTAAAATCTTAATTTTATTTTGTTAGAAGAAAAACGGAATTTTATTTTATTTAAAATCTTAATTTTATTTTGTTAGAAGAAAAACTGAATTTTATTTTATTTAAAATCTGAATTTTATTTTGTTTAAAAAGGGAATTTTATTTACTTTAAAAACTGGTTTTTATTTATGTCGTAAAGTCATAACAATATAATCTTTTATATTGTCGAATTAAAAATAGAATTTTTATATGTTGAACTTCGGATTAAAAATAGAATTTTTATATGTTGAACTTCGAAATAAAAATAGAATTTTTATATGTTGAACTTCGGGTTAAAAATAGAATTTTTATATGTTGAACTTCGGATTAAAAATAGAATTTTTATATGTTGAACTTCGGATTAAAAATAGAATTTTTATATGTTGAACTTCGGATTAAAAATAGAATTTTTATATGTTGAACTTCGGATTAAAAATAGAATTTTTATTGGTTGAACTTCGGATTAAAAATAGAATTTTTATATGTTGAAATTCGGAATAAAAATAAAATTTTTATATGTTGAACTTCGAATTAAAAATAGGATTTTTATATGTTGAACTTCGAAATAAAAATAGAATTTTTATATGTTGAACTTCGAGATAAAAATATGATTTTTATATATGGAATAGCGAGGTAAAATTCGATTTTTACATATGTAGTGAAAGCGGACAACGAAAGCGACAAAAGGCGAGTTGGCGAAGATTTCCTGCATTAGAAGTGCCGTGGAGCTAGGATAGCTATCGGTGAGAATTCTCACTCTTCAATTTCTATTTCTAGTTATATATATATATATACTAGGATGCAGACGGTGCTTAGTAGCACCCGACACAATCGTCCACAGACCATGGACTTGTTTGTTTGGTTGAATAGATTAGTTATATGATTTGATTTGAATTTGGTTGTTTGGTGATCTGATTGATGTGTGAATGGCGTGGGCCTTCACTAGACCGGGGATAAGGCTAGGCCTTGTCCCGTTTCTAGTATCGTGCCGTTATGCCGCCGAAATTTTCTAAAATAATTTAGAAAAATAAAAATATCATTTTATCTATAGAATGAACTGAATAGAAATTCATAGGTTGAAATGAAATGTTTTATCGTTAAAAATATAATTTTTAACGTGAATATGTAAATAGTGAAGTGAACAAAATAAAATATTCATTTACAAATCGGACGGTTTGTTTATGTACACTTATTTGGATGACATTGATTGGGACGATAAATTTTACACGTCGCCCAACTGCACAACTAAAATCTGTGTTTGATTGTTTGAAACCCCACACGGGTGTTGGGATGAAATATGAATTTCACTCATCCTGATTGATTAAATATGTCGATCGATTGATTGACAGGCTGTTATAAGCGTTGAATATCTATATTTGATGCTTATACAGTGTAGTGCACTTTGGTTGATGGTTGATTATTTTTCAATGCTATTATATACATGTGTTGTATGGAAATCCATATAATTAATTTTATATGGTAATTGATTGGGCCTCATTCCAATTTGAAAAATAAAGAAAATTTGAAAATAGAAATTTATGAAGCCGTGTTGATTAGATTGACGCCATTTTGACGTGAACGATATTTATATCGATTTTATTCATTTTAAAATGAATATTGAAAAGTGATTTCGAAATCGACGATTTCGAAATGAATTGAATTGAAAACGATTTCGAAATGAATTGAATTGAAAACGATTTCGAAATGAATTGAATTGAAAACGATTTCGAAATGAATTGAATTGAAAACGTTTTCGAAATGAATTGAATTGAAAACGATTTCGAAATGAATTGAATTGGAAACGATTTCGAAATGAATTGAAAACGAATTCAAATTGAATTGAAAGCAAATTGAAATGAATTCAAATTGAATTGAAATTTGAATTGAATAGAAATGAATTTTAAAACGAATTTATAGAGAAGAATTCAATTTTGATTTGAATTGAAACAGAAGTTGAAATTGCTTTTGAAACGAATTTAAAACTATTTATATAATTCGTTTTAAATAGATATCGACGAAATATATTATATATATATTATATATATAATATAATGGCCTGAATAGAACGCGCCGCGCCGCGGCAGTTCGTCAATTTCGACCATTTATTTCAAACGGACATTGCGGGAGATCCGACCGTCGGATTCTCCTAAAACCGGAACCATTGGGTTCGTATCGAAAAGAGCTTTCTAACGAATATTAGAAATTAGAAATCTAACGGTTGGATTTGGAATTATGTCCAAATCAAATTTGAAAAAGGTCGCTGTAAGTGCAATTCGATGGCCATTGATGGAAATCGACTGTACGGGCCTTGATAAAATTATTAAAAATGGTAATAATTTGTGTAAAATCATAAGAAATGATTTGTGAAGATTTGGGATGAAAAACTCCATATTTGAAAGGATAAAAATAGATTTTTATCGAAATGAACTAGTTTTGAACTAGAATTATAATTCTATTTATTTTTAAATAAATAAATTGAATTTAAAAAGGGTTTTAAAAATAACCAGAATATACAATGATTGCATTGGAGTGGATTTGAATCGAAATTGTCTTCGGAATATTTCGATGTTGGAATTCGTGATTATACAGATGTTGTTATGGAAATTTGAAAGATATATATTTATATCGTTATTTCCAATACGACATTTGTTAGTCGTAGAATTCGATATTGAATATAAGCCGATATATTTTCTATTCAGAGCCTTGTATTGAATATCGAATGTGATTTGGGTTTGTCGTGAGTGGTGTCTTCACTAACACTGTTCTTGAACCCAGTTGAGAAAAGGTTAAATCTTTTTATTTAGATTTAATGAAGTGTACCAATTAAAGAATATTTAATTGGAATTGAATTGATATTGATTTTTGGGTTTATCGTGGACAGTGTTTTAAATAACACTCGTT
The DNA here is from genome assembly GCA_030737875.1 of Allium sativum. Taxonomy (NCBI): domain Eukaryota; kingdom Viridiplantae; phylum Streptophyta; class Magnoliopsida; order Asparagales; family Amaryllidaceae; genus Allium; species Allium sativum. The sequence continues at coordinate 190,688,947 of CM060918.1, read as the reverse complement.
CCTTAACCCGATAATCAATGGGATGTGACTTTGGGTTTATCGTGAACTGTGTTTTAAATGACACTGATTCTTTAACCAAGTCAAAGATTAAAACTAAGTGGAGTTTTAATGAATCTTTAATTAGATTGAAAAGATCGAGAATGGAGTATCACCCGTTTTACTCCAGGCGATAGTTAAATCTTTAATTAGATTTGAACGTGAAATGGTAATTGAATTTACCGATAACACCGTGGTGTTAGATATGAAGTATAACCAGGTTTACTTCATGGGATGAATAGGTTGGGATTGGGAAATAAAATAAATGATTACTTCGGTGTGGTTCGCTAATCCCGACTAGTTTGAATTGATATTCAAAGGAGATTAAAGAATAAATTTAAAGAATTTATCTTGGATAAAATTAATGGGAACTTTTCCCAAAGTATAGGAAATTTTGAATAAAAGAATATTCTGAATTGGAATGAGGCGTATGTTGTGTTTGTGTAACACTTTTATAATATATACGCGAGTTATTCAGAAAGACCGGGTTTATCCCATTCTGAATAACTGATTCGACGTGGTGTCGAAGATGAAGACGGTGGTCGAAGACTAGAAGTCTTCACGTCGTCTGGGTGATTACTGATGATCTTGATTGGGCTGTACACCCAAGAAGATGGAAACAGTTTGTGATCGTCCAGACGTACTTGGAGATCGATGGATATGCGAGGTACTAGGTGCCTCCGGTTTCGTTCAGACCCAGAACGAACTTGTAAATGGACTGTGTGTCTGACATTGGATTTTAGTCTGTGTGATTGATTTCTATTAAATATATATCTGTTTGGCGGCGGAGAATTTATTCTCTTGCTTAAAGCCCTTCTCTGAGACGTACGAGCTCAGGGGTTATATATTGATGGATATCAAACGCATGGAGTGAATTGCCTGTGTGGCATGCCTAAGTGGCAATTGATCAAGGCTTCTGTTGAAAAGAAAAGTCTTGTGGTGATGATCAAAGCACGGCCTTTGTGGCGTAGCTTTGTGTAACGTTTACTTCGCGAGTTTCACACCCGGTATGAACCAAAAACGGGAGACGGACCTCAGGGAGGGCATGTGTTTCTTTCTAGTTATAAGTGGCGTCAGTGGTTTTACATGCCCTGACGAGTTTAACTTATGTGGTTGTTGCTGTTGCGAGGCGCCTCGGTTTGATCGGACGATCCGGGTCCGATGGAGTCATTTGTTGGCTCATTTACGCCCCGTAGGGCGGGGGAACGCATGTTCAGGGTTTAAGTTTAATCCACATCGGTGGACCGGCCCTGACGATCCAAGGGTCGATGCGCTCTGACCCTGTGGCTCGGGCTAGAGAGTCACGAATCGGTTGAGGACTATCTTTTGCCTCGGTTCATAGACGGAAATCCAATTTCCAAATACGTGACATGTGCGGTTTTAATTGTATAACCTATATATGGCGACATAGTGGCATGGGACGCTCATGTCGCCTATGATTGATACTTATGATTTGAAGTTGTTTTATACACTATGCACTTGTAATAGTATCAAATGATTTGTTTTAAACGTATCAAGCATTCTTGGCTATTATAAGGTAAAAACCCTATCCTCCGGCTTGCGTTGCATTGTGTGATGGGAACTGGGTCTTATAATAGCTTCATTCTTCTTTATTTAGCATTGCGCTGATGTTTTATGCACTGGTATTCTTGGGAGGAAACCCGTTCCGTGTTATACGGCGTGGTCCCTCGATTTATCTAATTTTAAAATAAAGATTAACTGTTTTAGTTCTCACACCAGTCACATGACTGACCTGGAGTTTATTGTTTTAAACCTAAACTCTGGGTGCCCTTATTTTGACACGGGCAGCTAGTAGTTTTGGTTTTGCAGATTTATATTCACAGGATCCTGGTTTACAGCTGGAACGATATCCGGAAAGCTTTGTATCCGTATATCTCATTCTAGTTGTGTGTTGTATTATTTTCCGCTGCTATAAATTTAAATGTAATTTAAATCTCTGATATTTCTGTGTAATATTCATTTATACTCTGTATATTCTTGTAATCTGATGCATTGTTGTTATATACAATGAAAGGTTCTTCTGTATGCGTTCTGTTTTGTCCTGTTCTCAAACGATAGGGCGTTTCGAACGGTCTGGGTCGGTTTAGCGACTGGTTCGGACCGAGCGAAATTCCTTGCCGTCACACCAACTCTGTTAGGGTCACTCTCAAAGGGAATGCCCTAATTTTGGTGGAGGTTTATAAGTATAAATCACAGATATACAAGACAGATATAATAACACGTATTTTGGAACAGCGGAAAACAACAACTTTTATTTCATTCAAATACGTGTTACACCAACCATACCATAATTGTCTTACAACATTTTCAAAAACATAATATCTTCATAACTGTCTTGATTACATTATTTAAAGAAGCATAAAGAAAACATAAATAAACTGCAAAAGCCCCATAATCACTATCCAAAGCCATAGTCCAAAACGAAAAGATCCAAGCAATACATTCTTTCTCTTCAAGCTGGATATTAAGGCTGGTCAAGCTGCGGTATTCCCTCCCTGTGGACCTGGGGGGGAAAAAGAAGAAATGAAGACGAAAGAAAAGTAGAGTCAGACATAAAGCCTGAGTAAGTCTAGGACTATTCAGTCTATGAATAAAGAACTGGGTATGATAAGTATAAACTAGAAATGGGAAAGCACCATAAACTTAGTTAAGTTGTCTAGGGTCGAATATACTATCATACCCCATATTTATCTCTGTACCCATATAAACTAGTTCCCAACAGGCACCCCAAAATCAGGGTGAAGTGATCCATTTTATGATGATAGGCTCCTACTCGCATAGTTACATGTGTCTTACGGCCCCCGATGTTGTAGTTACCTATGCTGGTCCCACCATGGGGTGTATCAAGTCCCATGGTGGCGGCCCGACACAACCCTAGAATGCACAGGTATGCTACTCGTGCCCAGTGCCTTATTTTTCTGCGCCGGAGTGTGTGCACGCCCGCACCCTGTTAGAACCTACACTGCTGCACCACCGCCGTCGATTTGACCTCTTACAGTCAGCCCAGTAATCGTGCCCCACCCTGCCTAGTTTCAGGGTATCATGATACGCCTTGTAGGGTTACTGCTGAAAAGGGTCCCCAGCTACTAGGTTTTCTACTTCTAGCCAACATGCTAAGTTGGTTAAGTGTCTTATAAACCTAACCCCCAATCAGTCTGTTTAGTTTAGCATGTTCTATTTTGATTAAGTCTTAATTCACTTAATCCTATCAATCCTGACTCAGCCTTAATTGTCTTATTAAAGCCTTGACCTCTCACATTAGACAGGTATTGTTGTGGCTGCCTGTTGCCGGTTGGGTCCGGGCAGTCTTACGCCACAACTCAGTCTAACCTCGGGTCCTTATTGGGCTCCGTGTTTAACCACCCACATTGGATAGGTATTGTTGTGACTACTGGACAGTCGGGCGGTTCCGGGCAGGTTTACATCACAACTCAATCCAACCTCGGGTTAAACACATCGTATTTTCTACATTTACATATTTTGTCTCTTTTCTTTTTATATGTAAATATTTGCGGCCCATTATTCAAATTCATCTTTATTGGTTAAGATTTATTTATGCCACTTAATTGTTTTTCAAGTTTGTTGGCATGCGTCAAACATGCCAACACATATATTCTATATTTTATCCCAAACGTCAATACCCCCGTTTTACACGTTCGTTCAAATGTAAGGTGTGTTGGGTGTAATACTTAAACCCAATATAGCCATATGAAAAGGGGAGGCTTATAACATGGTGTTTATAAGGTGACATAAAAAAGGGGAGTGTGAACGCATGAACTTGCAACATAACGATTCAATTAACATAGGGTAGGCACATGTGAACTTGCAATTGTAACAACATATAATATAAGCAATACTTAAACATGAATCATTCTATTCACATAATCATGGTATAGACAAAACATGAATCATTCTATTCGTGTAGTCATGGCATAAATGATACTTAAATATGAACCATTCTAATCATATAATTATGGCATAATCATAATTGAACATGAGTCCTTCTATTCATACAGTCATGGCATAAACATAATTGAACATGAATCATATAATCATGGTTTTTATCCTATATATGTAACTTGTAAGTGGGATGTAATTCTAGTGTAATTTCTAATGTAACTTATGTGCCCAATATATTATCATATGATTATGATAACAACATAAGCCTAGAAAACATGTTTTTAACAAACATAGTTTAGTCATGTTCATAAAATTAATACAAGCTTACAAAGGCGCTTGCTTTTGTCACTATCACAAAACCATGATTTTTATACTTGAACTATGATGCCAATTCCAACATAACCTTCATATTAATCATAACACTTAAGTGGATCATATTACACTGAAGATGAATATAGAATTATACATCATGTTGGCATAAAAATGAATCATATACTTGCATGAATTTCAAATAAACTACTACAACATATAGTTGTTGTTTCAACATGAATCTTATACTTGCAATTATCAAATGGGTGTTGTAAATGACTACCACAAACATGTAGTTTTCAATATGAATCATATGCTTGCATGAATCCCAATCAAAATTCCACAACATGTGGTTGTCAACATAAATCATATACTTGTATGAATCAAACCATAGCATTGCCAAATCAAAATAACATGTAAACATAAGTTACTATCACCACAATTCCATTTTGTTGTTAACTTTCAACGCAAATCGCGTACTTGCAAATATCCAATCGTATATCATAATATTCCCAAATCGTTTAGCATCAAAGCAACATACAAATATAAATTATTATCGCCACAATTCCATTTCTTACATTACACAAATCAACACAATTATTTAATTCACATCGGAATAGCACTCTACTTGCAGCGTATGATGAATCTTCAATTCAGGAATCTGAATTCTGAATTTGGAGATGCTATCCTTTGTTGTAGGCGTTGCTTTAATTTGATTAACGTTGCTTTAAGCTTTTGATTTATCTCCTAATTGTCTCTTTATTTTCTGACGGCTATCCTCAGTCTCTCCTCAGCAGCATGACGGTCTCATCTCCATTTTAGTTTATGTGAATTAGGGTTAGTATTAGGTCCTTTTTATAGAGTTTCTGAGTTGATTTAGACCGTCGATGGAGCTTGGTTTAATAATAGCCGTTCGTTCAAAGAAGAGACCAACCAGGAGCTGACACCTAGCCCTAGTGACAAGGCAAGGCTCAGAAAATCGACCAAACATAGACTAGGCCAGCCAGGGTGGGCTGGGTTCGACCTGGCTCAAGGGCCAGGTCGACTCCCAGGTCGACCCCCAGGTCGACTGGGGAGTCGACCTGCCTTGGCAGGTCGACACCCAGGTCGACTCCCAGGTCGACCTGGCCTGGCAGGTCGACCTGGTTGGTTTGGGCGGGAATTTTCCCGCCTGCTTTGATTGGGCTGAATTTAAATTCTGTTTTCGAAATTTGAATTTTCTGAAACTTCGTCGGGCCATAATTTGGTAATACGGGCTCCGTTTTTCGAAAACTCGAACTCTATTTCGCATATTTTTCCGAGACGAACGCAATGGCATATCCCGTTTCCCTTAATACTTTAATTTGAAATTAGTTATACTTTAATTTGTGAATTTCACAGTTATAGAAAACACGGGGTGTTACAAATAGCTTCATTTTTTCAAAGAGCATTGCGCTGTTTTGTTATATGCACTAGTATTCTTGGGAGGAAACCCGTTCCGTGTTATACGGCATGGTCCCTTGAATTACTCTCTTTTAAAGTAAAGTTTTAAATAATTGTTTTAGTTCTCACACCAGTCACATGACTGACCTGGAGTTTATTGTTTTAACCTAAAATCTAGGTGCCCCTATTTTCCACACGGGCAGCTAGTAGTTTTGGTTTTGCAGATTTATATTCACAGGGTCCTGATTTACAGCTGGAACGATGCTTGGAAAGCTCTGTATCCGTGCATTACTTCTAGTTGTGCTTTTGTATTATTTGCCGCTGCGATGTATTTAAATGTAATTTAAATCTCTGATATTTGTTGAATATAATTTATTCATTTATACTCTGTATATTCTTGTATCTGATGGAATTGTTGTAATAACAATGAAATGTTCTTCCGTCTGCATTCTATTTTGTCTTGTTCTCAATTCTATCCGTGCTTTCCTTCACGGGGAAGTTCGAGTCGTCTTAGTTTGGTATCAGAGCTTTGGTTTATAGAGCTCGAAAACGAGACACGTTAGAACCATACGAAAGAATTCATCAGATATTAGATTAGTAATATCCAATTAGAATGACTCGTTAGAGATAGGATCAGTAGTATCCTAGAACGAGTGTGAAGAGTACATGTTTCAAATGAAAACAATTTTTTTTGAAAATTTAAATCGCTTTATACGTATTTGAATATTTATTTATTTTGAATTTGGACAATCGAGTATATAAAGATTTCGCGTATACGCGTCATGAACGTATATTCGAAGTTTTAATATACTAGATAGATATAGGATCACACTCTAGTTGCCCGGGGATGATTCTGGTAATGCTGCAGCGTTACCAGTATTTATTTTCGAGTGACGAAGGTGTGATTTCTATATATTTCCATTAGACTGGTGTGAGAACCAAAATATAGCTAGAATACATTGTTGTGATTTGGCATCAAAAACATGATTTTTGCATATATATCAAAATTATGAATTTGAAACATTAATCCACTAATTGATTGATGTTTGTGTTGTTTGTCTATTTGTTTGATAATTTTGAACCATTTAGGCTAATTGAATCAAATATTGAATTGTATTGAAAATTGGTCGCATTTGCTTGCATATACATGTACTTACATTGAACAGGTCATAGCAAGGAGGCTAGAGCAGAAGAATAAAATTTGTTTGCCCGACAAATAGGTACATGTTTACTATAATTTACTTTTTGTTTGGGTGATGATGATTTTATGAGCCGATTGGCTTTTTCTTTTTCTTTTTGAGATTAGAAGGCCTGTATGGCAATTTCGGGATTTTCCCGTTGCTCCCGGTGCAGGGGAGGTTATGGCGAAATTTTTTGAAAATTTAGGATGTTAGCCAAATTTTTGAAAATTTGAAAAGTTCTTAGAAACTGAAAAGTTGAAGAACTTAAGCCGTAGTCAAAATAATGGAAGTTGAGTTGATTTGTTAAACAACTTTCGGCTTCGTCCCTTTTCGGCTTCCATTGTTATGTTCCTTTTCGGCCTTTGATTTAGAGAAGATTAGAATGTCATCAATAAAAACCAGAACAAATTTATTCAATTAAATCACACATTAAACTGATTAGAAAATAGTTAGAAATATATACTTGTGTATTATATATGTTTGAACAGGAAATTGGATAGCTGTTGAATAAAGATTTTATTTGCGTGCCCGACAAATAGGTAAACCTTAATGAGTTGGATGCGAAAAATTATTATATCAACTCCTGTTAATGCCATTGGATGCAGAGTGTTGGTTATTCTGTGTGAAATAATAAACATCGCCATAGGATAGCAACAATTAATTTTGAACTACATTATATGGCATACTTCTGGAAGATAGGCATACTTCATCATATACCACATAAGCATTTGGAGCTTGTGTGAGGAGGTGGAAGATTTACCATACGAGCGAGAGGCTTGTATGGCGATGACTATATTTTACAGGTTGAACTGATGACTGATATGGACTATTTAAATTGTAACGATAAAATTGCTAGATTAATAAAAACCGCAGACGGGTCTAGAGTTGACAATAATCACGTCTCTCTACTTATTAGATATGGCACATGGACTATTTATTTCCCATACGGGACGAGGTGACGAGGATTTATCCTCTGGAGCATTTAAAATACACACTCCCACAGGCTTTGACAGGGTGACGAGAATTTATTCTCTGGAGTTATTACCAATACACGCTCCCCTGTAAACACCAGAATATATCACTATAAATATGTGTATGCTTATTAGGATTTATTGGGTACCTAATACGGCCCAATAAATTTCCAAACCTCTCCCCGTACAAAGGAGGTTATGGCGAAAATTTTCGAAAATTCCGGGTGTTAGCCAAACTTTTGAAGAAATTGAAAATTCTCAGAAACTGAAAAGTGGGAGAATGGAAGCCAGATTGAATGTAGAATTGATTAATCAAACCACTTTCGACTTTGTTTCTTTTCGGGGACGAAAAGTTTTAAGTGGGGGAGATTGTAACAACCCGAAAATCTAGGCCAGTTTAAAATTTTTATTTTTGCCAATTTTAGCAAATTTTGATTATTTAAAATGAATTATTTTAAATAATAACGACGAAAATTTATTTTGAAATGAATTCGAACGTATATATTTATATACGTCGTCGTTAGAATATAAATAATTATATATAATTATAAATAGAATTGAAAATGGCGCGGTAGTTCGATAATTCGATTTCAAATTTCAATTGAACATACCGGGTGCAAAACAAACCGGATTTTAGTGAAACCAAAAATAATAGGATCTAATTGAGAATATCTTTCCAACGAACCCGAAAAATTGAAATTTCATAGCGGGAATCAAAAGATATGTCCAGTTGAAAATTCTGAATAGTCGCTAAGGAATTCAGGCCCTTAAAAATGGGAATTTTGCAAATGACTTCGGATTTCGACGAAACCACTTTTTTGGATCCGGGATGTCAAATTAGTGCTAGATTCGAAATTTCATAATTTTTCGAATCAATATGTGAGCGTGGCAAAGGAAAACGCGTTTGACCAGTTTCAGTTGATTTTAAACGGCTGGAAAATGGCCAATTTTCCAACGGTCTCGGAATTCGACGAAATTAGTTTTGTTAGGACCGTATCATCAATACGAAGCTAGAAAATATTTTTCTGGGATTTATAGAGTTCGTATGTGACCCCGGTAAATTGAAATGCGCGTTCAAATTCAATATATAGAGTTATATGTTGATTTTGACGAAAACTGATTGTAATGATCGAATCAGCCTACGATACATATCCCATTGTGTTTGGAATGGGGGTAATTAGCTGTGGACGACAGGCGGTGGGCCTCGTTTAGAGGTCGTATGAAAAAGTCAACTTTTTGTAAATTAAATAATTAAATAAATAATTAAATAAATAAATAAATAAATAAATAAAACTCCTCCCCTTCAAAACCGCTGGCCCCCCTTTTCATCGTTTCATTCAGAATGAAAAAATAAAAGAGGAGAGCGACGGGGGGGAGGGGAGCCGCCGCTGCAATCCCCCCTCCCCCCCTCTAATCGCCGCCGCCGCTCAGGGCAGGGCGCCCCGCCTCCATCTTCTCCGCCCCTCTAAACCCTAACGCCGCCGTGAGCCACCACCTCCGCACCCCCAGCGTCGGCTGGAGCCTCCCCCCTCCCCCTGCTTCATCGAACCGCGCCCCCTCCTCTTGCTGCTGCCGCCTCCGCTGCCTCTTCTCCCCTTACCTCGAGCGACACGCAAACGAATCCCCTCCTCTTATTCCCTTAAAACCGAAGACCCTAGCCTCGACAGCACCCTACCGCCCTCTCTCCCCGTTCGAAGTTCAAAACCCCTCCCTCCTCCGTGGTGAAAGGTAATTCTAATTGATTTTTATATATAATGTTGTAAAAATTCAATTTTTGTTTTATGAATTTGCGTTGTAAAAATATATGGTTTTCCTATACGAAATGCCATTATCAAAATATGATTTTTATATTTTTAGTAGAATAAAAATATGATTTTATATAATGTAGAATAATAAATATGTGATCTTTATAGTAGAAGCAATGTAAAGATATGATTTTTATAGTATAGAAAGTATAAAAATGCGATTTTTATATTTTATAGATAGTAAAAATATCATCTTTATATATGTAGCAAAATAAAAATGTGATTTTTATAGTGATGATATTGAAAAGGCGAAATCTTTAATATTGAAAAGGCGAAATCTTTATAATAGAAAAGGCAAAATCTTTATGTAGAGAAGAACGATGTAAAAATAGAATTTTTATCTATTTAGTAGCGATGTAAAAATAGAATTTTTATCTATATAGTAACGATGTAAAAATAGAATTTTTATCTGTATAGTAGTGTAAAAATATAATTTTTATAAACATAGCAACAATATAAAAATGTGATTTTTTTTATATGTAGTGGCTACGGGCAACGAAAGTGACAAAAGGCGAGAACGACGAAGATTTCCATAAATGAAATGTCGTGGAGTTGGATTAGCTATCGGTGAGAACTTCTCACTTTAAATTCTCTTTTTCTAGTTATATATATATACTAGGATGCAGACGGTGCTTAGCAGCACCCGACACCCGTCATCCACAGACCATGGATGGCTTGTTTGTTTGATTGATGTGTTGTGAAAATTTGTTTGTGATGTTGATGTGAAATCGATAATAAATTGTAGATGGTTGAAATAAATTAATTATCGTTAAAAATATAATTTTTAACGTGAAAGTGAATAAATAAATATTTATAAACAAATCGGCCGATTTGTTTATATACACTGATTTGACTGATATTGATTGGGTCGATAAGTTTTACACATCGCCCAACTGCACAAATAAAAATCTGTGTTTGTTGATTTGAAACCCCACACGGGTGTTGGGATGATATTTGGGTACACTAATCCCATGTATGTCGATCGATTGGTCGACAGACTATGTAAGCGTTGATTATTTATATTTGATGCTTGTGCAGTTGTGTGGTGCACCTTGGATGATGGTTGATTGTTTATCGTTGCTATTATATACAGGTGTTGTACGGAATCCATATAATTAACATTATATGGTGATTGATTGGGCCTCATCCCAATCGGGAAAATAATGAATATTATAAAAGGGAATTCACGTGTTGAATATAAAAATAGTCATGTGTTGACGATGTTCTTGTGTTGAAACTATTTATGTGTTGAGTAAAATATTTTAACAATAAAATTTACATCTTTATCATATTTAAAATTAGAACTACTTCACGGTGGAGTCTGATGGAAAATCTAACGATAGATACCAAAATTTTATAAAATATTTTACATAACAAAAATAGTCTTGTGTTGAAAGAAATATAGATTCATGTGTTGAATGGGATAAATATTCATTTGTTGAATAGAATAACGAATTTATTAAAATATATAAAGCCGTTTTGATAAGAGTTGTGCTATTTAGACGTGAACGATATTTATATCGTTTATATTCGTTTTTATAATGAATATAGAAAAGAAGTGATTTCAAAATATAACGTTTTGAAAATATTATCATTTAAATAGTAATGATATGAAATATTCAATTTTGATTGGAAATTGAATATAGAGTTGAATTTGTTTTGAAAACTAATTTAAAACGATTTATAAAATACATTTTGAATTGAAATCGACGAAATATATATATATATATATATATATATATATATATATATATATATATATAATGGCCTGAATAGAACGCGCCACGCCGCGGCAGTTCGTGAATTTCGACCATTGACTTCGAGTTGACGTTGCGGGAGATCCGACCGTCGGATTCTCCTAAAACCGGAACCGTTGGGTTCGTATCGAAAAGAGATTTCCAATGAATATTACAAATTTGAAATCTAACGGTGGGACTTGGAATTATCTCTAAATCTAATTTGGTGAAGGTCGCTGTAAGTGCAGTTCGATGGCCGTTGATGGAAATCGATGAACGGGCCTTGATAAAATTATTTAAAATATCAATAATTTGTGTAAAATCATAATATATGAATTGGAAAGAACTAGGATGAAAAATTCCACATTTGAATGGAGAAAAATATATTTTTTATCAAAATGAACTAGTTTTGAACTTGAATTAAAATCAATTTATTTTTGAAATAAATAAATTGAATTTGAAAGTGATTTTAAAAATAATCAATATTCCCGATACGTGAATTGGAATGGAGTTGAATCGAAATTATCTTCGGAATATTTCGATGTTGGATATCGTGACTATACAGATATTGTTATGGGAATTTGAAATATATATTTTATATCGTTATTTCCAATACGATATTTGTTGGTTTCAGAATTTGATATTGAATATAAGCCAGTATATTTTCTATTCAGAGCCTTGTATTTAATATCAAATGTGATTTGGGTTTATCGTGAATCGTGTTTTAGATGACATTGGTTCTTTAACCCAGTTAAAGACAGAATATTGATTTTTGAGAAGATTAAAACTAAGTGGAGTTTTAATGAATCTTTAATTAGATTGAAATGGGAATTGATAAATTAAATTATCAAATCTGAAAGGTGATCGAGAATGGAGTACCACCAGTTTTGCTCCAAAGTGATAGTTAAATCTTTAATTAGATTTAAACGTGAAATGGTAATTAATTTTACCGACAACACTGTGGTGTTAGATATGGAGTACCACCAGTTTTGCTCCATGGGATGAATAGGTTGGGATTGGGAAATAAAACAAATAATTACTTCGGTGTGGTTCGCCAATCCCGACTAGTTTGAAATGATATCCAAAAGAGGATTAAAGAATAAATTTAGAAGAATTTATCTTGGATAAAATTAATGGGAACCTTTCCCTATGAATGTGATTTTGTGAATAAAAGAATATTCTGAATTGGAATGAGGCGTTTGTCGTGTTTGTGTAACATTTGTTTATCTTATACGTGGGTTATTCAGAAAGGCCGGGTTTATACCCATTCTGAATAACTGATTCGACGAGATGTCGAAGATGAAGACGGTGGTTGAAGACCGGAAGTCTTCACATCGTTTGGGTGATTACTGATGATCTTGATTGGGCTGTACACCCAAGATGAGGGAATCGGTTGGTGATCGTCCAGACGTACTTGGAGATGGATGGATATGCGAGGAAAGTGCCTCCGATTTCGTTCAGACCCGGAACGAACTTGTAAATGGACTGTGTGTCTGACATTGGATTTTATTCTGTGTTGATTGATCTCTATGAAATATACATCTGTTTGGCGGCGGAGAATTTATTCTCTTGCTTAACGTCCTTCTCTGAGACGTACGAGCTCAGAGGTTGTATATCGATGGACATCAGTCGCATGGAGTGAATTGCCAGTGTGGCACGCGTAAGTGTCAATTGATCAGGGCTTCTGTCTTGTGGTTGATGATAAAAGCATGGCCTGTGTCGCGCAACTTTGTGTATAACGTGAATTCGCGAGCCTCACCCCTCGGTATGAGTCAAAAACGGGAGACGGACCGCTGGGAGAGCACGACGTTTCTTTCTAGCTAGGGTGGTGTCAGTGACCTACCAGCCCTGACATTTATAAACTTTTCACCTGTGTGGTTATTGGATACGAGGCGCCTCGGATATAGGTCTGTAAGGACCGAGCAACGTGTGTTCAGGAATAACTAATCCTCAAAAGTAAGAGAGGACCGGCCCAGCCGATTCTAAGGATCAAAGTGGGGTCCTGAGACATTTGCTAGAGTGTCTCGAACGCGGAGAGGAGCTTGCCCGTTGCCTCGACTCATGACGGAAATCCAATTTCCAATACGTGATATTGCGGTTTTAATTGTAGAACTAGTATGGCGACATGATAGATGGTACTCATGCCGCCTATGATTGATATTATGATTGAATTGTTTTGACACTATACACTTATTATAGTATCAAGTGATTTGTTTTAAACGTACCAAGCATGTTTGGCTATTATAAGGGAAAACCCTATTCTCCGGCTTGCGTTGCATTGTGTGATGGGACCTGGGTCTTATAATAGCTTCATTTTTTCCAAAGAGCATTGCGCTGTTTTGTTATATGCACTAGTATTCTTGGGAGGAAACTCGTTCCGTGTTATACGGCGTGGTCCCTTGAATTACTCTCTTTTAAAGTAAAGTTTTAAATAACTGTTTTAGTTCTCACACCAATCACATGACTGACCTGGAATTTATTGTTTTAACCTAAACTCTGGGTGCCCCTATTTTCCACACGGGCAGCTAGTAGTTTTGGTTTTGCAGATTTATATTCACAAGGTCCTGATTTACAGCTGGAACGATGCTCGGAAAGCTCTGTATCCGTGCATTACTTCTAGTTGTGCTTTTGTATTATTTGCCGCTGCGATGTATTTAAATGTAATTTAAATCTCTGATATTTGTTGAATGTAATTTATTCATTTATACTCTGTATATTCTTGTATCTGATAGAATTGTTGTAATAACAATGAAATGTTCTTCCGTCTGCATTCTATTTTTTCTTGTCCTCAATTATATCCGTGCTTTCCTTCACGGGGAAGTTCGGGTCGTCTCAATCAAATTACCCATCAGATTGTAATGCAAATGGAAACCCTACCATACTTCACCGTTCCGGTTCCGACGAGACTGGTTTCGTCAAATTCCGAGACAGTTGCAAGAACAGTTAAATTTCACAGTTAAATAATTAATAAAATATTCAAATATTCATTTAAATGTTTTAATTTCAATTCGAATATTAATTAAATTCAAATTTAAACCAAATTATAACTTAATAAATCCTATAAATTAAATTCATGAATTTTAAGTTCCCACATCTAATTATTTCTCAAATTAAATCTGAACTGCAAATTCAAATAAATGGATTCACTTTTATCTTAAGTTATTTAACACCAAAATCCAAAATTCCACAATTTCCAATTTAAAATTTGAATCTCACTTTTAAATTAACCACTCAAATTAATTTAAATATTAAAATATTAAATTTCAAATTATAGCCTTTCTAAATAAACTGCCTTTGAAAAATCTATTTATACTAAATTCAACAATCACCATCATCAAAATTAACAAAAATTTGGTTTTCCCCAATATATTCCAATTTATTTATTTTAAATTGAAATTTAAATATACTGAAAATTATGGGATGTTACATTCTCCCCCACTTAAAATCTTTTCGTCCTCGAAAAGAGAACGAAACGAAGTTAAGCACGTATCTATTTTAAATTCATACTTAAAAATAGCCTTTAAAAAAAGTTATATTTGTAAAACTCATAAAATTTTCTGACTCCCGAAATCACGGAAAATTTCGACAGCATCTCCTTTGTAGGAGAGGTCCGGAAAATCACAACACATACATAAATCCAAATATTCATTTCATCACTCGATGAGGCATCCTAAAAAAATGGGGAAAACAAAATATAAAGCCACCAAAATCTTGTAACACAAATATGTACCTTTCTTTAGCGTTTATTTGCATTTTTACTTAGCTTAGCACTTAGTATTTAGCGCAAGCGAGCTCCGTAGTGTAGCGCGACTTCCTTCCACCTGCTAGATACTCACATACCCATAAGAATCAACATATATACAATATATAGCAATTGTATACAAATTACACAACATATATCGACCATTTCAACTATTAAACCAAAATGTTAACGACAGACCAGCGAACAAATTGAGGGTTATCATCCCTTAAATGCGGGAATTTGACTAAAACATAGGCAAAAGTTGTTGCATTTGTTTCAGGCTTTCCGAATTGTCCGGACTCGTCGAATTCGGATAAATCATTCAAAAGTTATAGCCATTTTAGCGGGAGCGAACGCTCTAGCCCCCAAAATGAGAAATGCAGGTCTGAGTTGTTCAACCTTGTTTTTTAACCCATTAATCATCAAAATTTTAATCAGCATATAAAGGAAAAGTTTTAATCCAAAACCCGGGCATTACGAATTGTACTCGCAGATCGAAATCCGACGTATCGTTAGGAAGTTATGGTCAAAACCATATAGGTATCCGCTTCGGATTTTTATTTTCTGCGCTCTGAACTACAACTAACGCTTGGATTTCAAACTAATAACATGAAAATTAGACAGGGTCCCATTAACAAAAGTTTTAGTTCAGTTTCTAAGGTTTCTAAAAAGTCCGGAATCGTTAAATTCCGATTGTTCATTCGAAAGTTGCGGTCATTTTACTCTAGCTTATAGACTATTGTAGATTTTCTCATAATGTTGGTTTATTTCTTTTCGAAGTTTCAACCTTTCGATTCCAATATATTTGTAAATCCTTAACACTTAACATTATTATTACTTCATTTTTCAAGAATTCGATCTACATTCAATTGCTTACATTATTCTGATATTCTTTCTATCCAATTTCTCGTTTTATATCGACATTCATTTTAGTCAAGCTTGAACTCATTTTACTCTTCCACTATCTCGATTATATTGAATCATTAATTCATTAATATGGGTCAACTCAACAAATTTCATTACTTATTCTTATTACTCCATCCATATTACATGAATGTCGTTCCATAAAGTCAACTTCCAATCCATAATCCCTTTTATTGAATTCATTCTCCCATTTCATTTCAATTTAAATATTGTTTCATTTACTCGACTTACTCATTCGAATCTCAATCATATTTTGAATCAAGGAATGTTCACACTCGAAATTTTTCATCCTTAGTTCTCAACCATTATTATCTAATTTTTTTTCTTTTAAGTTGAACTTTATTTAACTCGATTCTTTTACTAACATAAATTATATTCCGTCAACTAATCATGAATTTCTTTTCAACTTCTTCACGAACTAGCTTAAATCCACTTATTAATTATTCCAACCCAAAACTGTTGCCAATATATTGTTGTTTATAACTCATTCTATTTCTACCTTTCCCGTTACCTTTTACCTTTCATTTCCCAAGGTTTCCTTTTTATATATATTTTCCCTCGGGCACATCTTCATTCCCTTATCTCAAAACTTAAAGTTTTCTAGTTTTGGTTTTGTTTTCCATATTCAATTCATTTAGCACAACTCAAGCTAAATTTTCATTTCTCACACCTATAAATTCACCATTTGATTCCTTCGTCTAATTTATCGATCATTCATCCTTTCAATTTATATTGTCGACAATCCATATTTGCAAAAACATAAGTTCCTTCCAACACCTCCTCAACTAACTTATTAACTTCTGAATTAGCCAAGTCGGGTGTTATCGTTCTTACTACCTAACCAAATTTCAATTGATTTTGTTGGCATAATTGAATTTTATTTCGCAGTAGATTTCAATTCCTTCTAACACCCTTACCAACCAAAGTTGGGATCTGTTTGACCCTTATCATCACCATATTTAAGAGTTTAGGTGATGACCCTCTTAGTTCTTAAGTCCATTCTAAAATTTCAAAGTCTAAAACTCTAATGAATTGAGAAAATTAATCTTAAATCGATTTCGTTAGCTAGGACGAACTTAAATTGCTTTATTCTGGGTTTTATAAACCAAGCTTAAAATGCCATACATATATACTTATACTATATTATAAACCATATCATATGAATTTTGAATCCAAAACTTTAATTTAAGAAAGAATATAAAACTCCAATTCTTGTTAATCTTAAACTCAGTTTTAAATATCATATACTTATATTCTTATACAAACTTATACTATAGGAATTTAAATCAAAAATCCTCTCGACTAGTTATGAAAATACGGGTGGTCTCCCTCACTTAAATGCTACAGATTAAACGTCGATAGTGCGTGCACTCATTACCGAAGTCATTTCTGATGTCCGAGAAGGGATTACACACTTATTTCTTTAAAAATCCTTTAGACCATTCCCTTTGACAATACTTATAATATGATATTATTTCAAAATTCGACAATACTATTTTCAAAAGTACCCCAGGATTAGGTTTCAAGGTTATTTCTATTTATCGCAAATATCTTATAAAACCATTCTCAAATATTTTATAAAACCATTTGATTTTCCTTATTAGATTTATTATCAATCAACCATAATAGGTAATAGCTTAATATTATTACCTACCAGTGACCAATGATTATACACTTAAAACCACTAGTAGTATATATAATATATATATAACATAACCGAAAATCATATTATGTCGATCATTCTGTTCGATCATTTAGAAATTCCTATTGATTCTATGGCATCCCATAAATCGACCAAATCTATAAATATTCAACAGAACAATCAACACAATATAAAACCATTTTATATCAAAAATACAAGTACGCCCTCTCATATATACTCTCAACTAATTCTAGGGCATTTCTAACCCTATCTCTAATGAGTTTATTCCCAAACAGAGCCAAGGTTATTGCTAACCATTGCTCTAATACCAAATGTAACGACCCATATTTTTGACCGTTCAAATCGACAATAAAGCACACATGTCGACCCAAACAAATCACAAATACAGGCGGTTATTGGGAAAAGAAGAAAGAAGAGAAAAACAAATTTCAGAATCTCACAGCGGAAGGACAACATATAATAGACAAATAGCAGTTAAAAACAATCGGAATATATACATTTGACTATAGCGTACAAATGATAAATCAGAGTTGCACATAAACAGATATACACAACATGGCAGCGAAAATAAGATGCAGCGGAAATATATATAATAGATATATACCAAATCTTCGTCTTCAGTCTCCAAGGCAAAGTAATCTTCATTAACTGCAACATCTGCTGACCCGAGCGTATTACACAAAAGAAAACACAACAAACACTCGGATCAGCACTAAATCATTCTCATATTAGTCAAATCAAAATATGAAATAACATCAGTGTCATGGGTGCAGTAACTCAAGAGATGTTACGGGATTTTTCCATCACTCAAGGATCCGTTAAACTAATACATAGATAGTACAATACGCTATTATAATAGTATCTACTCAGTAAAGTATAAATACTGAAAATAGCATAAGCGGGATTACATTTTTACCCTTACACCGTTTATAATACCGTAGTCTATACAGTACCGTAAACCCACCGTAAATGATGGCATCAAAGGGCACTCCATAGGTATGATACAAATCAAAATCGTACGGGGCTCGATAAGGATAGTATTACAAGGCACTCGATGCAATGCCTAGGGTAGGATTCTACCAATTGCACTCCCGGACCGGTGGTAACGCATAGTAGCCACTACCGCCCAACTCGGAACACACTCCCAAAGTCATAAATGGGCCCAAATCATCAACATCATAGTCATAGAAGTAGTATCGAAGAAGTGTGCCCGATCAAGGGTGCTACCTCAATTAGTCATGGTATAGCTCCTGTTTTAGTCATTTCAATTCTGACCCGAAGGTCAGGGCTATTTCGATATCGTTCATCTTCTTCGATTCAATAATCGCCTCCATGTCATCATACACATTCTGGATACGTCATAACGTTCATAGTTGTCAAAGTGGTATCGACACTGACAGAGAGTATGCCTTATGTCAACTCCGGTCTCTTTGACAATCAACGCTTACATCTTTCACATCAGTTGGTTCTTTTATATTTCACAAAGGTTCGATTCATCTCAAAATATCATATTCTATTTCGAACCAAGTTTATATTCAAATAGAATATATTTACGTATCAAACTGTCAAAAATAAAACCAAACCGATCATATTCTAAATTAGAATATATTTCCATATCCTTATATTATAATCGTATAATATTTCAAAATCGACCTTTATTCCAATAGAATATATTTTCCTCAAAGATTTCAATTTATCCCGAATCGATTTATGTTCGAAATACATTCATATTCAAATACAATATATACTTTCACTTCAACTCGTTTCAATTTCTTTGGAGGTCCATTTATATTCGAGATGAATAAAATTTACATTTCCATATCAAAATCGGTTAAGAAATCGATTTATATTCAAATAGAATAAAATTTATCTCAACTCCATTTGAACAACAGTTTTAGATCCAAACACTTTCTATTCGGAAGAAAATTACGATCATTTAATATAACTTGATAAATAGATGCTTATAAATAAAAATCTTTATATAAAATGCATATATATAGAATATAATAGCTAGAATAAAATAAGATAAAATTTTAAACTCTATATATATATATACATCCATTTTAAAGTTACTATAGTTTAAATAATAAAATATAAGAAAAATTGGTTATAACAAAATTGTTATAGGTAAAAAGTTTTAATAAATAGATTAAGGAAAGGAATGGTTATTTGAATAAAACAGGGTAAATGTATATAAAATAAAATTCTTTAACTAAAATCATTCCTACCTTTTGAACTTCAATACTTGAATCTAAACTCCGGTCTCGTTGGAGTTTGCCTAGCCCAATGACTCATCCCAAACCTCATTCCAAACCCATTTTCCCAAATTCAAAGATTCAAACCATACTCGTATTAAATAAAAATTTCCAAGTATTCTCGATTTATCTTTATTTCAGTATTAAATTGAATAAGAATTTATTAAATCGAGTCCACCCTATCCTTGAAAATCCCCAAATCATACTAATTTTAAATCTTTACAACTTCAAATTCACTTTGGAAAAATTTCCTTAATCACTTCAAATACATTCAACATTCAGATATTTAAAGGAAGAATAAAATTTATCGAAATCGGCAATTTCCTTTAAATGAATTTCCATCAAATAAAATTTCAAATATTTAAATCATTTAACCAACCGATGTCCATATGTAATTTGCTACCCTATGGCCAAGTGATTTAAATTTAATTTCTCGATATTCAGGGAGGGATCTATCATTTCAATCCAAATCAGGGTCACAGAGGTTTATCATTTCACTCTGTGTTCTTAATTGATTAAAAATCGATAAATCCCGGATTGATTCGATGCCCATAACATCAAGGGTGAAATTTGGCATTCATCGTCAGTAATGAACGCATGACAGCCATATAGTGAAACAAATAACATTTAAATCAATATTCATTCAAAAATCACCCAAAACATCCATTACAACCATTCAACCAATAAATCAGTATTAGTCTGTTCTACCGGTTTGCAAGCATTAGAATCCCAACTGTTTATTTAATTAAATTACATAATTTATTATTTGCCAACTTTGCAGATTTACATACATGCATGTCGGTTCTAAGCAAAAATCCTCAATCACACACAACCATCGAACCAAACTTATTTCACAATTTAATTTAATAAATATGGGAATACTTTAGTATTTCGTAAGTGAGAAAATCACTCACCTTTGGGTATAAATTGGATCGGACTTCCAAAAGAAGCCTAAAAAATTACAGTCACCAAACGCAGCCAAACTAGTGCCAAAACGTCCGCAATCTCGCCACGATCCCAGCGCAACAAACCGCGCTCAAATCCGAGTTAAAACGCAAAAGTTATTAGTGTTTTACCCTTTGAATTTCAAATCATATAAAAATAAATAATTGTTTTCTCACCCAAACATACATCGCCACATCAGCACCTTCTTCCCGCTCCCACTTCTTTCTGCTACAGTGAATGACACACTAAGGAACCCAAAACCGACGAACTTTGACCGCTGATTTCACCCGTCTCCGATCACGATTAATTCTCCAACCACCGGCAACCCGAAGCTCCTTGGCCGACGCCTCTAACCCAGGTGGCGGCATCACCTCCGGTCAAACCTTTGACCGCCGCCGAACAAATGAATTCAAGGGTTTTCGAACCCTAATTTCCAAATTCCCACTTCCTCAAATCGAATTCGATATCATGGTTAACATCGACGCACTCCTCAGGTCCCTCTCAACAATACCCAGAAGTCTGTTTTCCCAATTAACCCCTAAATCGAAAACCCCTAGTTCGAGCCCTAGGGTTTCGATTTCCAGTGAGTTTGACAGCGAATTCCAACCAACTTAAGCACTGTATTTCGAAATGAACTACACCAGAAGCTTCGTATTGTCGAGACCTTCATTTTGATATATAATTTGCTATGGTTTGAGGAGATTTGAATTTGAAGTTTGTATTTTTCATTTGGAGAAGGGTTTGATAAATTTCTTTCTGCCATTGAAAAGAAAAGAGTCGGTGGAAAAAAATATACGTATGTTTGAATGGCTGATGGAGTGGTAAAGGGTCTTATTTATATAATTAGAGAAGGCCCAATGATACAACACCCAATTATCCATTTATATTGATCTCTTTCACACGCTCTCTTGTACGATCAAATTACCCATCGGATTGTAACGCAAATGGAAACCCTACCATACTTCACCGTTCTGGTTCCGACGAGACTAGTTTCGTCGGATTCCGAGACAGTTGCCAGAATAGTTAAATTTCACAGTTAAATAATTAATAAGATATTCAAATATTCATTTAACTGTTTTAATTTCAATTCGAATATTCATTAAATTCAAATTGAAACCAAATTATAACTTAATAAATCCTATAAATTAAATTCATAAATTTTAAGTTCCCACATCTAATTATTTCTCAAATTAAATCTGAACTGCAAATTCAAATAAATGGATTCATTTTTATCTTAAGTTATTTAACACCAAAATCCGAAATTCCACAATTTCCCATTTAAAATTTGAATCTCACTTTTAAATTAACCACTCAAATTAATTTAAATATTAAAATATTAAATTTCAAATTGCAGCCTTTCTAAATAAACTTCCTTTAAAAATCTATTTATACTAAATTCAACAATCACCATCATCAAAATTAACAAAAATTTGATTTTCCCCAATATATTCCAATTTATTTATTTTAAATTGAAATTTAAATATACTGAAAATTATGGGATGTTACATAAAATCACAGTGGTAGAGATCGAGCGTGCATCGAGACATTAGCACCGTAATCCACTCATAGCGCCATAACACACCTGACGATCAACCCAGGATAATCAAGACGGTCTAAGGCAAAGGCCATAAGCTACCCGTTCATGACACTTCACGTGGGACCCCCACGCCTTCATCTAATGTAGTCCGTGACCTGCTGAATTGGAATCCCGATCAAAAATAAAAATGCTGAATGTCGCAGATCATTGACCTTTGGTGGTTGATGGGCGAATGAGAAACAACCGATTCAGGTAGCGAACTTGAATCAGGTCGGCCATGATGGAGTTTTGGCCCACTGGTACAGCAGAATCCAATTTATCCCATCCCGAAATCAAAAACATTCTTGAAATGCTATTTCATAATAAATATGCCATGAAGTTCAAAGTGTTTATAATGTCAAAACACTTTATAAATTTAATCGTGCTTTGAAAATATACCATCATATGCAAAACTAAAAAGTAATCACAACCCGAATTAAACAAAACAAAGCTGATATTCGACTTTCACTAGTACAAAACATGGTATTTTCTTCTAATATTTCACAATATTTGCATCTGGTCCAATATGGATGCAAATGCAATGGACGCAAATGGTAAAATATTTTTGCATATGTTGTTGGACAGACACAAATTTGACATATTTGCGTTTGTTATTGCGTACATTAGATGCAAGTACTAATGCATTAGCATTTGTCTTACTATTACAATAGACGAAAATTTTATATATTCACATCTGTTATAGAGTACATTGGACGCAAATACCAATGCATTTGCGTCTGTATTACTATTACAGCAGATGCAAATTGTAGTGCATGGTAGTTTTACTCTTCATTACATCTGCATCTGTTTTACTACAACAACAGATGTAAATTTATTTTTATTTCTATATTAAAATGACCCTTTTTGGCTTGCCACAACAAATGCATACTTTTCCCTTGCAATCACCTCTTTACACAAATGCAATCTCTTCAAACTTACCAACATTAAAAGAACACTGGAGATACTCATATTAACATGTTCATCTTGAATATTACTTTCTTAATGATACATGACATGGTATTTAACATTCAGAGAACATTAAGTGCGTAACCCAATAATATTTAGGTACACTAATGAATTACAAAAGAAATACTTGAACAGATCAGTTCTTAAAAGATTATACAACATAACCTCATGTATCATTTACCAACTAGTTCACCAAGAATTCAATTATGCTTTATTTTCATGAAGACGATTCACTCCCTGCCTTGATCTCACAATCTCCTTAGCAAGAACCTAAATTTAAAGAAAACAAATAACTGTTATATATATGGCTTCATTTTATGAACAGTAAGCAAGAATGTCTTTCAACCTAGAGTTATCGTTGCTTGTGATGCAAGAGTTCTTGTAACATCTAGTCATAAGAAACTTTTTACAAATGAACTACATAAATATAATTTAAATATAAAGTAGGCATGGAAAAGAGAAAATTATAATTTATTCTGTATGCTACAAAGAACAAAGCAGTCATAATCTTAAGAACTCATGATATGAGGTATATAAAAATGAAGGAATGAATGGTACTGATAAATATTCTACAACCAAACCTATGGTATAAAATTCCTATCAAACACAAAAATTATAGCCTAATTTTTCTATTTTCTGTTCAGATTATACAGGAATGAATGTATATGTATTGGTTTGCTAAATTATTGCCTCTATGCAACATGCACCATATATAATAATCCACATTAACTAAGACTTACGCCCAAATAAGGAAACAACTTCTTCATTCAATCTATCATGTACGAATTTCTTAGATAAGTTCGAGATGCAAACATGAGTATCTTCCATGTGATCGCAGCAAACAATATCGGACCATTCTCCATATCGAGTGGTTGGGTTGAAATTCACTAGATTACTTTGTTTTGCATCCAAGGATATTGTATGCTCACATATTCCTGCAAGTTGCATATTTAAAAAACCTCGATTAAAATTAAGGAGCCTGCAGAGTATTATGATGTGTTATATGTGCATAGCTTCCTTGGATTTGACGTTTATGGTTTTAATATGTGACGACCCCCATTTCCCGTACTGACAGTGACAAGGGTAATCTTTGGAATATAACACATAAACGGATAATAGCAGAACATAATTAAATAAATACACCAGATAATGCACAATAGAATATACTGGATAAATGTAATCATCAGAGTTACACAGTATACAGGATCATACTTAGTACAAATATAGTTCAACTGTACATAAATGTCTACAGCGGAAACAAACATAATATGTACAACAGGAGCTGAACAACATAAAAAGAGATAAATGATAGAATCCATCTTCAGCTCCAGCTATCCAGAAAGAGACGGCTAAACCAGAATACAAGGCTGCCCATGTAGAAAAAGGGGCACCCGAGCTTGAAAGTGAAACAAACTACGAGTCAGTCATGGGACTGGTATGAGAAATCTACTCAACATATTTAAAATATGGCTAATCATAGGACCACGCCACTTTCGTGGAACGGGTTTACTCCATTGGATTGCCAGTGCTTTAAAACAAATCTTTCTTTTAAACATCACAATGCTTTTTATAAAAATGAAGCCATTATAAGACTCAGTTCCCATCACACAATGCAACGCAAACCGGAGGGTAGAGTTTTTACCTTATAATGGCCAAGATATGCTTGATACGAATAAAACAAAAGCTTTTGACATTATTACTAGTGTTTATATGTTTCAAAGACAATTTCAAATCATAACTATCAATCATAGACGGCATTAATGCCCCATACCACTATGTCGCCAAATATAGGTATACAATCAAAACATCACGATGTCGTATTTTGGAAATTGGATTTCCATCCTGAACAAAGGCAAAAGATAGTCCTCACCGAATTCGAGACTGTCTAGCCCGAGTCTCAGGCACAACCACAACCGTACCTTGGACCGTCAGGGCCGGTCCACACGAAGTGGATTATAATGCCTGAAAAATGCGTTCCTCCGCCCTTTGGTGCGTAAATGAGTCAACGAATGACTCCATCGGACCCGGATCGTCTGATCTAACCGAGGCGCCTCGCAACAGTAACAACCAAATAAGTCAAACTCGTCAGGGCGTGTAAAACCACTGACGCCACTTCTAGCTAGAAAGAAAATGCACGTCCCCCCTGATGTCCTCTCCCGTTTCCGGTTCATACCGGGGTGTGAGGCTTGCGAATTCACGTTATAAACAAAGCTACGCCACACAGCTGTGCTTTGATCATCACCACAAGACTTTGCTTTTCAACAGAAGCCCTGATCACTGCATCTTAGCATGCCACATAGGCAATTCACACCGTGCAACTGATGGCTATCAATCACATAGAATAAATTCCAATATCAGACACACTGTCCATTTGCAAGTCCGTTCTGGGTCTGAACGAAACCGGAGGCACTAAATACCTCGTAAACCCATCGATCACCACGTACGTATGGACGATCACCACTCATTTTCCATATTTCGGGATGCCTCCCAATCAGGACCTCGGTTACCATCCAAACGAGGTGAAGATCTCCGGTCTTCGACCACCGTCTTCATCTTCGATTCCTTATCATCGATTCCGTTATTCAGAATGGGATAAACCCGATCTTTCTGAGCAACTCGCGTATATGATAAACAAGTGCAACAAAAATACACATACGCATCATTTTATTTCATTAGTCGCTAACCGTAAATCAGTAAGAGAACGATTTCCAAAATATTAACCCCGAAGGCCGAAACCAACATCAGATCAACACCCAGGAAACCATTCGACTTAGCCAACCTTCAGTCAGTTCCTAAATTTCACATCCATATCGTTTATAATATTTTATAATGATTTATCGCTATTTTTATTTATTTTAAAATAGCCAATTTATTCAAAACGACGCTTCGGGCCATAACGCGGCCGTGGCGCTGTTTTTCTTCAGATTTGATTTACACATATATGAAAATCTAACCGTTGGATCTTCACAAAATTTACATCATTAGAAAATCCCGCGGTCGGATCTCCCGGTATAATCGTTTGAAGTTTCGATTTCAAAATACGAACTACAGCGTCGTTATTCGATTAAGTATAATTATATATATATATATATATATATATATATATATATATATTATCGATTCTGGCACTGTTTTTCTTCAGATTTGAATTAAACATTCCAGACAATCCAACCATTGGATTTTTACAAAGTTGGTGCCGTTGGAAAGATTTCTCCAAAGCGAACCCAACGGTTGCGGTTTCGGGAAAATCCGATGGTCGGATCTCCCACAGTAATCGTTTGAAATCACGGTTTCAAAATACGAACTTTAGCTTCGTTATTCGATATATTTCAATTCTATTTACATATATATATATATATATATATATATATATATATATATATATATATATATATATATATATATATCGATTCTTCGATTTCAAAACTATATGAATTTCATACATTTGATAAAAGTGATATTTTTATCTAACTGTCTTCTATTTCAACACTTCACTATATTTAACAATTCATGTATATAATAAAAATGTGATTTTTATTGTAAAACAATTCATTTCAAAACACTATTATTTTATATAGTTCATATAGGTAATAAAAATAGGATTTTTATTGTAAAACAATTTCTTTTAAAACAAGATTATTTTATATAGTTCATATAGATGATAAAAATGTGATTTTTATTATAATTTTTTTTTTCAAAATATGAATACCATTCAACACATGAATTTCAATTCAACGAATGAATATCGATTCAACACATGAAGGTTTTCTATAGTTTATATATATCGATAAAAATGTGATTTTTATATTTAAAACACGAATACCATTCAACACATGAATTTCTATCCAATGAATGAATATCGATTCAACACATGAAGGTTTTCTGTAGCTTTTATATATAGATAAAAATGTGATTTTTATATTTAAAACACGAATACCATTCAACACATGATTTTCTATCCAACGAATGAATATCGATTCAACACATGAAGGTTTTCTATAGTTTATATATATAGATAAAAATGTGATTTTTATATTTAAAACAAGAATGCCATTCAACACATGAATTTCAATTCAACGAATGAATATCGATTCAACACATGAAGGTTTTCTATTCAAAGAATAAATATAGTTTCAACAAATGAATATAATTCAAACACCTGAATATTATTCAAAATTTCGGCAGCATAACGGCAGGGTAGTTAAAACCGGGATCGTCCCTAGTACGACTCCTCGCCCTACCTTAAAACCTCGCGGTTTTTGACAATGGGGAATCATGCATGTATTTTGCATGCAGGCGGCATGTATATTTATTTCATTTCCACAAACTAATCCTATATGGTTTCAACCAAATATTTCTCAACCACAAACTGGTATTTTTCAACCACAATCAATCAATTTCAACCACAAACAATTCCAATCAACCATTCACTATCAATCAATTTTCACACCAATCACAACCAATAAATATCGTCCATGGTTTGTGGACGAGGGGCGTATATATATATGTTCATATATAGAAATTCACTTCTATTTCAACACATATATAATTTTGACAACGCATATACAACTTATACATCAAACGTACAACTTATACAACGCTTATACAAGAGGTGTACAACGCATATATAACTCATACATCGACTATATAATTTATACATCATCGTTTTCCATATCGTTTATAAATTAGAAATCTCACCTTTCACATTTTGTATATATACAATTCACTGTCACAACACAATCAAATAAATCGTCCATGGTCTATGGACGTATGTGAACAGTTCAGATATGCAGTTAAAATAAAAATAACTGTACAAGAAAATTTATAGTGAGAGAATTCTCACATCGCTTTTTACTCCTTCTAAAATTTGTCGCTAGCTCTATTTCTGCTCCAGTTGAATTTGAAATGTAGCACACGTTGCCACGATCAAAACGGCTCCTGTTTCACTGGATTCCGATGCTGCATGCGAAAGATATTCTATTTTAAACGTTAATTACAAAATGGATTAACTAAATAATCAATTAATTTATTAATTTCTTCATTAACCTTAATTAAACTTAGTCCGTCTTCTTCCTGTTGCCACCAGAACGAGAAACCCAACCCGTCGCCCTTCTAGAGTTTAAAACCGCCACCAAACGGTTAAGCCGGACCTCCATCAACCGCCACCCCCTCGACCGGCGTTGCTTCCTCCGCCCATGCCCAGAAAGGCCTCCCACTCGAACATCACCTCGCACCAGAAAACGAGGTCGACGGCGTCAGCTTTGCGCCTCCAATCCGAGCTCCTCCGTTTTCCAATTCTGATCAAACTAGTGTGGATTCGTAGAGCAAAGAAAGCTCTACGATTTTCGCTTTGGCAGGAGGGATTAATGCGAATAAGGTTATGAGGATTTGGGTTTGAATTGTGGAGCGATTTCGTCAATCCGTTTGAAGTGGCGGCGACAACGTTTTTAATTGGGCTAGGGTTTGCTGAAGAAAGGGGGTTTTATCATAAATTTTTATTATTATTTAGTTACGTTTAATTCTAAAAAGTGGGTTTCGTATCCGGTCTCCAATTCAAACCCAATGACTGTCGATCCTAGCTAAATACCCCTATTCCGAACACAATGGGATATGTTTTGTAGGCCCATTCGACTGTTTGAGATAGTTTTCCTTCAAATTAAAATATTCAACATTCAATATTTGATTTGAACGTGCATTTCAATTTGTCAGGGCCAAAAACTGATTCGAAAAATTCCAGAAAAATAAATCTGGCTATGTTTTGACGATACGGTCCCAACAAAACTAATTTCGTTGAATTCTGAGACCGTTTGAAAAATGGCCCATTTCTGGTCGATCCAATTTAATAAAATCGACCAAAACACATTTTCCTTTGCCACGCTCACATACTAGCTTCAAAAATTATGAAATTTGAAACCTAGCAATAAATTCACATCCCGGATCCAACAAAAGTGGTTTCGTTGAATTCCGAGGTCGTATGCAAAATGGCCATTTTCACGGGCTATATAAATTCCATAGCGACCTTTCTGAAAATTCATTTGGCCATAACTTTTGCTTTCCGCTATGAAACTTCGATTTTTCAGATTCGTCAGAAAGGTATTCACTAACAGATTTAAATATTTTTGGTTTCACTCAAATCCATTTTGTTTTGCACCCGGTACAATCAGTCAAAGTTTGAATTCAAAATTTGAAACTACCGCACCATTTCAGACCTTGTTTATAATTAGAATTATTTATATTCATTTTCAATGGTCGATTCAAACTCAGTTTTCATCTTTACTATTTAAAATATTTATTTAAAATATTTAAAATTCACTATTTCAGCCAATTCAAAAAATTTAAATTGGTTCAGATTTTCCGGGTCGTTACAATCTCCCCTACTTAAAACTTTTCGTCCCCGAAAAGGAACAAAGTCAAAAGTGGTTTGATTAATCAACTCTACGTTCAATCTGGCTTTCATTCTCCAACTTTTCAGTTTTTGAGAATTTTCAAATTCTTCAAAATTTGGCTAACACCCGGAATATTCGAAAAATTTCGCCATAACCTCCTTTGTACGGGGAGAGGTTTGGAAATTTATTAGGCCGTATTAGGTACCCAATAAATCCTAATAAGCATACACATATTTATAGTGATATATTCTGGTGTTTACAGGGGAGCTTGTGTTGATAATGACTCCAGAGAATAAATTCTTGTCACCCTGTCAAAGCCTGAGGGAGTGTGTATTTTAAATGCTCCAGAGGATAAATCCTCGTCACCTCGTCCCGTGTGGGAAATAAATATTCCATGTGCCATATCTAATAACTAGAGATACGTGATTATTGTCAACTCCAGACCCGTGTGGTTTTTTTTATTAATCTGGCAATTTTATCGTTTCAATTTAAATAGTCCATATCAGTCATCAATTCAACCTATAAAATATAGTCATCGCCATACAAGCCTCTCGCTCGTATGATAAATCTTCCACCTCGTCACACAAGCTCCAAATGCTTATGTGGTATATGATGAAGTATGCCTATCTTCAGAAGTATGCCATGCAGTGTAGTTCAAAATTAATTGTTACTATCCTATGGCGATGTTTATTATTTCACACAGAATAACCAGCACTCCGCATCCAATGGCATTCACAGGAGTTGATATAATAATATTTCGCATCCAACTCATTAAGGTTTACCTATTTGTCGGGCACGCAAATAAATTCTTTACTCAACAGCTATCCATTTACCTGTTCAAACATATATAATGCACAAGTATATATTTCTATCTATTTTCTAATCAGTTCAATGTGTGATTTAATCGAATAAATTCTACCATTCATTCTATTATTGATTAAATTAACTATCATTTCAATAATTTTAATTAATCTAATTCTACTATCACACAACACAAACAACAAGCAATTTGTTTTTAACTTTTCAAAAATATACTAATCGATTCATATATTCCTTTAATTTTCAAATATATATCTTTTATATATTCAAAAATTATATTTCTAAAACCAGACTATAAACATAATCACAAATCCGTTATTTAAAACATATTACTCTCGACTCGTTCTGGGGCATTTCTGACCCCATCTCTAACGAGTTGTTCTGATTCTGCTGTACTCATACTAGGATATTGCTGATCCTATATGTACTGAGTTACTCGCCCTAGAACACTACTGGTTCTATCTCTGACGAGTTTTTCATTGTGTTATATTCCAGAGCTAAGCTTAACCAAAGCTCTGATACCACGTTGTGACGACCCCCATTTCCCGTACTGACGGTGACAAGGGTGATCTTTGGAATATAACACATAAACAGATAATAGCAGAACAGAATTAAAAAAATACACCAGATAATGCACAATAGAATATACTGGATAAACGTAATCATCATAGTTACATAGGATCATACTTAGTAAAAATATAGATAAATGTCTACAGCGGAAACAAACATAATATGTACAACAGGAGCTGAACAGCATAAATAGAGATAAATGATAAAATCCATCTTCAGCTCCAGCTATCCAGAAATAGCCAGCTAAACCCGAATACAAGGCTGCCCGTGTATAAAATGGGGCACCCGAGTTTGAAAGTGAAACAAACTATGAGTCAGTCATGGGACTGGTATGAGAAATCTACTCAACACATTTAAAATATGGCTAATCACAGGACCACGCCTCTTTCGTGGAACGGGTTTACTCCATTGGATTGCCAGTGCTTCAAAAACAAATCTTTCTTTTAAACATCACAATGCTTTTTATAAAAATGAAGCCATTATAAGACTCAGTTCCCATCACACAATGCAACGCAAACCGGAGGATAGAGTTTTTACCTTATAATGGCCAAGATATGCTTGATACGAATAAAACAAAAGCATTTGATATTATTACTAGTGTTTATATGTTTCAAAAACAATTTCAAATCATAACTATCAATCATAGACGGCATTAATGCCCCATACCACTATGTCGCCATATATAGGTATACAATCAAAATCGCACGATGTCGTATTTTGGAAATTGGATTTCCGTCCTGAACCAAGGCAAAATATAGTCCTCATCGAATTCGAGACTGTCTAGCCCGAGTCTCAGGCATAGCCGCAACCGTACCTTGGATCGTCAGGGCCGGTCCACACGAAGTGGATTATAATGCCTGAACAATGTGTTCCTCCGCCCTTTGGGGCGTAAATGAGTCAATGAATGACTCCATCGGACCCGGATCATTCGATCTAACCAAGGCGCCTCGCAACAGTAACAACCACATAAGTCAAACTGGTAAGGGCGTGTAAAACCATTGACGCCACTTCTAGCTAGAAAGAAAACGCACGTCCCCCTTGATGTCCTCTCCCGTTTCTGGTTCATACTGGGGTGTGAGGCTCGCGAATTCATGTTATACACAAAGCTACGCCACACAGGCGGTGCTTTGATCATCACCACAAGACTTTGCTTTTCAACAGAAGCCCTGATCACTGCATCTTAGCATGCCACACAGGCAATTCACACCGCGCAACTGATGGCTATCAATCACACAGAATAAATTCCAATGTCAGACACACTGTCCATTTGCAAGTCCGTTCTGGGTCTGAACGAAACCGGAGGCACTAAATACTACGCAAACCAATTGATCACCACGTACGTCTTGACGATCACCACTCATTATCCATATTTCGGGATGACTCCCAATCAGGACCTCGATTACCATCCAAACGAGGTGAAGATCTTCGGTCTTCGACCACCGTCTTCATCTTTGATTCCTTATCGTCGGTTCCGTTATTCAGAATGGGATAAACCCGGTCATTCTGAGCAACTCTTGTATATGATAAACAAGTGCAACACAAATACACATACGCATCATTTTATTTCATTGGTCGCTAACCGTAAATCAGTAATAGAACGATTTCCCAAATATTAACCCCGAAGGCCGAAACCAACATTAGATCAACACCCAGGAAACCATTCGACTTAGCCAACCTTCAGTCAGTTCCTAAATTTCACATCCATATCGTTTATAATATTTTATAATGATTTATCGCTATTTTTATTTATTTTAAAATAGCCAATTTATTCAAAACGACGCTTCGGGCCATAACGCGGCCGTGGCGCTGTTTTTCTTCAGATTTGATTTACACATATCTGAAAATCTAACCGTCGGATCTTCACAAAATTTACATCATTAGAAAGATATTTTCAAAACGAATCCAACGGTTCTAGTTTCGGGAAAATCCGGCGGCCGGATCTCCCGGTATAATCGTTTGAAGTTTCGATTTCAAAATACGAACTGCAGCGTCGTTATTCGATTAAGTATATATATATATATATATATATATATATATATATATAATCGATTCTGGCGCTGTTTTTCTTCAGATTTGAATTAAACATTCCAGACAATCCAACCATTGGATTTTTACAAAGTTGGTGCCGTTGGAAAGATTTTTCCAAAGCGAACCCAACGGTTGCGGTTTCGGGAAAATCCGATGGTCGGATCTCCCGCAGTAATCGTTTGAAATCACATTTTCAAAATACAAACTGCAGCTTCGTTATTCGATATATTTCAATTCTATTTATATATATATCGATTCTTCGATTTCAAAACTATATGAATTTCATACATTTGATAAAAGTGATATTTTTATCTAACTGTCTTCTATTTCAACACTTCACTATATTTAACAATTCATGTATATAATAAAAATGTGATTTTTATTGTAAAACAATTCATTTCAAAACACTATTATTTTATATAGTTCATATAGGTAATAAAAATAGGATTTTTATTATAAAACAATTTCTTTCAAAACAAGATTATTTTATATAGTTCATATAGATGATAAAAATGTGATTTTTATTATAAAACAATTTATTTCAAAATATGAATACCATTCAACACATGAATTTCAATTCAACGAATGAATATCGATTCAACACATGAAGTTTTCTATAGTTTATATATATAGATGAAAATGTGATTTTTATATTTAAAACACGAATGCCATTCAACACATGAATTTCAATTCAACGAATGAATATCGATTCAACACATGAAGGTTTTCTATAGTTTATATATATAGATAAAAATGTGATTTTTATATTTAGAACGCGAATACCATTCAACACATGAATTTCTATCCAACGAATGAATATCGATTCAACACATGAAGGTTTTCTATAGTTTATATATATAGATAAAAATGTGATTTTTATATTTAAAACACGAATGCCATTCAACACATGAATTTCAATTCAACGAATGAATATCGATTCAACACTTGAAGGTTTTCTATTCAACGAATAAATATAGTTTCAACAAATGAAAATAATTCAAACACCTGAATATTATTCAAAATTTCGGCAGCATAACGGCAGGGTAGTTAAAACCGGGACCGTCCCTAGTACGACTCCTCGCTCTACCTTAAAACCTCGTGGTTTTTGACAATGGGGAATCATGCATCTAGTTCGCACGCAGGCGGCATGTATATTTATTTCATTTCCACAAACTAATCCTATGTGGTTTCAACCAAAAATTTCTCAACTACAAACGGGTATTTTTCAACTACAATCAATCAATTTCAACCACAAACTATTCCAATCAACCATTCGCTATCAATCAATTTTCACACCAATCACAACCGATAAATATCGTCCATGGTTTATGGACGAGGGTCGTATATACATATACATATATATATATATATATATATATATATATATATATAGCAATTCACTTCTATTTCAACACATATATAATTTTTACAACGCATATACAACTTATACAACGAACGTACAACTTATACAACGCTTATACAAGAGGTGTACAAAGCTTATATAACTCTATATTGACTATATAATTTATACATCGTCTTTTTCCATGTCGTTTATAAATTAGAAATCTCACCTTTCATATTTCGTATATATATACAATTCACAGTCACAACACAATCAAATAAATCGTCCATGGTCTGTGGACGTATGTGAACAGTTCAGATATGCAGTTAAAATATAAATAACTGTACAAGAAAATTTATAGTGAGAGAATTCTCACATCTCTTTTTACTCCTTCTAAAATTTGTCGCTAGCTCTATTTCTGCTCCAGTTGAATTTGAAATGTAGCACACGTTGCCACGATCACAACGGCTCCTGTTTCACTGGATTTCGATGCTATATGCGAAAGATATTCTATTTCAAACGTTAATTACAAAATGGATTAACTAAATAATTTATTTATTTATTTATTTCTTCATTAACCTTAATTAAACTCAGTCTGTCTTCTTTCTATTGCCACCAGAACGAGAAACCCAACCCGTCGCCCTTTTAGGGTTTAAAATCACCACCAAACCGTTGAGCCGGACCTCCATCAACTGCCACCCCTTCGACCGGCGTTGCTTCCTCCGCCCATGCCGAGAACGGCCTCCCACTCGAACATCACCTCGTGCCAGAAAACGAGGTTGATGGCGTCAGCTTTGCGCCTCCAATCCGAGCTCCTCCGTTTTCCAATTCTGATCAAACTAGGGTGGATTCGTAGAGCAAAGAAAGCTCTACGATTTTTGCTTTGGTAGGAGGGATTAATGCGAATAAGGTTATGAGGATTTGGGGTTTGAATTGTGAAACGATTTCGTCCATCCTTTTGAAGTGGCGGCGGCAACGTTTTTAATTGGGCTAGGGTTTGCTGAAGAAAGGGGGTTTTATAATAAATTTTTATTATTATTTAATTACGTTTAATTCTAAAAAGTGGGTTTCGTATCCGGTCTCCAATTCAAACCCAATGACTGTCGATACTAGCTAAATACCCCTATTCCGAACACAATGGGATATGTTTCGTAGGCCCATTCGACTGTTTGAGACAGTTTTCCTTCAAATTAAAATATACAACATTCAATATTTGATTTGAACATGCATTTCAATTTGCCAGGGCCACAAACTGATTCGAAAAATTCCAGAAAAATAAATCTGGCTATATTTTGATGATACGGTCCCAAAAAATCTTGCTTCGTCGAATTCTGAGACCGTTTGAAAAATGGCCCATTTCTGGTCGATCCAATTTAATAGAAATCGACCAAAACACATTTTCCTTTGCCACGCTAACATACTACCTTCAAAAATTGTGAAATTTGAAACCTAGCAATAACTTCACATCCCGAATCCAACAAAAGTGGTTTCGTCGAATTCCGAGGTCATATGCAAAATGGCCATTTTTACGGGCTATATAAATTCCATAGCGACCTTTCTGAAAATTCATTTGGCCGTAACTTTTGCTTTCCGCTATGAAACTTCGATTTTTCAGATTCGTTAGAAAGGTATTCACTAACAGATTTAAATATTTTTGGTTTCACTCAAATCCGTTTTGTTTTGCACCAAGTACAATTAGTCAAAGTTTGAATTCAAATTTTGAAACTACCACGCCATTTCAGGCCTTGTTTATAATTAGAATTAATTATATTCTTTTTCAATTGTCGACTCAAACTCAGTTTTCATCTTTACTATTTAAAATATTTATTTTAAATATTTAAAATCCACTATTTTAGCCAATTCAAAAAATTTAAATTTGTTCAGATTTTCCGGGTCGTTACATTATAGCCGGCTGCTTTTGAACTATGAAAGTTTTGGTTGTATACTATAGTAGTATTTTTTGGTATGCTTGTGGGTCTACGATTTTGGGCCTTTTAGCTATATCAAGTTTCCGAGAAAAATGAAAATATAATTCCATTCTAATAAAAATTACTCAAAGCATATTATATGTCGTTATTTCTTAGTTACATATATAAATATAAGTTCTTTAAACCAAGATTAAACATTAGAAAAGGAAAATTATTCATAAATATATTATAAATCATGTCATATGTAATTCAAATTTCAAGACCATTTAAGTTAATGAAATCTACTTTGTAACCCAAATTCAACAATTATAAATTAAAGATATGAAAATATACAATGAAAGTCACCAAACAAACAGAATTGATCAAAATGTACATGCATTTGTGCTAAATCTGAGCTTTTCTCCATTTATCTCTTATTTAAATCAGTAGTTTTTGGAACTTGGGATGGCTCTTGTGATCCAATAGCAGATATACTACCCCTGTTGTTAAATTGCAGTAACAAAATGCAGTCAATTGGTATGCAATTCATGTTCAAACGGTATCAGTTATTGTAGAATGAAGCAATTGTCAAATATGTCACAACCAACAAAAATATAAGGCATGTGTTAAAATTTGATACAAACAAAACGATGAGCTTCTTGGGTAAACATTAAATGCAAGATTATTGGGAAATTAAAAAAGGTGAATGGTTATGTCAATTAATGAAAAGGTAGTGTATTTAGAGTCAAAAGTCATGTCCGTTCAACCGAAGAGTCGTGTCGGTTGAAATGAAGAGTCGTGTCCATTAAAGTGAAAAGTCATGTCTATTTATGAAGAGTTGTGTCTATTTGTCAAGTGTCATGTCCATTCACCAAGAGTCGTGTCAATTCATGAAAAGTCGTGTCTATTATTGAAGGGTCATGTCTATTGATGAAAAGGTGTTTATTGGGGTTG
The DNA here is from genome assembly GCA_030737875.1 of Allium sativum. Classification (NCBI taxonomy): domain Eukaryota; kingdom Viridiplantae; phylum Streptophyta; class Magnoliopsida; order Asparagales; family Amaryllidaceae; genus Allium; species Allium sativum. Next base: position 190,651,489 of record CM060918.1, on the reverse strand, counting down.
TAAGGTCGTTTAGACCACTATATAAATATAGGCGGTCATTTTTTGTGGTTGTAAGAGAGAAAAGAAAGAGAGGGAGTAAGAGAGAGAAAGAGAGTGAGTATTGTAAGAGAGGGAATGAGAGGAAAAAGTGAGACGAGGGAAATGAAAAAATTCTGTAAGGAAGTGTTGTAAGGAAATCAGAGAAAGAATTCCTCCTCTAAATGACTGAAAGTATCCTCCTCTTAAAATAAGAATTCCTCCTCGATAATAATCCCTCTTCTTATCAGTTTTTAAAAATTGGTATCAGAGCTTCTCAATTCTATATTACCAAATTGGTATCAGAGCCCGGTTGAAACAATGGGATTTCTATTCCGTATGTCGTATGTTCTCACAAAAAGAAATTTTGAATAATGAAGTATTGAAAAGAAAGAAGAGTTGATCTCCAAAGGGTTATAGGAGATTGTTGAGAATAGCTACGAATGGCCAAAAGATGTTAAAAAAATGATGGAGAAAGAAAGTAAAGCATTTACGGGCTTGAGATAAAAAGACCATAGTGCTCGTGTTGTGATGTGTTAGAACGTCGATGGAGTAGCATACTGTAATGTCCCCGGGTTTTTATCATCGCTGAAACAGATATGAATTGATCGTAAGTATGTATTTACAAATACGATTTAAAATCCTGACTTTAAATTCCAAAACTTGTTAACTTATGAATAACAACATTTACATATGCATATATCACAACATTTACCAAAACCCATTATGTCACATTCAGGTATGGTAGCATGTATTAAAAAACGTTTGTTTAAATTTATAACATAGCAAGTTTTAAAATGCCATTTTTTTCACATGTTGTGTATATTTTTTTCCAAAGGATTTAGAATTTGGTTTTTTGTAAATTTTTGGAAACTTTTAACCCTTGAAGTAAACATGCCAAAACCATTCTGTTGTCAAAGCAAGTATTAAAACAAGTTCACATTCACATGTACATTAACACCAAAACATGAAAGAGCCAATTCCTTTTGCTAGCATGTTTCATGAACAAAATTCAAAGAAAACACCTACACTAATAATGAGCTAGTAAAGAGAATCTGTAGAGATAAGTTCACATGGCCAAATCTTTTTGTATCAATGTATTTTCAGTTTTTGAATCTTTTTTTCTCTCAAGGTTTTCTGGAAATGATATTTTCTTTTGCACTTTCAAAACACGTTTATGTTATCATGAGACTTGTGCCTTAAAATCTTGTGTATGTATCAAGAATCTCACCTACACTAGGTGAATTCTGACATATAGATTTTCCAAGATTTTCATGTCCATTTCATCACATGCCAAGATCATTTTGGTACAAAATTTTCAGATTTTAGATTACCTTGAAAGATAAGTAAAAGTATTTATATATTTAGTGTTAAATCAAATTTACCTGTGAAGATTTATGGGTAGAAACCCAATAAAAAACTGAGCATGTATGATACTAAAATGGATACTATAATTTGTTTAAACCAAGGAAGATTTAATGGCATTTAAGGTGATATTCATAGTAACCAATAGGAAAAGGAAGGCCATATGCAAGGGGATTTTTAGGGTGATGTTGGCTGAGATAAGCCATGTGAAAGGGGGTGGTGGTGCTTTAGTTTGGAAGGAAGAAAAAAGATTTTCGTTGAGTTGTCAATCATTTGTCACTAACCAATTCTGAAAACTAATTTTTTGCAACCAATATTTTATGATTTTTCTACCACTATAAAAAGACCATAAGCACACACATTTTTCTACACAACACCAAGCACTTGAATAAGAATAGTAAAGGAGAAAGAAAGCTAAGGATTCAAACATTGCGTATGAGTAAACCTGTTTTTAATTTTCTGTTTTGAATTTCCTAAAGTTTTGCTGTTTGATCTCTGAGTTGAACTTGGATTCTTTTGTGTCCTTGTTCAAGTAATATGTATTGTATGGCTTGTTTATTTGGTATGGTGGAGAAATCATTTGTAGATAATTAAAACCTTAAGTACAAAAGGTTAGAAAGTTGCATTACCTGATATTGGTACCAGACACTATTTTCTTTGGTTGAATCTCTACAGATCTGAATAGATCAGTAAACATAGGCTAGGGGATTAAGGATATGATGCCATACCATTTTAAAAAACCTTCATCTAGTCATATAAGTGTTCAAAATGAAACAAACTTTGCCAAAAACTTTGCTGGCACTTGAAAAGAGAAAACAACAGACCTCTCTGTAATCACAAATGCAAATGGATTCTCAACCCGCTTAAAAATTTGTTTTAATTATATAAATATGATGGTAGGACAAAATGATGATTTTTAAAAGAAAATTCAAGATTTTTATGGGTGTGGATCATGAGATAAAGGGGGATGGTCGGAAAACCTATTTTGGTGAATCCCCAGCAAACTACTCACCTGGAAGGGGTGGCACTCAGCTAGAAGGAGTAGGGGGAAGTATAGATTATAGGAAAAATGTTAAATAAATTTTCAAATACACAGTTTTTGGGTACGAGAGGGAAATGGGGTTTTTGGCTGTCGTTTGGTGTTGGGTCTTTCTCGCCGAACTACTGGTCAACGCCGGAGCTTTGGGGGTGCGGTCCAGGGGGGTTGGCGCCGTCTGAGTGGTGTGGTGACGTGGCCAGGAGGTGGCGGTGGCTCATGGTCGAGGGAAGGAGCGATGGTCATTTTCTTGAATGGTGTATTTTTTTGTAAAAAAGGGGTGGCACCGCAAAACACAGTAGCATGGTGTAGGTGATGATCGAAGTAGGCCAACGTGATCAGAGAAGGTGATGTGGCATGTGGGGGCGGTCAGCAGCGATGGTTGGTGGCCGGGGAGTGTGTGCAGGTGCACGGCCATGTCAAGGAAAGGGAGAAGAAGGAGAAGTGGCATCAGTTTTTGATGGTGATTGACCAAGAAATCATGTGGTTTTGGGGTGATCGGGCAAGGAAATTACGTGAAAACTGGATGTGGTACTTTGGTCACCTGGCAGTTTAATTAATAAATGTGGTACTTTGCAAAACATTGATAACCGGGGCTGATTTCCTGAGCGCACACCAGGTTTTTGAGCTGGTACTTTGACCAGAAGTGGCACTTTGTCTAAATTATGTTCAAATGGGGATTTTTGAATATATTTAAATTTTAAACTAGTTTTAAATTAACTAATTGATGAAATAAAAAGGGAAATAAATATTTAAGTAAAAATAGAGTTTTTATTTAAATTAGCAGATGAGAGAAAAAGAAGTGAATCAGGATCGAGGGCATTGTTTGTCAAAAGTTGAAACTTTACATGTAGAAGCTATAATTTTAAATTTAATTTATAATCAGAATTTGAGAAATTTTCTAATAATAAATATTTAAAACTGCAAAATCAAAGAAAAGGAAAACCGTATGCTGCTCATACGCTGGGATTGTCTGTTAACTGAATGCAAGAAAATGGTTATATATTGTTCAGTATTATATAAGAACTGTAAATTTTAATCATGCTTATAAAAAAAGAAGAGAATTTTATTGGTATATAATCAAAGAAGAAGTAGATCGATATAAGAAATAAAAGGGAAAATTGACAAGAATAATATAAAGAGTAAAAGCTAAAATATAATTTATAAATTATAAATTTAATTCATTTGTGAATAAACTGATTAAGGAATAATTATGAGTAATAAATTTTTGAAGAGAAATTGTAAGTTTTTATTTTTAGAAGTGGGCAAACAAATTTAAAGAAAAACCGTGTACGGCGCGCACTTTGAAACTGCCCAATTTTTTAATAGAGGATCCAAATACCCATATATAAGCAAGATGAATATATACTATTCAGTTGACTGTAATTATATATGTAAATTAGATTATAATCATGTTATATTAATAATTTAAAAAGAAATATTTTGCTAATCATTTCAAAGAGACCGAAATAAATATTTCACTTTGATTTGATTATACGTCGAGCGTCAGAGATTTTTAAATTGAAGACGGCGATACACAAGGGTTATTCTTGAATAGTGCCTTCGGTTTGTCCAATCCCAGGATAACTTGTATGGACGAATGTTTGACAAAGTAATTCAAACTGATCACGAACGTTGATCTCTCCAAACGTATTTATACGGTGGCAGAGGAATTCGTTTCTCTCGCTGTATACCTATAATATAATTTTGTTGAAGTCAATTAGTGGTTGGCGAGTTTTGACGATGTGACATTCAAAGAAAATAAATAGTGATGATGAAAAGGTAAGTCTAGCCTCAAGCCTCACACCCAGAAATGACAAAAAAAGGGGCAGGCAGCATGGCTATGTGGGTCGCTACCATTAGAATATATAATCGCCTATCTAGAGAAATTCCTTTTACTTCTTTAATGTTTTTCGGTGTTGTCCCTTTTGGGAAACGGTGGTTTGAGCCCAACCGTTGGTGATATACATTCGATACACTCAAGAGAATTGAGTGGTCAGTCATGTGTGGGCCGGGTTGCAAGACGTTCATGTTAAACCCAGGTGTATTTGCCTCTAGAGATACACCATCGGAAGGTGGTCTCATACCTTGTCATAGTTGGAAACACAATTTGCATAAGAGCCAAGGGGTTTTATTTGTATACTATATAGGAGAATGTGAGATGTAAGCATTCTTCTAGATTCGAATTTATTTGTGAAAACTTATAGGCACTATGATAATATTTGATTTCAACTGTTCAAAGTGTTTTGACCTCATAAGGTAAAAATCGTTCCATATTCATGGCGTGGTCTTATGAGATATTTTTATTTCTTTAATCTATTTTAAAACTGTTTACTCATACCAGTCCCCTGACTGACCCGGAGTTTATTTCGGTGTTTCCCTTAAACTCTTGGGTATTCATAACATTTGCAATGAATAGAGAAGTGAATCAGGATTGGATATGTGAGGACCCGTTACTTCCTCGTGAAGGAAAGAGTGGGTACTTTGAGAACAACACACAGAAGAACGCAGACGGAAGAACATTTCATTGTTATTACAACAATTCCATCAGATACAAGAATACACAGAGTATAATGAATAAATTACATTCGATAAATATCAGAGATTACAATAAATTACATAGCAGCGGAAAATAATACAAAGCACAACTGAAGATGATATACGGATACAGAGCTTTTCGGATATCGTTCCAGCTGTATATCAGGATCATGTGAATATAGATCTGCAAAACCAAAACTACTAGCTACCCGTGTCGAAATAAGGGCACCCAGAGTTTAGGTTAAAACAATAAACTCCAGGCCAGTCATGTGACTGGTGTGAGAACTAAAAACAGTTATTTAAAACTTTACTTTAAAAGAGAGTAATTCAAGGGACCATGCCGTATAACACGGAACGGGTTTCCTCCCAAGAATACCAGTGCATAGAATAAACAATGCAATTCTTTTTCGAAGAATGAAGCTATTATAAGACCCAGGTCCCATCACACAATGCAACGCAAGCCGGAGGATAGGGTTTTTACCTTATAATATCCAAGAATGCTTGATACGTTTAAAACAAATCATTTGATACTATTGTAAGTGCATAGTGTATAAAACTACTTCAAATCATAAGTATCAGTCATAGACGGCATAAGTGCCCCATCCCACTATGTTGCCATACTAGGCTCTACAAATAAAACCGAGATACACGTATTGGAAATTGGATTTCCGTCATGAGTCGAGGCAAGGGGCAAGCTCCTCTCGGCTTTCAAGACACTCTAGCAAATGTCTCAGGACTACACACTCTGGGCAATGCTTGGATCTTCAGGGCCGGTCCTCTCTTACGTTTGAGGATTAATTATTCCTGAACACACGTTTCCCGGTCCTTACAGACTTAAAATCGAGGCGCCTCATCCAACAACCACATAGGTGAAAAGTATATAAATGTCAGGGCTGGTAAGTCACTGACATCACCAAAGCTAGAAAGAAACGTCGGGCTCTCTCTGCAGTCATTATCTCGTTTTTAACTCATACCGAGGTGTGAGGCTCGCGAATTCACGTTATATACAAAGCTACGCCACAAAGGCCGTGCTTTGATGACTTTGCTTTTCAGCAGAAGCCTTGATCAATTGCCACTTAGGCGTGCCACACAGGCAATTCATGCCATGCGACTGATGTCCATCAATATACAACCTCTGAGCTCGTACGTCTCAGAGAAGGGCGTTAAGCAAAAGAATAAATTCTCCACCGCGAAACAGATTTATATTTAATAGAGATCAATCAACATAGAATAAAATCCAATGTCAGACACACAGTCCATTTACAAGTCCGTTCTGGGTCTGAACGAAACCGGAGGCACTTTCCTCGCATATCCATCGATCTCCAAGTCCGTCTGGACGACCACCAACTGATTCCCTCATCTTGGGTGTACAGCCCAATCAAGATCATCAGTAATCACCCAAACGATGTGAAGACTTCCGGTCTTCAACCACCGTCTTCATCTTCGACTTATCATCGAATCAGTTATTCAGAATGGGTATAAACCTGGACTTTCCGAACAACCCGCGTATATAGTGAACAAATGTTACACAAACACAACATACGCCTCATTCCAATTCAGCAGTCACTAACTGTAAATTAGTAAGAGAACAATTCCCCAAATATTAACCCCGAAGGCCGAAACCAACATCAGATCAATACCCAGGAAACCATTCTTCTTAACTAACCTACAGCTAGTTTCTAAATTTCAATTCTTAGGGAAAGGCCCCCATTAATTTTATCAAAGATAAATTCTTTAAAATTTATTCTTTAATCTTCCATTGGATGCCATTTCATACCAAATTATGGTTTTCCAAACTAGTCGAGATTAGCGAACCACACCGAAGTAATTATTTATTTTATTTCCCAATCCCAACCTATTCATCCCATGAAGCAAAACTGGTAATACTCCATATCTAACAGCAAAGTGTTATCAGTAAAATTAATTACCATTCCAAGTTCAAATCTAATTAAAGATTTAACTATCGCTTTGGAGCAAAACTGGTGATACTCCATTCTCGCTCATTTTCCAAATTTGATAATTTAAATTATCAATTCACATTTCAATCTAATTGCAGATTCATTAAAACTCCCTTTTCAGGGTTAAAGAACTAATGTCATTTAAAACACACTTCACGATAAACCCAAATCACATTCTATTTATTATCGGGTTAAAGAACAAGTGTCATTTAAAACACCCTTCACGATAAACCCATAAATCAATTCTATTTACAACCCATTTCAAATCCAATTTATTTATTTAAAAATAAATGGGTTTTAATTTTAGTTCAAAACTAGTTCATTTCGATAAAAATCTATTTTTATCTTTTCAAATATGGAGTTTTTCATCCCAATTTTTCCCAAATCATTTCTTATGATTTTACACAAATTATTACTATTTTTAATAATTTTATCAAGGCCCGTACAGTCGATTTCCATCAGCGGCCATCGAACTGCACTTACACCAACCTTTTCCAAATTTGATTTGGGCGTATCTCCAAATTCAACCGTTAGATTTCAAATTTCTAATATTTGTTAGAAAGCTCTTTTCGATACGAACCCAACGGTTCTGGTTTTAGGAGAATCCGACGGTCGGATCTCCCGTAATATCCGTTCGAAATCAATGGTCGAAATTCACGAACTGCCGCGGCGCAGCACGTTCTATTTAGGCCATTATATATAATATATATATATATATATTATATATTTCGTCGATTTCCCTTTTTAAACGAATTTTATAAATCGTTTCAAATTTGTTTCAAAAACAATTTCAACATTCATTTCAAATTCAAATTAAAATTGAATTTTCGCTTATAAATTCTTTTTATATTCATTTCTATTTGATTTCAATTCAAATCGATTTCAATTCTATTTCAAATTCGTTTTCTATTCAATTCAATTCAAATTCGTTTTCTATTCTATTCAATTCAAATTCGTTTTCTATTCGATTCAATTTAAATTCGTTTTCTATTCGATTCAATTCAAATTCGTTTTCTATTCGATTCAATTCAAATTCGTTTTCTATTCAATTCAATTCAAATTCGTTTTCTATTCAATTCATTTCAAATTCGTTTTCTATTCGATTCAATTCAAATTCTTTTCTATTCAATTCAAATCAAATTCGTTTTCTATTCGATTCAATTCAATTCAAATTCATTTTCTATTCGATTCAAATCAAATCAAATTCATTTTCTATTTAATTCAAATCAAATTCGTTTTCTGTTCGATTCAATTCAAATTCGTTTTCTATTCGATTCAATTCAAATTCGTTTTCTATTCGATTCAATTCAAAATCGTTTTCTATTCGATTCAATTCAAATTAGTTTTCTATTAGATTCAATTCAAATTCGTTTCCTGTTCAATTCAAATCAAATTCGTTTTCTGTTCAATTCATTTCGAATTCGTTTTATATTCAATTCGAATTCGTTATATATTCAATTCAATTATATAAAAATGAATATAATCGATATAAATATCGTTCGCGTCAAAATAGCGCATCTCTAATCAACACGGCTTTATATTTTTCAATAACTTCGTTATTCTATTCAACAAATGAGTCTATATTTCTTTCAATACATGACTCTATATTTTTATCAACACATGACTAATCTCAACGAATGAGTATTGTCCACGTGTGACTATTTTTGTTATTTAATATATTTTATAAAAATTATGGTATCTATCGTTTGATTTCAAATCAGACTCCAACCGTAAATTAGTAAGAGAACGATTCCCTGAATATTAACCCCGAAGGCCGAAACCAACATCAGATCAATATCCAGGAGACCACTCATCTTATCTATTTTCCAGTTAGTTTCTAATTTTATATATGATAAAGATGTAAATTTTATTGTTAAAATATTTCGTTCAGCACATGACTAATCTCAACGGATGAGTACTGTCAACACATGAACCTTTATTTTATAATATTCTTTATTTTTTAAATTGGAATGAGGCCCAATCAATTACCATATAATGTTAATTATATGGATTCCATACAACAAATGTATATAATAGCAATGATACATAATCAACCATCATCCAAAGTGCACTACACTGTATAAGCATCAAATATAGATATCTAATGCTTATAACAGCCTGTCAATCAATCGATCGACATACAACTAATTATTGGGATTAGTGTATGTCGTATTTTATCCCAATACCCGTGTGGGGTTTCAAACAATCAAACATAGATTTTATTTGTGCAGTTGGGTGATGTGCAAAATTTATCGTCCCAATCAATGTCCTTCAAACATGTGTACATAAACAAACCGTCTGTTTTGTAAATGAACATTTATTTATTCACATTCACGTTAAAAATTATATTTTTAACGACCAACTTATTTTATTCAACCTATGAATATTCTATTCGGTTCATTTATTAAATAAAATGATATCTTTATTTTTCTAATTTATTTTAGAAAATTTCAGCGGCATAACGGCACGATACTAGAAACGGGACAAGGCCTAGCCTTATCCCCGGTCTAATAATGGCCCACGCCATACACATATCAATCAAATCCATTCCATTTCACCAAACAATGAGACTCAAATTAAATAATCTAACTAATTTATGCAACCAAACAAACAAGTCCATGGTCTGTGGACAGTGGTGTCGGGTGCTACTAAACACCGTCTGCATCCTAGTATATATATTTACAACTAGAAACGAAAATTTAAAAGGTGAGAAGTTCTCACCAAAGCTTTCCCAACTCCACGACTCTTCTTATGTAGGGAATCATCGCCGTTCTCGCCTTTTGTCACTCTCGTTGCCTGTAGCCACTACATATATAAAAATCATATTTTTATATTGTTGCTATGTATATAAAAATCATATTTTTATACTACTGCATAGATAAAAATTCTATTTTTATATCGCTATTCTCTATATAAAAAAAAATTCTATTTTTATATCACTATTCTCTATATAAAAAATTCGCCTTTTCCAATATGAAGATTTCGCCTTTTCAAAAATAATAAAAATCATATTTTTCTTCTTCCTATATTATAAAAATTATATTTTTAACTTTTACGTTATATTAAAATCACGCCTTTCATTATATCAAAATATCGTCTTTCTTAGATTAAAAATCACTTCTTTACATTTATAAAAATTATTTCTTGTCATGCTTAAAAATCGTATTTTTATTCCTCTAAAAATCGATCCTTTATATTTTCAAATCAAAGTGAAAATCGTATTTTTTTAACTTGACTATAAATCAAATCTTTATCGTTATACAAACCTAACTTTTCAAAATTAAAAATTAAATCTTTTTTAATTCAAAATCCAATCTTTTTATAATGCTATATTCTTCATAAAAATCCGATTTTTCCTAAGCTACAATATTCATAAAAAATTCGATTTTTATTAAATAAATGAAAACAAAAGAAAAACTTACAGCGTTATCATAGGGGGAAATGGTTGAGGAGGTGCTAGAGTGGGTCAAGGGGGTGCGCTGACGAGTCATCGGAGCTTGGTGGCAGCGGCGTTTTGTCCGAGCAGGTGGCTGCGGCGGTTGTTGTTGCTGTGGGGCCGCGGTTCTTCGACTGAGGGGAGCGCAGGGTCTGAGGTGAAGGGGGCCAAAAATTGTGGAAGGAGGCACGGAGAGCGGTGGTCGGAGGAATACAGGGGGCTGATTCTGGATCTCGTGGGTTTTGGAGGGGCTCGGGGAAGAAGAAGGGGGTAGGGGGGAGTGAGAAGGATCGGAGAAGGGGAGGGCGGGTCGGCCGGAGGCGCCTCCGCCTGCGCGCGTCGAGGGCGACGGATCGCCTGGGGGGAATCGCGATCCCCCCTTTTCCCTCTTTTTTTTTATTTTTCTTTCTGAAATAGGTCTACGGGGGAAGGGAGAGTAATAGGTATATATATTTAATTTTATTATTTTATTATTTTAAACTCCTTAAAAACAACTTTTTCTTTTGACCTCCAAACAAGACCCACCGCCTGTCGCCATAGCTAATTACCCCCATTCCGAATATAATGGGATATGTATCGTAAGCTGATTCGATCATTTCGAACAGTTTCCGTCAAAATCAACATATAACTCTATATATTGAATTTGAATGCACATTTCAATTTACTGGGGTCACATACTAACTCGAAAAATTTCAGAAAAATATTTTCTAGCTTCGTATTGACGATACGGTCCTAACAATACTAATTTCGTCGAATTCTGAGACCGTTGGAAAAATGGTCATTTTCCAGTAGATTAAAATCAACTGAAACTGGTCAAATGCGTTTTACCTTACCACGCTCAAATATTGATTCGAAAAATTATGAAATTTGGAATCTAGCCATAATTTGACATCACGGACCCAACAAAAGAGATTTCGTCGAAATCCGAGGTCGTTTGCAAAATTACCATTTTTAAGGGCCTGAATTCCATAGCGACTATTCAGAATTTTCAACTGGACATTTCTTTTGATTCCCACTATGAAATTTCAATTTTTCGGATTCGTTGGAAAGATATTATCAAATTGATCCTATTATTTTTGGTTTCACTAAAATCCGGTTTACTTTGCACCCGGTAAGTTCAATTGAAGTTTGAAATCGAATTATCGAACTACCGCGCCATTTTCAATTCCTTTTATAATTATAAATAATTATTTATATTCTAACGATGATCTATATAACTATATACGTTCGAATTTTATTCAAAATAAATTTCTCGCTGATATTATTTAAAATAATTCATTTTAAACATGCAAAATTCATTAAAATTGCCAAAATTAAAATTTTAAACTAGCTCGCATTTCCGGGTTGTTACATTCTTCCCCACTTAAAACTTTTCGTCCCCGAAAAGGAACGACGCCGAAAGTTGTTTAACAATTCAACTCAACTTCCAGTATTTTGATTACAACTTAAGTTCTTCAACTTTTCAGTTTCTAAGAACTTTTCAAAATTTTCAAAAATTTGGCTAATTTTCGAAAATTTTCGCCATAACCTCCCCTGCACCGGGAGCACCGGGAAAATCCCAAAATTTCCATATAGGCCTTCTGATCTCAAAAAGAAAAAGAAAAAGCCAAGCGGCTAGCCAATAGGCTCATAAAATCATCATCACCCAAACAAAATAGTAAATTATGGTAAACATGTACCTATTTGTCGGGCAAACAAATTTTAATTCTCTACTCTAGCCTCCTTGCTATGACCTATTCAATGTAAGCACATGTATATGCAAGCAAATGCGACCAATTTTCAATACAGTTCAATATTTGGTTCAATTAGGCTAAATGTTTCAAAATTATCAAACGAATAAACAAACAACACAACCATCAATCTATTAGTGAATTAGAATTCCAAATTCATAATTTTGATACATATACACAGAAAATCATGTTTTTGATGCCAAATCACAACAATAAACCTATCTAGTTTTGGTTCTCACACCAGTCTAATGGAAATATATAGATATCACACCTTCGTCACTCGAAAATAAATACTGGTGATGGTATACTTCATCATCAGGACCATGTCCGGGCGACTAGAGTGTGACTCTATATCTATCTAATATATTAAAACTTCGAATATACGTTCATGACGCGTATATGCAAAACCTTTATATACTAGATTGTCCAAATCAATATAAATAAATTATTCAAATACGTTTAAAACGATTTAAATTTCAAAACAAAATTGTTTTCATTTGAAAAATATACTCTTCACACTCGTTCTAGGATACTACTGATCCTATCTCTAACGAGTCATTCTTATTGGATATTACTAATCCAATATCTGATGAATTCTTTCGTATGGTTCTAATGTGTCCTGTTCTTGAGCTCTGTAAACCAAAGCTCTGATACCACTGTGAGGACCCGTTACTTCCCCGTGAAGGAAAGAGCGGATACTTTGAGAACAACACACAGAAGAACGCACATGGAAGAACATTTCATTGTTATTACAACAATTCCATCAGATACAAGAATATACAGAGTATAATGAATAAATTACATTCGATAAATATCAGAGATTACAATAAATTACATAGCAGCGGAAAATATTACAAAGCACAACTGAAGGTGATATACGGATACAGAGCTTTCCGGGTATCGTTCCAGTTGTATATCAGGATCCTGTGAATATAGATCTGCAAAACCAAAACTACTAGCTGCCCGTGTCGAAATAAGGGCGCCCAGAGTTTAGGTTAAAACAATAAACTCCAGGTCAGTCATGTTACTGGTGTGAGAACTAAAAACAGTTATTTAAAACTTTACTTTAAAAGAGAGTAATTCAAGGGACCACGCCGTATAACACGGAACGGGCTTCCTCCCAAGAATACCAGTGCATAGAATAAACAGCGCAATGCTTTTTCGAAGAATGAAGCTATTATAAGACCCAGGTCCCATCACACAATGCAACGCAAGTCGGAGGATATGGTTTTTACCTTATAATAGCCAAGAATGCTTGATACGTTTAAAACAAATCATTTGATACTATTGTAAGTGCATAGTGTATAAAACAACTTCAAATCATAAGTATCAATCATAGACGGCATAAGTGCCCCATCCCACTATGTCGCCATACTAGGCTCTACAAATAAAACCAAGATACACGTATTGGAAATTGGATTTCCGTCATGAGTCGAGGAAAGGGGCAAGCTCCTCTCCGCTTTCGAGACACTCTAGCAAATGTCTCAGGACTACATACTCTGGGCAATCCTTGGATCTTCAGGGCCGGTCCTCTCTTACGTTTGAGGATTGATTATTCCTGAACACATGTTTCCCGGTCCTTACAGACCTAAAATCGAGGCGCCTCATCCAACAACCACATAGGTGAAAAGTATATAAATGTCAGGGCTGGTAAGTAACTGACACCACCAAAGCTAGAAAGAGACGTCGTGCTCTCCCTGCAGTCCTTATCCCGTTTTTAACTCATACCGATGTGTGAGGCTCGTGGATTCATGTTATACACAAAGCTACGCCACAAAGGTCGTGCTTTGATCATCAACCACAAGACTTTGCTTTTCAACAGAAGCCTTGATCAATTGCCACTTAGGTGTGCCACACAGGCAATTCATGCCATGCGACTGATGTCCATTGATATACAACCTCTGAGCTCGTACGTCTCAGTGAAGGGCGTTAAGCAAAAGAATAAATTCTCCGACGCCAAACAGATGTATATTTATTAGAGATCAATCAACATAGAATAAAATCCAATGTCAGACACATAGTCCATTTAAAAGTCCGTTCTGGGTCTGAACGAAACCGGAGGCACTTTCCTCGCATATCCATCGATCTCCAAGTCCATCTGGACGACCACCAACTGATTCCCTCATCTTGAGTGTACAGCCCAATCAAGATCATCAGTAATCACCCAAACGATGTGATTACTTCCGATCATCAACCACCGTCTTCATCTTCGACTTATCGTCGAATCAGTTATTCAGAATGGGTATAAACCCGGACTTTCCAAACAACCTGCGTATATAGTAAACAAATGTTACACAAACACAACATACGCCTCACTCCAATTCATCAGTCACTAACTGTAAATTAGCAAGAGAACAATTCCCCAAATATTAACCCCGAAGGCCGAAACCAACATCAGATCAATACCCAGGAAACCATTCTTCTTAACTAACCTACAGCTAGTTTCTAAATATCAATTCTTAGGGAAAGGCCCCCATTAATTTTATCAAAGATAAATTCTTTAAAATTTATTCTTTAATCTTCCATTGGATGCCATTTCAAACCAAATTATGGTTTTCCAAACTAGTCGAGAATAGCGAACCACACCGAAGTTATTATTTATTTTATTTCCCAATCCCAACCTATTCATCCCATGAAGCAAAACTGGTAATACTCCATATCTAACACCATAGTGTTATCGGTAAAATTAATTACCATTCCACGTTCAAATCTAATTAAAGATTTAACTATCGCTTTGGAGCAAAACTGGTGATACTCCATTCTCGCTCATTTTCCAAATTTGATAATTTAAATTATCAATTCACATTTCAATCTAATTGCAGATTCATTAAAACTCCCTTTTCTGGGTTAAAGAACTAATGTCATTTAAAAAACAGTTCACGATAAACCCAAATCACATTCTATTTATTATCGGGTTAAAGAACAAGTGTCATTTAAAACACCCTTCACGATAAACCCATAAATCAGTTCTATTTACAACCCATTTCAAATCCAATTTATTTATTTAAAAATAAATGGGTTTTAATTTTCGTTCAAAACTAGTTCATTTCGATAAAAATTTATTTTTATCTTTTCAAATATGGAGTTTTTCATCCCAATTTTTCCCAAATCATTTCTTATGATTTTACGCAAATTATTACTATTTTTAATAATTTTATCAAGGCCCGTACAGTCGATTTCCATCAGCGGTCATCGAACTGCACTTACAGCGACCTTTTCCAAATTTGATTTGGACGTATCTCCAAATCCAACCATTAGATTTCAAATTTCTAACATCCGTTAGAAAGCTCTTTTCGATACGAACCCAATGGTTCTGGTTTTAGGAGAATCCGACGGTCGGATCTCCCGTAATGTCTGTTCGAAATCAATGGTCGAAATTCACGAACTACCGCGACGCGGCGCGTTCTATTCAGGCCATTATATAATATATATATATATATATATATATATTATATATTATATATTTCATCGATTTCCCTTTTTAAACGAATTTCATAAATCGTTTCAAATTTGTTTCAAAAACAATTTCAACATTCATTTCAAATTCATATCAAAATTGAATTTTCCCTTATAAATTCTTTTTATATTCATTTCTATTTGATTTCAATTCAAATCGATTTCAATTCTATTTCAAATTCGTTTTCTATTCAATTCAATTCAAATTCGTTTTCTATTCAATTCAATTCAAATTTGTTTTCTATTCGATTCAATTCAAATTCGTTTTCTATTCAATTCAATTCAAATTCGTTTTCTATTCGATTCAATTCAAATTCATTTTCTATTCGATTCAATTCAAATTCGTTTTCTATTCGATTCAATTCAAATTCGTTTTCTATTCGATTCAATTCAAATTCGTTTTCTATTCGATTCAATTCAAATCAAATTCGTTTTCTATTCAAATCAAATTCGTTTTCTGTTCGATTCAAATAAAATTCGTTTTCTGTTCGATTCAATTAAAATTCGTTTTCTATTCGATTCAATTCAAATACGTTTTCTATTCGATTCAATTCAAATTCGTTTTCTATTCAATTTAATTCAAATTCGTATTCTATTCGATTCAATTAAAATTCGTTTTCTATTCAGTTCAAATCAAATTCATTTTCTATTCAATTCAATTCGAATTCGTTTTATATTCAATTCGAATTCGTTATATATTCAATTCAATTATATAAAAATGAATATAATCGATATAAATATCGTTCGCGTCAAAATAGTGCATCTCTAATCAACACTGCTTTATATTTTTCAATAACTTCGTTATTCTATTCAACAAATGAGTCTATATTTCTTTCAATACATGACTCTATATTTTTGTCAATACATGACCAATCTCAACGAATGAGTACTATCCACGTGTGACTATTTTTGTTATTTATTATATTTTATAAAAATTATGGTATCTATCATTTGATTTCAAATCAGACTCCAACCGTAAATTAGTAAGAGAACGATTCCCTGAATATTAACCCCGAAGGCCGAAACCAACATCAGATCAATATTCAGGAGACCACTCATCTTATCTATTTTCCAGTTAGTTTCTAATTTTATATATGATAAAGATGTAAATTTTATTGTTAAAATATTTCGTTCAACACATGACTAATCTCAACGGATGAGTACTGTCAACACATGAACCTTTATTTTATAATATTCTTTATTTTTTAAATTGGAATGAGGCCCAATCAATTACCATATAATGTTAATTATATGGATTACATACAACAAATGTATATAATAGCAACGATACATAATCAACCATCATCCAAAGTTCACTACACTGTATAAGCATCAAATATAGATATCTAACACTTATAACAGCCTGTCAATCAATCGATCGACATACAACTAATTATTGGGATTAGTGTACGTCGTATTTTATCCCAATACCCGTGTGGGGTTTCAAACAATCAAGCACAGATTTTATTTGTGCAGTTGGGCGATGTGTAAAATTTATCGTCCCAATCAATGTCCTTCAAATAGGTGTACATAAACAAACCGTCCGGTTTGTAAATGAACATTTATTTATTCACATTCACGTTAAAAATTATATTTTTAACGACCAAATTATTTTACTCAACCTATGAATATTCTATTCGGTTCATTTATTAAATAAAATGATATCTTTATTTTTCTAATTTATTTTAGAAAATTTCGGCGGCATAACGGCACGATACTAGAAACGGGACAAGGCCTAGCCTTATCCCCGATCTAATAATGGCCCACGCCATACACATATCAATCAAATCCATTCCATTTCACAAAACAATCAGATTCAAATCTAATAATCTAACTAATCTATGCAACCAAACAAACAAGTCCATGGTCTGTGGACAGTGGTGTCGGGTGCTACTAAACACCGTCCGCATCCTAGTATATATATTTATAACTAGAAATGAAAATTTAAAAGGTGAGAAGTTCTCATCAAAGCTATCCCAACTCCACGACTCTTCTTATGTAGGGAATCATCGCCGTTCTCGCCTTTTGTCACTCTCGTTGCCCGTAGCCACTACATATATAAAAAAACATATTTTTATATTGTTGCTATGTATATAAAAATCATATTTTTATACTGCTACTACATAGATAAAAATTCTATTTTTACATCGCTACTATATAGATAAAAGTTCTATTTTTATATCGCTATTCTCTATATAAAAAAACTTCTATTTTGATATCGCTATCCTCTATATTAAAAATTCGCCTTTTCCAATATGAAGATTTCGCCTTTTCAAAAATAATAAAAATCATATTTTCTTCTTCCCATATTATAAAATTTATATTTTTAACTTTTACGTTATATAAAAATCACGCCTTT
Source organism: Allium sativum (assembly GCA_030737875.1). Classification (NCBI taxonomy): domain Eukaryota; kingdom Viridiplantae; phylum Streptophyta; class Magnoliopsida; order Asparagales; family Amaryllidaceae; genus Allium; species Allium sativum. The sequence continues at coordinate 190,633,596 of CM060918.1, read as the reverse complement.
CATTATATCAAAATATCCTCTTTCTTAGATTAAAAATCACTTCTTTAAATTTATAAAAATTATTTCTTGTCATGCTTAAAATCGTATTTTTATTCCTCTAAAAATCGATCCTTTATATTTTCAAATCAAAGTGAAAATCGTAATTTTTTTAACTTGGCCATATATCTAATCTTTATCGTTATACAAACCTAACTTTTCAAAATTAACAATCAAATCTTTTTTAATTCAAAATCCAATCTTTTTATAATGTTATATTCTTCATAAAAATCCGATTTTTCCTAAGCTATAATATTCATAAAAAATTCGATTTTTATTAAATAAATGAAAACAAAAGAAAAACTTACAGCGTTATCATAGGGGGGGAAATGGTAGAGGAGGTGCTGGAGTGGGTCAAGGGGGTGCGCTGACGAGTCGTCGGAGCTTGATGGCAGCGGCGTTTGGTCCGAGAAGGTGGCTGCGGCGGTCGTTGTTGCGGTGGGGCCGCGGTTCTTCGACTGAGGGGAGCGCGGGGTCTGAGGTGAAGGGGGCCAAAGACTGTGGAAGGAGGCACGGAGAGCGGCGGTCGGAGGAATACAGGGGGGGTGATTCTGGATTTCGTGGGTTTTAGAGTGGCTCGGGGAAGAAGAAGGGGTAGGGAGGAGCGAGGAGAAGGATCGGAGAAGGGGAGGGCGGGTCGGCCGGAGGCGCCTCCGCCTGCGCGCGTCGAGGGCGACGGATCGCCTGGGGGGGATCGCGATTCCCACCGCCCTTTTTCCCTCTTCTTTTTTTTTCTTTCTGAAATAGGTCTACGGGGGAAGGGAGATAATAGGTATATATATTTAATTTTATTATTTTATTATTTTAAACTCCTTAAAAGCAACTTTTTCTTTTGACCTCCAAACAAGACCCACCGCCTGTCGTCCATAGCTAATTACCCCCATTCCGAACACAATGGGATATGTATCGTAAGCTGATTCGATCGTTTCGACCAGTTTCCGTCAAAATCAACATATAACTCTATATATTGAATTTGAACACACATTTCAATTTACTGGGGTCACATACTAACTCGAAAAATTCCAGAAAAATATTTTCTAGCTTTGTATTGACGATACGGTCCTAACAAAACTAATTTCGTCGAATTCTGAGACCGTTGGATAAATGGTCATTTTCCAGTCGATTAAAATCAACTAAAACTGGTCAAACGCGTTTTCCTTTACCACGCTCACATATTGATTCAAAAAATTATGAAATTTGGAATCTAGCCATAATTTGACATCACGGACCCAACAAAAGTGGTTTCGTCGAAATCCGAGGTCGTTTGCAAAATTCCCATTTTTAAGGGCCTGAATTCCATAGCGACTATTCAGAATTTTCATCTGGACATATCTTTTGATTCCCGCTATGAAATTTCAATTTTTCGGATTCGTTGGAAAGATATTATCAAATAGATCCTATTATTTTTGGTTTCACTAAAATCCGGTTTATTTTGCACCAAGTAAGTTCAATTGAAGTTTGAAATCGAATTATCAAACTACCACGCCATTTTCAATTCCTTTTATAATTATAAGTAATTATTTATATTCTAACGACGATGTGTATAACTATATACATTCAAATTATATTCAAAATAAATTTCTCGTCGACATTATTTAAAATAATTCATTTTAGATATGCAAAATTCGTTAAAATTGTCAAAATAAAAATTTTAAACTAGCTCGCATTTCCGGGTTGTTACAGGATAAAACTTGGAATATGGAATGGAACTTTCTGTGTGTTGATCTACTTATCATGTCTACTGTATAATTATAAGTATGCAAGTTTGGTCATCAATGATATGAATAATTAAAGATGTACTATGAATGGCGTGTATCACTAAATTCAGTATGCTCTGATGTAATATGTACCGCTGTGTAATATTATGAAGTATCATCCATTTTGAAAAAATTCCGCTGTGAAATTCTGATGTTTCTGTGATTTTATCTTCTATCTATTCTTATTCATATTAATGACACGACTTCCGATGTGTTCGAAAGTTGGGTCGTTACAGTTGGTATCAGAGCTTATGTTACAGATTACCTAGGCTTAGGGTGAGTGTGAGAGAGCGTATTTTTGAAAATTTAAAATTAATTTAAATTAAATCAACTTGGATGATATACCTGAGTTAGTTATTGTAATAAACCGGAAATCTGAGCCAATTTAAAATTTTTATTTTGGCAATTTTAATGAATTTTGAATATTTAAAATGAATATTTTAAATAAAAACGACGAGAAATTTATTTTGAATAGAATTCGAATGTATATATTTATATAGATCGTCGTTAGAATATAAATATTTTATTTTTAATTATAAAAGGAATTGAAAATGGAGCGGTAGTTCGATAATTCGATTTCAAATTTCAAATGAATGTACAAGATTCAAAATAAACCGGATTTTAGTGAAACCAAAAATATTTGAATCTAATTGAGAATATCTTTCCAACGAATCCAAAGAATCGAAATTTCATAGCGGGAATCAAAAGATATGTCCAGTTGAAAATTCTGAATAATCGCTATGGAATTCAGGCCCTTAAAAATGGAAATTTTGCAAACGACCTCGGTTTTCGACGAAACCACTTTTGTTGGATCTGTGATGTCAAGTTATTGCTAGGTTTCAAAATTCGCAATTTTACGAATCAATATGTGAGCGTGGCAAAGGAAAACGTGTTTGCCCAGTTTCAGTTGATTTTAATCGACTGGAAAATGGCCATTTTTGAAATGGTCTCAGAATTTAACGAAATTAGTTATGTTAGGACCGTATCGTCATTACGAAGTTAGAAAATATTTTTCTGGAATTTTTAGAGACTATATGTGGGCCCAATAAATTGAAATGCGTGTTCAAATTCAATATATAGATTTATATTTTGATTTTGACGAAAACTGGTCAAAACGATTGAATCAGCTTATGATACATATCCTATTGTGTTCGGAATGGGGGTAATTAGCTATGGACGACAGGCGGTGGGTCCCGTTTTGTGGTCAATATAAAAAGTTGCTTTTTGAAATTAAATAATAATAAAAAACACCCCTCTTTCTTCTATACTCTCAGCCCCCTTTCTATTTTCATACCGAAACAAGGAGAAAAAAAGAAATAGATCCGTCGTCGCCCCCCTCCCCATCGGGACTTCGCCGCCGCCTCAGGAGGTGCTGCCGCCGCCCCCTTTCCTTCTTTCCCCCCGCTCCTTGCGTTTCCTTCTCCAGCCCTTCCTCCCATCAAATCGCACCCCCCCAGAAACCCTACCCCAAATCGACGAACACCCTACCACCACGGTCCACCACTTCGGCCATGGTGGCACCAACTCCGACCGTCGTTCGGGCGAACTCCCTCTCCCCTCACCACAGTATATTCTTTCATTCTTATTGATTTATTTATGCCTTTGCTTTTGGTTTATATATTAGAACATTGTTTTTTTTCTGATTTTAAAGATTGTAAAGCTTTGATTTTGAATAGAGAAGAGTTATGATTTTTAATGACACAAAAATAAGATTTTATTGTATGATTAGCGAATTAAAAATACGATTTTGATTAGGAAGTGGCAATAAAAATTCTATTTTTATATATTGAATAGCGAAGTAAAAATTTGATTTATTGAATAGCAAAATAAAAATTCGATTTTTACATATATGAAGTAGAGATAAAAATTTGATTTTTACATATATGAAGTAGTGATAAAAATTCGATTTTTATATATTGAATAGCGAAGTAAAAATTCAATTTTTATATATTGAATAGCAAAATAAAAACTCAATTTTTACATATAAGAAGTAGAGATAAAAATTTGATTTTTACATATATGAAGTAGCGATAAAAATTCAATTTTTACATAAATAAAGTAGCGATAAAAATTCGATTTTTACATATATGAAATAGCGATAAAAATTCGATTTTTATATATTGAACAGCGAAGTAAAAATTCAATTTTATATATTGAATAGCAAAATAAAAATTCGATTTTTACATATATGAAGTAGTGATAAAAATTCGATTTTTACATATATGAAGTAGCGATAAATATTCGATTTTTACATATATGAAATAGCGATAAAAATTCGATTTTTACATATATGAAGTAGCGATAAAAATTCGATTTTTACATATATGAATTAGCGATAAAAATTCGATTTTTACATATATGAAGTAGCGGTAAAAATTCAATTTTTATATATTGAATAGCAAAATAAAAATTCAATTTTCACATATATGAAGTAGCGATGTAAAATTTGGATTTTAATACATGAAGTGTTATAATGAAAATGAAATTTTTATTATAAATTTAGCATTATTAAAAATGTGGTTGTTAATGTAAATTGCGTGAAACAGACTGCGTTGGAGACAGGATGAAGATTTCCTACATAAGAAGAGTCGAGGCGTTTGGTTTAGAATATCGGTGATCTCACCTTTAATTTAATTTTCTAGTAAAAATATATACTAGGATGCAGACGGTGTTTAGTAGCACCCGACACCCGTCGTCCACAGACCATGGACGGCTTGTTTATTTGTTTGATTTTGATGTGTAGTTGATTGTGTGATGTGGAATGGAATAAAATATTTATATAGTTAAAAATATTTTATAGTTAAAAATACAAATTTTAACGTGTATATAAAAGGAAATAAATAAATATAAACTAATCGGACGATTTGTTTATATACACACATTTGGCTGATATTGATTGGGACAATAAATTTTACACATCGCCCAACTGCACAAATAAAATCTGTGTTTGATTGTTTGAAACCCCACACGGGTATTGGGATGATATATGACATGCACTAATCTCAATAATTAACTGTATGTCGATCAATTGATTGACAGACTGTTATAAGCATTGAATATTTATATTTGATGCTTATACAGTGTAGAACGCACTTTGGATGGTGGTTGATTGTTTATCGTCATTGTTGTATATATGAATTGGATGAAATCCATATAACTGAAATTATATGGTAATTGACTGTGTCTAATTCCAGTTCAAAATTATCGAATAATTTAAAATAATATTCAATGAAAATTGAATTGGGAACCCGTGTTAAGTAGTTAAACGCCACTTCAACGCGAACGTGAATTTTGTCGATTTTATAATGAATATCGAGAAGTGATTTCAAAATCGAATATTTTGAAACGAATTCGAATTAAATCGAATATTTTGGAACGAATTCCAATTAAATCGAATATTTTGAAATGAATTCGAATTGAAATTGAATAGAAATGAATTCGAATTGAAATTGAATAGAAAATGAATTCGAATTGAATTGAATATAAAATGAATTCGAATTGAATTGAATAGAAAATGAATTCGAATTGAAATGAATTCGAAATTTGAATTGAACCGAAATGAATTTAAAACGAATTTATAAGGAAAAATTTAATTTTGATTTAAAATTGAATATGAAGTTGAAACTGTTTTGAAAACGAATTTAAAACGATTTATAAAACATGTTTTGAAAGGAAATCGACGAAATATATATAATATATATATTATATATATAGAATGGCCTAAATAGAACGCGTCGCGCTGCGGCAGTTCGTGAATTTCGACCATTGACATCGAATGGACATTGCGGGAGATCCGACCGTCGAATTCTCCTAAAACTAGAACCGTTGGGTTCGTATCGAAAAGAGCTTTCTAAAGAATATTAGAGATTTGAAATCTAAATGTTGGATTTGGAATTATGTCCAAATCAAATTTGGAAAAGGTCGGTGTAAGTGCAGTTCGATGGCCGTGATGGAAATCGGCTGTACGGGCCTTGATAAAATTATTAAAAATAATAATAATTTGTGTTAAATCATAAGAAACGATTTGTGAAGAATTGGGATGAAAAACTCCATATTTGAAAAGATAAAAATAGATTTTTATCGAAATGAACTAGTTTCGATCTAGAATTATAATTATATTTATTTTTAAAATAAATAAAGTGGATTTGAAATGGTTTCAATGGTAACCAGAATTTCCAATAATTGAATTGGAATGGATTTGAATCGAAATTTTCTTTGGAATATTTCGATGTTGAATTTCGTGATGAAACAAATATTGTTATGGGAATTTGAAAGATATATTAATATCGTTATTTCCAATACGATATTTATTGGTCGTAGAATTTGATATTGAATATAAGCCGATATATTTTCTATTCAGAGCCTTGTATTTAATATCAAATGTGATATGGGTTTGTCGTGAATGATGTCTTCATTAACACTATACTTAAACCCAATTGAGAGAAAGATTAAATCTTTTATTTAGATTTAATGAAGTGTACAAATTAAATGGTATTTAATTGGAATTGAATTTGAATTGATTTTTGGGTTTATCATGAATGGTGTTTTAAATAACACTTGTTCTTTAACCCGATAATCAATGGAATGCGATTTTGGGTTCTCGTGAACGGTATCTTCAATAATATTGTTCTTAGACCCAACAGAGTTAAGAAAATCAGAAACTAACAGGAGATTAGTTAAGTTGAATGGTTTCTTGGGTATTGATCTGATGTTGGTTTCGGCCTTCGGGCTTAATACTTAGGGAATTGCTCACTTGCTAATTTACGGTTAGGGACTGATTTAAATGTGATGTGATTTTGGGGTTTATCGTGAACCGTGTTTTAAATGACATCGGTTCTTTAACCCAGTTAAAGATTAAAACTAAGGGAAGTTTTAATGAATCTTTAATTAGATTGAAAAGATCGAGAATGGAGTATCACCAGTTTTGCTCCAGGCGATAATTAAATCTTTAATTAGATTTGAATGTGAAATGGTAATTGAATTTACCAATAACACCGTGGTCTTAGATATGAAGTATGACCAGTTTTACTTTATGGGATGAATAGGTTGGGATTGGGGAATAAAATAAATGATTACTTCGGTGTGGTTCACTAATCCCGACTAGTTTGAAGTGATATTCAAAGGAAGATTAAAGAATAAATTTAAAAGAATTTATCTTTGATAAAATTAATGGGAACCTTTCCCTAAGAATGTGAAATTTATAAACTAACTGTAGGTTGGCTAAGATGAATGGTTTCCTGGGTATTGATCTGATGTTGGTTTCGGCCTTCGGGGTTAATGTTTGGGGAATTGTTCTCTTACTAATTTACGGTTAGTGACTGATGAATTGGAATGAGGCGTATGTTGTGTTTGTGTAACACTTGTTTATTATATACGCGAGTTATTCAGAAAGACCGGGTTTATTCCATTGTAAATAACTGATTCGACGATTAGTTGAAGATGAAGATGGTGGTTGAAGACCGGAGGTCTTCATGTCGTTTGGATAATTACTGATGATCTTGATTGGGCTGTACACCCAAGAGGAGGGAATCAGTTAGTGATCGTCCAGACGTACTTGGAGATCGATGGATATGCGAGGTATAAGGTGCCTCCGGTTTCGTTAAGACCTAGAACGGACTTGTAAATGGACTGTGTGTCTAACATCGGATATCATTCTGTGTGATTGATGGATATCGGTTGCATGGAGTGGTTTGCCTGTGTGGCATGCTACGATGCGAATGATCAAGGCTTCTGTTGAAAAGCAAAGTCTTGTGGTTGATGATCAAAGCACTGGATGCGTGGCATAGCTTTGTGTAATGTGAATTCACGAGCCTCACACCCCGATTGTGAACCGGAAACGGGAGAGGACATCAGGGAGGACATGCGTTTCCTTCTAGCTAGAAGTGGCGTTAGTGGTTTTACATGCCCTGACGAGTTTGACTTATGTGGTTGTTGCTGTTGCGAGGCGCCTCGGATATTTCGGTGACTATGTGAAGCTGATGAAGTCATTTGTTGGCTCATTTACGCCCCAATGGGTGGGGAAACGTAGTGTTCTGGCATAATAATCCACATCGGTGGACCGGCCCTGACGATCCAAGGGGAAGTTGCGGTTGTTCCTGAGACTTGGGCTAGACCGTCTCAAATCATTAAGGACTATCTTTTGCCTTGGTTCACAGATGGAAATCCAACTTCCATATACGTGACATTTGCTGTTTTGATTGTAGAGCCTAGTATGGCGACATGATATATGGTACCCATGCCGTCTATGATTGATATTTATGATTGTATATAAAATTAGAAACTAACTGGAAACGAGTTAAGATGGGTGGTTTCCTGGGTATTGGTCTGATGTTGGTTTCGGCCTTCGGGGTTAATACTTAGGGAATCATTCTCTTACTAATTTACGGTTGGAGTCTGATTAAGAATCAAAAGATAAAATTTCCCGTGTCAAGCATTCTTTGGCTGTTATAAGGTAAAACCCTATCCTCCGGCTTGCGTTACATTGTGTGATGGGACCTGGGTCTTATAACAGCTTCATTTTTCTTTATTTAGCATTGCGCTGTTGTTAGATGCACTGGAATTCTTGGGAGAAAACCCGTTTCGTGTTATACAGCGTGGTCCCTTGATTTACCTAACTTTAAAATAAAGATTAATAACTGTTTTAGTTCTCACACTAGTCACATGACTGACTTGGAGTTTATTGTTTTAACCTAAACTCTGGGTGCCCCTATTTTGACACGGGCAGCTAGTAGTTTTGGTTTTGCAAATTTATATTCACAGGAACCTGGTTTACAGCTGGAATGATATCCGAAAAGCACTATATCCGTGTATTACTTCTAGTTGTGTTTTGTATTATATTTTCCACTGCTATGTAATTTATTGTAATCTCTGATATTTATCGAATGTATTTTATTCATTCATACTCTGTATATTCTTTTAATCGGATGAATTGTTGTAATTAACAATGAAATGTTCTTTTGTCTGCGTTCTTTTGTGTGTTGTTCTCAACTCAATCCGTGCTTTCCTTCGTCGGGGAAGTTCGAGTCGTTTCAGCTATATCCAATCAAGTCTGGAATGACGACCTGTTATATTCAGGTGATTAAAATGAGTAGCCGAGGACGAAGAGGTCGAGCTAGTGGAATTTCCATTACTACTGGTTGTAATAATGGATCCCAGGATCAAGGGGAGACTGTGGAGGAAATTTCACCAGTCCAGCAGAATAAAAGCTTTGCGACTATTTGTAAGGAGTATACGACTCTGGGAGGAAAATTTTTTAAAGGGACGGAATCTTTAATTGAAGTCCAAGCATGGTTGAGGTTCTGTGAGAGGATTTTCAAGGGACTGAAATTGAATGATGAGCATAAACATCTCTTAGCTTCGTGGCAACTTCAAGAAGCTACTGCTATTTGGTGGGATGCTCAGACTACAAATGTTCCTAAGGAAGACTTCACTTGGGAAAAATTCAAAGAGGCATTCGAAGCACAATTTCTTCCTGTTGCAGGAAAGACTAGAATGTTTCGGGATTTCATCGATCTCAAGCAGGGGAACATGAAAATATCCGAATATGAGAACAAGTTTAATTCACTTTCTTGTTTCGGGTCAGAACTGATCAATACCCCACTCAAGAAGAATGAAATGTTCATAGCAGGATTGAAGGATAGCCTGCAAGTTCAAATGATTGGATATCTCAAGATTCCGTTTGTCGATCTGGTGGATATGGCAATTCGTTATGAGGCACTAGAGGGGAAGAAGACAGTTGCAAAATCGTAGACAAGAGAACCCAGTGGCGAGAATTCCAACTAAAAGAAATTTAATCCGAACTAGAACAATAAGGGAATACCAAAGATGGGGGAGAAAGCCAAAGAGCATTATAAAGATACGCAATGTCATAACTGCAAGGAGAAGGGACACATTGCTAGGTTTTGTACAAAGCCAACAATGGAAAAACCACAACAAACTCAGCAGTCGGAGCAACCTCTACAAAAGGGAACAAGTGATGTTATTCCCCAAAAGTTTTCATGCTATAACTGTCATCAGTCTGGGCACTTGGTTAAAGACTGTCCACTTATGAAAAAGGCACAGCAACCAAAGGTCTATGCTTTAATTGATAAGTCATCAACTTCTGAGAATAGGAAAATGGAAGGAGCTTCAGAAGGTACGTTACTCTTTTTAGATAAAAGAAGTAAATTAACTAGGGTCAGCCTTAAGACAAATTAAATATGGTTGGATTAAATTAGAATAATATCCAATCATATCGATACCAGAAATCGGGTTAGAATTCTAAATTGTGTTATAATTTGGATTTCCTGAAATTAAGTTTGGACTTAATTATTAATTGGATATGGACTCAGGGAATGTGAACTGACCGATTTGTGAAATTAAATCAGATTTGTGAGTCCCGAAATGGAGATAATTAACAAAGTGAATGAAGATTGTGGATTATACTTAACGGAGTTAAGTAAACTGATTATGAATAGGAAAATTGCTGATGTGTGTTAATTATTTATATGTGTGTCGACAACTCTAATCTATTGTTTACAAACTTCAAGGACAAAATTTTTATAAGGGGGTGGATTGTAATGTCCCATGGTTTTTATCATCGCTGACACAGATATGAATTAATCATAAGTATGTATTTACAAACACAATTTAAAATCCAGCCTTTAAATTCCAAAACATGTTAACTTATGAATAACAACATTTACATATGCATATATCACAGCATGTACCAAAACCCATTTTGTCACATTCAGGTATGATAGCATGTATTAAACAACGTTTGTTTAAATTTATAACATAGCAAGTTTTAAAATGCCATTTTTTCCACATGTTTTGTATATTTTTTTACAAAGGATTTAGAATTTGTTTTTTTTGTAAATTTTTGGAAACTTTTAACCCTTGAATTAAACATGCCAAAACCATTATGTTGTCAAAGCAAGTATTAAAATAGGTTCACATTCACATGTACATTAACACCAAACAATGAAAGAGCCAATTCCTTTTGCTAGCATGTTTCATGAACCAAATTCAAAGAAACACCTACACTAATAATGAGCTAGCAAAGAGAATCTAGAGAGATATGTTCACATAGCCAAACCTTTTTGTATCAATGTATTTTCAGTTTTTGAATCTTTTTCTTTTCTCTCAAGATTATCTGGAAATGACATTTTCTTTTGCACTTTCAAAAACATGTTTATTTTGTCATGAGACATGGGCCTTAAAATCTTGTGTATATATCAAGAATCTCACCTGCACTAGATAAATTCTAACATATAGATTTTCCAAGATTTTCATGTCCATTTCATCACGTGCCAAGATCATTTTGGTACAAAAAATTTAATATTTTAGATTACCTTGAAAGCCAAGTAAAAAAATTCATATTTCCAAAATTTTCATATTTTGGGGTAGAAACCTAATAAAAAACTGATCATGTATGATACTAAAATGGATACTATAGTTTGTTTAAACCAAGGAAGATTTAATGGCATTTAAGGTGATATTCATAGTAACCAATAGGAAAAGGAAGGCCATGTGCAAGGGGATTTTTAGGGTGATGTTGGCTGAGATAAGCCATGTGAAAGGGGGTGGTGGTGCTTCGATTTGGAAGGAAGAAAAAAGATTTCTGTTGAGTTTTTAATCATTTGTCACTAACCAAATCTGAAAACTGATTTTATGCAACCAATATTTTATGATTTTTCTACCACTGAAAACTGATTTTATGCAACCAATATTTTATGATTTTTCTACCACAATAAAAAGACCATAAGCACACACATTTTTCTATACAACACAAAGCACTTGAATAAGATCAGTAAAGGAGAAAGAAAGCTAAGGGTTTAAACATTACCTAGTGAGTAAACCTGTTTTTAATTTTCTGTTTTGAATTTCCTGCAGTTTTGTTGTTTGAACTATGAGTTGAACTTGGATTCTTTTGTGTTCTTATTCAAGTAATATATATTGTATGGCTTGCTTGTTTGGTATGGTGGTGAAATCACTTGTAGATAATTGAAACCTTAAGCACAAAAGGTTAGAAAGTTGCATTACCTGATATTGGTACCAAACACTATTTTCTTTGGTTGAATTTCTACAGATCTAAATAGATCAGTAAACATAGGTTAGGGGATTAAGGATATGATGCCACACCATTTTTAAAAAGACCTTCACCTAGTCATATAAGTGTTCAAAATGAAACAAACTTTGCCAAAAACTTTACTGGCCATTAAAAACAGAAAACAACAAACCTCTCTGTAATCACAAATTCAAAGTGTATTTTCAACCCGCTTAAACACTTGTTTTAATTATATAAATATGATGGTGGGACAAAATGATGATTTTTAAAAGAAAATTCAAGATTTTTATCGGTGTGGATCATGAGATAAAGGGGGATGGTCGGAAAACCTATTTTGGTGAATCCTCGGCGAACTACTCACCTGGAAGGGGTGGCACTCGGCTAGAATGAGTAGGGAAAGTATAGATTATAGGAAAAATGTTAAACAAATTTTCTAATCCATGGTTTTTGGGTACGAGAGGGAAATGGGGTTTTTGGCTGTCGTTTGGTGTTGGGTCTTTCTCGCCGAACTGTTGGTCAACGCCGGAGCTTTGGTGGTGCATTCCAAGGGGGTTGGTGGTTTTTGGGTGGTGTGGTGACGTGCCAGGAGGTGGCGGTGGCGCATGGTCGAGGGAAGGAGCGGTGGTCATTTTCTGGAATGGTGTATTTTTTGTAAAAAAGGGCTGGCACGGCAAAACACTGTAGCATGGTGGAGGTGATGTTCGGAGTAAACCAACGTGACCAGAGAAGGTGATGTGGCATGTAGGGTAGGTCAACAGCGATGGTTGGTGGCAGAGGTGTGTGTGCAGGTGCACGGCCATGTCAAGGAAAGGGAGAAGAAGAATGAGAAGTGGCATCAGTTTTTGATGGTGATCGGCCAAGAAATCATGTGGTTTTGGGGTGATCGGGCAAGGAAATTACGTGAAAACCGGATGTGGTACTTTGGTAACCTGGCACTTTAGTTAATAAATGCAGTACTTTGCAAAACACTGATAATCGGGGCTGATTTCCTAAGCGCTCACCAGGTTTTTGAGCTGGTATTTTGAACAGAAGTGGCACTTTGTCTAAATTATATTCAAATGGGGATTTTTGAATATATTTAAAATTTAAACTAGTTTCAAATTAAATAATGGATGAAATAAAAAGGGAAATAAATATTTAAATAAAAGTAGAGTTTTTATTTAAATTAGCAAATGAGAGAAAAAGAAGTGAATCAGGATCGAGAGCAATGTTTGTCAAAAGTTGAAACTTTACGTTTAGAAGCTATAATTATTAATTTAATTTATAATCAGAATTTGAGAAATTTTATAATAATAAATATTTAAAACTGCAAAGTCAAAGAAAAAGAAAACCTTATGCTGCTCATACGCTAGGATTGTCTGTTAACTGAATGCAAGAAAATGGTTATATATTGTTCAGTATTATATAGGAACTGTAAATTTTAATCATGTTTATAAAAAAAAGAGAATTTTATTGGTATATAATCATAGAAGAAGTAGACCGATATAAGAAATAAAAGGGAAAATTGACAAGAACAATATAAAGAGTAAAAGTGAAATATAAATTATAAATTATAAATTTAATTCATTTGTGAATAAACTGATTAAGGAATAATTATGAGTAATAAATTTCTGAAGAGAAATTGTAAGTTTTTATTTTTAGAAGTGGGCAAACAAAATGGAAAGAAAAACCATGTGCGGCGCGCACACTGAAACTGTCCATTTTTTTAAGAGAGGATCAAAATACCCATATATAAGCAAGATGATTATATACTATTCAGTTAACTGTAATTATATATGTAAATTGGATTATAATCATGTTAGATTAATAATTTAAAAAGAAATATTTGGCTAATCATTTCAAAGAGACCGAAATAAATATTTCACTTTGATTTAATTATATGCCGCACGTCAGAGATTTTTAAATTGAAGACGGCGATATACAAGGGCTATTCTTGCATAGTGCCTTCGGTTTGTCCAATCACAGGATAACTTGTATGGACGAATGTCTGACAAAGTAATTCTAACTGATCACGAACGTTGATCTCTCCAAACGTATTTATACAATGGCAGAGGAATTAGTTTCTCTCGCTGTATACCTATAATATATTTTTGTTGAAGTCAATTAGTGGTTGGCGATTTTTGACGATGTGACATTCAAAGAAAATAAATAGTGATGATGAAAAGGTAAGTCTAGCATCAAGCCTCACACCCAGGAAATGAAAAAAATCGGGCAGGCAGCATGGCTATGTGGGTCGCTCCCATTAGGATGTATAATCACCTATCTAGAGAAATTCCTTTTACTTCTTTAATCCTTTTTGGTGCTGTCCCTTTTCATGAAACAGTTGTTTAGCCCAACCGTTGGTGATATACATTCGATACACTCAAGAGAAATGAGTGGTCGGTCATGTGTGGGCCGGGTTGCAAGACATTCTTGTTGAACCTAATTGTATTCGCCTCTAGAGATACATCATCGGAAGGTGGTCTCATACCTTGTCATGGTTGGAAACCCAATTTCCATAAGCGTCAAGGGGTTTTATTTGTATACAATATAGGAGAATGTGAGATGTAAGCTTTTCTAGATTCGAATTTATTTGTGAAAATTTATAGACACTATGATAATATTTGATTTCAACTATACAAAGTGTTTTGAGCTCACAAGGTAAAAACTGTTCCGTATTCACGGCGTGGTCTTATGAGATATTTTTATTTCTTTAATCTGTTTTAAAACTGTATACTCATACTAGTCCCTTGACTAAACCGGAGTTTATTTCTTTGTTTACCTTAAACTCTTGGGTATTCATCACATTTGTTATGAATTGACAAGTGAATCAGGATTGGATAAAACTTGGAAGCTGGAATGGAACTTTCTGTGTGCTGGTCTACTTATCAGATCTATTGTATAATTATAAGTATGCAAGTTTGGTCATCAATGATATATATAATTAAAGATGTACTATGAATGTCTTGTATCACTAAATTCAGTATGCTCTGATGTAATATGTACCGCTGTGTAATATTATGAAGTATCATCCTTTTTGTAAAAATTCTGCTATGAGATTCTAATGTTTATGTGATTTTATCGTCTATCAGTTCTTATTCTTGTTAATGACACAACTTCCGATGTGTTCGAAAGTTGAGTTGTTACACATATAAACACATTATTGGAGAAAAAACGGCAAAAGATTCGTGGAATTTGCTAAAAGAGGTGTATGCAAAAGATTACAAAGGAGAAGATGAAGAGGAAGTTGATAAAGATGATGAAGAAGAGATCAAAAGATTCAAAGAGGAGCTGATGGGAAAGAAAGCTGCTAAAGTCAAAAACCTGAAGTAGAAGAGAAGGTTGAAAAAGTAGAGGACTTGGAAGAAAATTTTGAAGATGACGAAAAATAGGATGAGATTGAGGAGGACAACTGTGAAACAAAAAATGTTGGAGAAAGAGAGGAAGAAGGATCTGAGTATGAGACTGATTCAGAAGAAGAGCTTACAGGAATCGCCATGGTTAAGCCCCTATTCATTCCAAAGGCGCCGCATGATACTGTAGGAGAAGGAGAAAGACTAAAAGCTAAAGAAGATGAAACCATAGAAGATGGTGATGAAATCATAAGAAAATATGAAACTGTGGATAAGGAAATAGAAGAGAAGGAAGTAGAAGTCAGTAAAGCGATGATAGAGGAAAAGGTAGAAAAGATTGGCATTACAAAAGAAAGATCAAATGAAGCCTTTTGTAAAGAAGATATCAGAGGAGAAAACAGGGACAACATGTTGAAAGAAACATAAAATGATGTACAACAAGATGGGGCCGAAGAAGGCCGAGACATTCAACTGAGTGATAAAGTAAACAAAGAGATGCAGCGATTGGAGCTTCATGCCGAAAAGAGATGAGAGATAAAACTTCATTGTTGAGGAGGAAGCATGAGGTTCAATTCAAATCTTTGAAACTTCAATATGATGATGATTGTAAAAGGTTGCAAGAGGAGCTAGAGCTTAAGAAGTTGAAGGAAGAGTAGCAAAGAACATTGATGGTTGGTGTGAAATATAGAAGAGAATTTGAGGAGAGGCCGAAATCTATGGTAAAAGAAGTGGACGATTCAGATGGGAAAGTGATATAGTTCATTGATGAGATACATTTGGTGATTGGCGCAGGAAGGACTGAGGGAATTATGGATGCTGTCAGTTTGTTCAAACCAATGTTGGCTAGCTGGCAGTTGAGGAGCGTTGGTGTAACTACATTAGAAGAGTACATGGAGTATGTTGAAAAAGATGCTGATAAGGAGGAAACACCTCTGTATGCTGATTTGGTCGATGAGTATACAAACCCCCTTGGAGGAATAAAGCATTTAAGTTTACCGGGGAGTTTTGTTGGGTAAACATTAAATGCAAGATTATTGGGAAATTAAAAAAAGGTGAATGGTTATGTCAATTAATGAAAATGTAGTCTCTTTAGAGTCAAAAGTCATGTCCGTTCAACCGAAGAATCGTGTCGGTTGAAATGAATAGTCGTGTCTGTTAAAGTGAAAAGTCATGTCTGTTCATGAAGAGTCGTGTCTGTTTGTCAAGTGTCATGTTCGTTCGTTAAGAGTCGTATCTATTCATGAAAAGTCGTGTCTATTTATGAAGGCTCGTGTATGTTGATGAAAACGTGTCTATTGGAGTTTTAAGGTCATGTAGAACATTATATAAATATGGGTGGTCATTTTGTGTGGTTGTAAGAGAGAAAAGAAAGAGAGGGACTAAGAGAGAGAGAGAGAGAGTACTGTAAGAGAGGGAGTGAGAGGAAAAAATGAGACGAGGGAAAAGAAAAAGTTCTGTAAGGAAGTGTTCTAAGGTAATCATAGAAAGAATTCCTCCTCTAAGTAATTGAAAGTATCCTCCTCTGGAAATAAGTATTCCTCCTCCATATTAATTCCTCCTCTTCTATTTTACAGAGCTACGGTCTAACATGTAATGGAATACATGAGCCAATTGTGTGTTTGCACAGTTCCTACAGATGCACCCCAATATTGCTTCTTTCAGAATTAAAAATCCTCATGCCAAAGTTGCTGATCAAATAATATTCTAATTCACCATCTTAAGTTTCAATATCTTATGCCATTGCAACCTGGATTCATCTCTTCATTATCCATTAAAGTGAAAATGAAATCCTTCACTCTCATGCATATTGGCAACCACTGGAATTTGCTAAAGTACACAAAACCTTCAAGCTATTTGATATTTGGTAAAATTGAAAAAGGTATTTGGGTAATCTCTACTCAAGCATTAGAGTTCAGGTGAATAACAAAGTAGTCATGGTGAGACCTTCAATCACTAGAGCCAATGCCAGTGGCAGATATGAAATAGATTCGAACCCATTCAGTTGAAATGGAGAAGGGACATCTCTTTTTTTTGCTATACCGACCACTAATGAGATCTAGCGCATCTTGTCGAACACCATCCTGGAAGTTATTTAAATAACACTGTGAGAGAGCACTCATTTCATCCTTAATATTCCAAATACTCTCTACTTTCCATATCTTACTAAGTCTCCTTTGAGAGCATGAGTGACAGTATATTCCAAGCCGATAGAATCTCCATGTTTAGCCCATAATATTTTAAACATTATGTATATGTCAGTGTATGTAGATATGCATTCATTGGAGGAAAATACACCGATCCTTTCCAGCTGAGAATTTAGCAACTTGCGAGCTAGAAAGCTCTGTGTAACATTTGCTCGGTCTAGGCTGTCAATACAGTAAGATCTAATAACTCCAGTTTGTTCTCGCTTCATTGTCAAAAAGAAAATATATGCTCAACTGGCACATTAATGAATTAAACCGAAGTTATGATCTATTGGCATAATTTTTTAAATCATTGATGTATTCTGATCTACTATAATCTATTTTAACTTTCAAACAGGCTTTCTTTAGTGAGCTTTATTTTTCAGTCCTTAGAGATCTAGGAAACAATGAGCTAATGTTGTAAGATGAAGCAGCAAGCCAGATTGTCAGATCCATGTAACACCCCACCTCCGTTAAGGTCACTCACAAAGGGAATGCCTTAACTTTGATGGAGCGTTTAGTAGATAGAACAGAATATTACAAGACAGATAAGTAGCACTTGAAAAAAATTATAACTTTATTACAGCAGAAGCAGAAATAAGTTTGGTTACATCTATCTAAATCACAATACCAAAACTCAAGTACACAATTATCAGTCTTATACAAAATCCTTCAGAATGTAAAGTTTCAAAGCCATAATCCCCAACATAAACTGCCATGAAAAATAGAGTCAAAGACAAGCAATACTCCAAGCACTTCATGCAAAGAGAATCAGAATTAAGCTCCTATGTTTCCACTCTAGCCACCTTGGGGGTGGGGAACGGAAAGAAAATGGACGAAAACAAACGAGGTCAGACATAAAGTCCGGCGAGTCCAGTGACATCCAGCATATAAACAGATAATATTATCATGACATGTAAATAAAGCTGGATGAGGGATTACAACAACAGGAATAACAGATATATTTTAAGTTAACAGAAGAAACGGAATGATGTAAACCAATCTACGTTCCTTACTTACATCTTACTTCTCTGCACTAATACTAGTATAACAGGGTTAGGTGTTACCCTAATGTCTAAACTGAAACAGAATCGAAACCGAATAATCTATACAGAAATAGAATGCTAGTAATGGGCCTTCACCATCCCAACAGACAGAAGGTACAGAATAAGAATACTAATATTGGGCCTTTACCACCCCAATAGACAGAAGGTACGGAAACAGAATACTAATAATGGGCCTTTACCACCCAACTAATGGGCCTTTACCATCCCAACAGACAGAAGGTACGGAAACAGAATCGAAAACGGAATCAGAGACGGAAAAAGAATAATCCCTATGGAAATAGAATGTTAGAATTAGGGGTACACTAGTAATGGGCCTTTACCACCCCAACAGACGGTACCACGTAGAAACAGATAGGTGTTACCACCTAACAGAAATGGACGGTACCAATAGAAACAGATAGAACTAAGTGTACCCTAAGTCCTACCCCAAGCGATCGGCTCTCTAATACATAAATACCCTATGTCGGCCCCATAGTAGGGTGTATCACTCCCCAAAGTGGCAACCTATTGGCAGAGATCTATTCATAGATGTCACGGTTTCTTACATCCTCAGAGCAGACTGGATCCATGCAAGCACATGACCCGGTTGGAACGCACCATCAACACCCCTTGCCATTATCAGAATGAACCGCTTATAATTAGTTCAGTAAGCGTGCCCGAACCGCTACATAGCATGGGTTCAAAGTTTTTGATACCAGAAAGGATTATTGACTAATATGGGTCCCAAAAAACAGATGACACAAGTATTTCCCCTCCTAACCTTGTGTCCTCAGACTAACAGATTTCAGATTAACTTGTTTACAAGTTTCAGACATACAGAGTTCAGATTTATTATTTCATAGATCAGACAATCAAGTTAACAAGTTTTCAGATTAACATATCGGATGTACAGTTTAATAGACTTATAAATTGTCTAACTTTGTATTGGGCCTACAGATTCATGAAACGGGTTTGTTAAATTCATCAGTCTAGTTGGTTTAACCTTATCCACCCAACACGTTTTAGATATCATATTTATCTCAGATTTGCATTAATTAAATATTAATGCATAGAATTCTCACATTAGATCAGTAGCTTGTGGCCGCTGGATATGCCAGGCAGTTCCGGGCATACTTCTGCCACAAGCCAGACCTTACCTCGTGTCTAAGCATATTTTAGTTATCCCTATACCTCTCACATTAGACTGACAGTTTGCAGTCGCTGGCTAAGCCGGTTGGTTCCGGGCAGGCTTCTACCATAAACGGAGTCTAACCTCGTGTCATAGCCACTTTATTCCATTACAGAAATATCAAACTAATTATGTCCATTTAGCAGATTTTACTTCTTTACAAGTTACGGCAGATTATCCAAAGTTCTATTAACATGTTTTTCTCAATTTTAGATCGAGCCTCCAAATTACAATTATTCAGCTTTCAACAGATTAAGCAATTCAACAGATTTAGCAGATAACAGGTCTAGCAGATTAGGAAATTTAGCAGATTAGTAGAACAGGCAATTCAACAGATTTAGCAGCTTAGGCAGTTCAGCAAATTAGCAGATTTAACATTTCTTAAAAATTCCATTTACATATCTTGCCTAATCATAAATTAAGCCTAAACTTACATGCTCAAATCGTGGTCATAATTCATAATACGATATATGCCCCCAAATTTTCGTTAAACTTTGCACAGTACAGAACACTCTCTAAAAGCCCCAAATCATGATATGAATTATGCCAAATTATAGCCTTTAATGCCAATATCAAAAAATCCATATTTAGGCGCATTCACATTAATAGTTATCCTATTTTAATATAGGTCCTTATGCCTAAGTTTCATATTCCTTTTTCAAGTCATGAATCATTATATAAAATATACCCAAAAATCTAGATCTTTAAATTATATCCTCTCAAAATTAGATCTTAATTTTTATATGCATTATGTCCCCAAGTTTCAAGTCATATGTTATCATTCAATGATTCCCCTTCTTCCAAATCACAGAAAATGCACAGATCTAGATCTAATTTACAACATATGTTCTTTTCTCAAATTAGTCACATATCAGTCATGTCCAATCATGCATTATTCATTATTTACTCTAAAATTTAGTATTCATGCATTAATCTCTTATGAGACTTAGCGCAGGCTCATATAGCCTGGCAATAGAACAGAAACAAAATGAAAGAGAATAGTCACAGAAAAACAAATCTGATAGATAAGAATATGCATAACCTCAGATTCAGATTTATAGCCATGTCAAAATCATAATTAATGTTCATATCTGAAAATAACTATACTCACAAAAAGGGAACGATTCTTGTATTCTGGAATCTGTATTATGACACAGAATAGTTCTCCTTTGGCATAAACTATTGATTAGATTAGAAAATAGTTGTTCTCTTTTAATTCTATTCAGATTGGAAGAAGATGCACTAGTTCTAGCTTAAATTTCAGCGGAGTAGCGGCGCCATTATTTTATTTTCATTAGAATAGAGGAAGAGTATAGGCAGAATGATATTGTATGGAGAGAAAGTGAGGTTTGGGGGGTATTTTTGTAGGAGAATAGGGTGATTTAGAGCCTTCAGATCAGTCCAAAAGTCATCAGAACCACCCAGCTCGAAGACAGGTCATCCAGCCACTCAGAAGAAGACACGTCATCACAGAACCCTCCAGAATTCTGTGCTGGATCGGTATGGGAGCACTGGGCAGGTGTGCCAGTGTATATTAGTACTGACGCACTTCACAAGTGCGCCAGTGTATTCTAGCTTGTTTTCGGTTTTTCTTCCTAACTTCGTTCGTCCATACCTTCTACATATGGTATCCGTTTTATGCAAACTTGGACTCTATCTCAAGTAGAATTTCGAGACAAACGCAATGGCGCAACCGTTTCATTTAATTCTTCTCCTAAAATTAAGTATACTTTAATTTGTTACTTATACGTTCACAAAAAATACGGGGTGTTACATTCTCCCCTCCTTAAAGGATTTCGTCCCCGAAATCTTCAATTTAAGAAGAATGTGTCCTACCATCCAATCATCCATCTACTCAACCATCATCCACAAGCATCCATTGTCCTTAGAAAACTTATAATGTTGTATGAACATATGCAAAAGTGTGTGTATATGTCTCTTATCTAATGCAAAGATTAGGCAGTCTACTGATTCGGTTGACCTCCTCAATGCGAACCATGTTGGTGCCATGAGTCCAATTATGTATGCAAGAAATCCTTTTTGATACACATCATTTCTATATGTGTGCATAACCATTCATCCAAATGCAACATCCATGTGATGAGTCAATCATTTTGCATCCACAAAAATTAAAAAATGCGCACACATTCATATGCAGTATGAGAGTGTTTTTGAGCCGATCTAATGCCTAGTGTGTGTATATGCATCCACGAGCAACCACTTGCATCCACTTGCAACCATCAAACATAACATGTCTTAAACACATGTTTACACCCATTAGTTTCTACCTAATGGTTGAAGACTCGATCGATATGATACAGCCGAGTGATAGAAGCAAGTACGATTAAAATAAAAGTTCTGTTCCCATTAGACATCGGTTAAGAAAATAAATCCCTAAGTATCAACCCCGAAGACCGAAATCAACATCAGATTGACACTCAGAGAATTACTCCCATAAAACAATGTCAAAACTGCAAATCTACTTCATGCTTCGAGTAAAAACTCCTATCCTTTTTAGAAATATTCAGATACTTACAGACTACTGGTACAGATCAGATTATCAAATGATTCTTAGGAAACTAAGCATGATAAAACCCTACCATATCCCACAAAAACCAGAATGTATGCATCATAGTCAACTTAACGCCTAACACAGATACCCTCAAACCCCAACCTATCACAAACAGATGAGTCATAATCCTCATGGGGTTTGAGACTATAGCGGTATCAGAAGCAGGACTAGTATTAAAGTGCGGACTCTCAATTACATAAACAAAATGCCAGAATCAAAAAGAGTTTTAACTCAATAATCAGATAAGGAAATTAAACCTTCTACAGAAATTTTTCCTATCTCTATCCTATCCACCAGCCACGGGAGCATTCGCCTGCCCTTCAGAAGTAGGTTCTGCCCTCTGCCCTTGCCTTCTGGGGCAATCCTTGATCAGATGTCCTGTCTCATCGCACTAAAAACAACTAGTCTTTTTACATGTTAACAAGTCTTTCTCTAAAGTTGCCCCCATCGCGCGGAAAACCCTATGAAGCTCAAAAGGTGATTAGCCATAGGTGAAATTACTGCGGCTACAGATGGAAGTTAGGCACTTCTTTGCCCTTCGACAGACGCCGTAGTCTCATCATGCCTACGGAACCATGTCGCGATGAGGTTACCTGCCAGAAAGCCAGGAGCCCCGGAGACTCAGAAAAGAAGAAAACAAGGATCAAATCGAAAATAAAAAGAAAGATATATGGCTTTGGGGACTATGTTTTTCAAAATAAACTCTACTTTTGAAAATACTTCTTTTTTAAAACTTTTTTGAAAATAGTTTTCAAAAACTTTTTATCAAATCTGGTAACCTTCAGCTCTGATACCAAGTGTAACACCCCACCTCCGTTAAGGTCACTCACAAAGGGAATGCCTTAACTTTGATGGAGCGTTTTAGTAGATAGAACAGAATATTACAAGATTGATAAGTAGTACTTGAAAAAGAATTATAACTTTATTATAGCAGAAGCAGAAATAAGTTTGGTTACATCTTTCTAAATCATAATACTAAATCTCAAGTACACAATTATCAGTCTCATACAAAATCCTTCAGAATGTAAAGTTTCAAAGCCAAAATCCCCAAAATAAACTTCCATGAAAAGATAGAGTCAAAGACAAGCAATACTCCAAGCACTTCAAGAAGATAGAATCAGAATCAAGCTTCTATATTTCCACCCTGAGCACTTGGGGGGGAAACGGGAAGAAAAGGGGCAAAAACAAATGACGTCAGACATAAAGTCTGGCGAGTCCAGTGACATCCAGCATATAAACAGATAATATTATCATGACATGTAAATAAAGCTGGATGAGAGATTACATCAACAGGAATAACAGATATACTTTAATATAACAGAAGAAACAGAATGATGTAAACCAAGTTATGTTCCTTACTTACATCTTACTTCTCTGCACTAATAGTATAACAGGGTTAGTTGTTACCCTAATGTCTAAACTGAAACAGAACCGAAACAGAATAATCTATACAGAAACAGAATGCTAGTAATGGGCCTTCACCACCCCAACAGACAGAAGGTACAGAAGCAGAATACTAGTAATAGCCCTTTACCACCCCAATAGACAGAAGGTACGGAAACAAAATACTACTAATGGGCCTTTACCACCCAACTAATAGGCCTTTACCACCCCAACAGACAGAAGGTACGGAAATAGAATCGGAAACAGAATAATCCCTATGGAAATAAAATGTTAGAATTAGGTGTACACTAGTAATGGGCCTTTACCACCCCAACAGACGGTACCACGCCGAAACAAACAAGTGTTACCACCCAACAAAAACAGACGGTACCAACAGAAACAGACAGAACTAAGTGTACCCTAGGTCCTACTGTAATGACCCGCGTCTTCAAGGGTATTATAATTAATTTATCAATTATATAAATAGTGATTTAGAGAATATAATGGTCATTGAATTAAATAAGAGTGAATATTTAATTTAAATAATAATTAAATAATATATTTAATTCTGAAATAGTCGAAAATAGTGAATTGACAATATAATGTGAACTGGACAATTCAAAGTATATAATTCAGTTTAGTGTTGAATTATAATAACGAATATATTATATAAACGACAGTTGAATGTATAAATTATAATATAATTATAATCGAGCCTGTAATGGCGTGGTAGTTCGCTATTTGGCGATTTGAACTTCAACTGAATGTACAGAGTTCGTTTTAAATCGGATTTCTGTGAAACAAGAAACATGTGGATCTGGTGGAGCATGTCTTTCTAGTGGAAGAGAAAAATAAGGATTTAGTCGTGTAGATTTTGAGATATGTCCAAATCAAATTTTAAAATAGTCGCTATAGAATCGTTTATTGACCGTAACATTTTATTCGATATAACTAGAGATCGGGTTTGAAATTAGGAAAGGTTCTTTTGGGACATAACGATGATTTAATTTTTATAATTTTATAGTAACTTTTAATTAATTAAATAAGCAACTTTTTATTTGGAGTATTGGACACCCTGTCTCGACATTTTGGGGTTTCACAATATGAGTTACCCTACCGATATTTTTATATATTTGGGATCTTGGCACATTACCCGATTTAATGATATTTTCATATCAGTACATGAACAAACAGAGTTTCGCACAATGGGGTACTCTCGGATGTAAAACAAATATCCTAACCCTAGACTTCGTTCTCTGGATGAAACAAAGACACGGTTGCCTTTTATCAACAGCCGTTCATATGTGGCCTCAAAACGTGGATTCCAAACTACCTTTTAAAATTGAATCAACCTCATTCCTCCACGATTTAAAATCACTAGAGATATATATAAGCTCGTTACAAGAATCTCTTCACTTCCTGTATACTTTCCACTATGTTCGAACGGATTTCTGTTCGACGTTTTTGGGAGCCGCTGACTAGGGTACATCTACGACAACTGAAGGGGCACAGATTGGGAAAACCTTCAATAAATCAAAGAAGAAGACCCGCATAAATCAAAATCAAAATCAAAAGAAATAAACCAATAAATTTCTATAAATCGTATAGCGTATATATATGAGTTTGTGTTGATGTATATTTCAATCCCATATCCATTTTCTGGTGTTCGATGTTCCTTTTGAGGGTGCGGGTTCGCGACAGTGAGGTTAAGGTTCGAGAGTATTGAAATTTGGGGCTATGATTCTTGAAATCGAGTTTGGATTTGGGTTTGTGGTGGTGTGCGGTTTCGGTTGTGGTAGTTGTGGGGGATTCAGTGAATATTTCTGTCGATGGTTTCATGTTTACAGCGAGCAAAGCCTGAAGTCGCGGTTGAAGTTTTTAGTTCGAGTCCCCTGTGTTGGTGATGGAGTTGGAGAGGGAAGGAAGGGAAGTAGATCGGTGGTATTGGTTGTTGATTTTATGAAGTAGAGATGGATCTTGGTGGTTGCAAAGTTCGGCCAGAGGTGGTGTAAATGAACGGGTACCTATAGCTAAGTATTCGGAGAAGAAGGGAGCATTTGAGTTGGGCTTATACGGGTTTGGGCCAAGGTATTTAAGGGGTGAGGCCAAATAGATTAAATTCTAAGTTTCTATTTAACGTAAATGTGTATTAACTTGTAATCTAAATAACTTTATCTTACGTGATCAAAATTCAGTGAAACAGGATCCATTAGGATCGTATGGACGAGAGCTCCACAATGGAACTGACTGGGAGTAGATTGGAGTTCGTTTGAATTTATGGAGAAATAAACTGTTTGATTCAAATCAAACAACAGTTTATCGTTCTTTAACGATGAACTGCAAATGTGATTAAATCTCACTAACTCTGAACAGTTTATAATTTCATGTTGTATTTTTAGAACTGTTAAATATTGGCTGATTGACTGTGTGTTGACTGTTTGATTGAACTGCTAGTCAGTTAGTTGAATTTCTATATTGATTCTGTTCAACAGGATATATCGTATGGAACAGAAAGTGATGTTGATTTTGTTGTGTAACATCTGCGGATGCAGGGAAACAAGTTGGAGGAATCCGACTGGATTCCTCAATAGTTATTTTATTGTTTTTCATATATTTTGATATATGATGGGAATTATAACCTATTGTTGATTGTGTGTGTATGGACGATATTAGACATCGTAATTTGATATGTTAAACACCATGACATACCAGAATATTGGAAAGAGAATATTTATAAAATCAGAGGATTTATAAAAGAGAATATTTATAAATAGAATATTTATAAATAGGAATATTTATAAATGGAATATTTATAAATAGGAAATACGTTTAAGTGGGAATTATAAATGAATGAAATCTTTATAAATAGAATATTTATAAAGTGGATTACTTACTTTGAAAATAAATAGGATAAGATAATGAGATATTTATTTGTTAAATAAATAAGATACGATTAATGGATTATTTATTTGTTAAAGTAATAGGTTAAGATAAAGAGATATTAGCTTAGAAATTTACTAAGTTAAACAAAAGGATATTAACTAAGGGATTGAATAAGTTAAACAGGGGATATTAACTTAGGGATTGAATAAGTTAAACAAGGATATTGACTTAGGAAATTGAATAAGTTTTAAATAAGATATTTTTAGAGGAAATACTTAGAATAAATAAATAAGGTAATAAAGGAAACACTTAGAACTAAGTCATTAAAGAAGATATTTATTAAGGAATAAATAAGAGATTTTAAAAGGAATATTTGCAAACAATTTGCAAATAAAATAAAAAGGGAAATACTTGTTCAAGAAAACAAATAGGGTTATAAAGGAAATATTTGTTTAGATAACAAATAGATTATAAAGAAAATATTTATCCTTGGATAAATAAATAAATATATATATATAAGTCTAAACTTATATATGAAGAAGTAAACAGAAAAAGGAGCAGATTGATTTATAAATGATATTTATAAATTAAGTTAAATATTTGTCATTTGGATAAATAGAATATATAAGTCAGGACTTATATAAAGAAGTAAAAATCGATTTCAACATCGATGTTTGAAAAGAATAAGGACAAAGAATTAATCAGTTAGGGTTGACCATTTAGAGTAAAACCATTAGGGTTAATCAGTTAGATTTAGTCGATAGAGTTAAATCGAACTAGAGTTATTGGATAGAGTTAAATCGAACTAGAGTTATTGAATAGAGTTAAATCAAACTAGAGTTATTGAATAGAGTTAAGTCAAACTAGAGTTATTCAAATGGAGTTAATCGAATTTAGTTTATTCGAATAGATTCGAAGTGAGATAATCGAATAAGAGTTATTCGAAGTGAGATAATCGAATCAGAGATATTTGAAGTGAGATAATCGAATTAGAAATATTCGAAGTGAGTTGATCGAATCTAGTTATTTGACATGAGTTAAATCGAGTAAGATTTATTCGACGAAAGAGATTATCGAACATAAGTTATTCGGATGTAAGTTATTTGAAAAAAAGTTAATCTAATAAGAATTAAATATAGTTAAAGTTAATCGAATAAGAGTTATTAGAAGAGAGTTTTTCGAATAAGAGTTATGGAATAAGAGTTAACCAAATAGGAGCTGATAAATTAGTTGTTCGTTATTTATTCGAGTTAGGAAATAAGAGTTAGATTAAAGTTATTATATTTCAGAAGAAGGAGATTATAACACCACTGTTATAATCAAATGATTCTTTAATGGAGTTGGACTCGTAAATTATATCCGGAAGTTACGTAAGGAAGTGTTAAAGAGTTAAAAGATGAACTTACCCTATTTCGAGATTTGAAATGTTGTTCAGTTAAGGTCTGAGAGGTAGTTATACCCCAACTTGATTGACTGCATTTTTAATTAAGAAATGGTTATGATTCGAGTGTGAAGTGGTTAAGTGGATTTAGTAATTTAGTATAGTGGTTTGAGTCGTCATCGCAATATAGTTTTAAACATCTGTTTAAATTCCAATTAAGAGGTTTTGGAAATGTTTTCCAAACGAGAATCAGAAATGTTTTCTGATAATAGAAAATAAGAATTTAGAATATATGGAAACAGAAGATAAGTAAATTTATGAAATAAAGAGATAAAGGTTGAGTGATGATTGATCGATATAATTTCCTCCTGGAAATAATATCATTGGTTGCACACCTGTTTTTCTTTGATGGTTAAATCATAGACTATCGAAGTATTGACCATTTTAACGTTGTTAATATGGAGAGACCGGTTGGATTATTATCCAAAGAATCACTCTGTATTGGCATAAGCATTGCGAATCATATATGCCAAAGATAATTGAAGACGGAGTAAAGTGCAAGGGCTATTGTATAAGTCTTAGATAACAGTGCCTAAGATGGATGTACTGAATAGTGCCTTCGGTTCATCCTGTTCCTGGATGACTTGTATGGACGAATGTCTAATAGAGTATTTCCAAAAAGGTCACGTACATTGATTTCTTCAACCGTACTAAGAGTGGAAGCGGAGAAGGAAACTTCTTTAGCTAACACGTAATGTACTGTTGTAGACGTCAATTAGTGGTTTTCGATGGATCTGACAATGTGGCATTCGAAGTGAATCGGATGTGATGATAAGGCGTAACCTCAAGGCTCATCAACCGGTAAATGACAGAAATCAGGCAGGTAGCACGGCTATGTAGGTCGCACCCATTAGGGTGTATAATCACCTGATCTAGATGTTATAACCCGGAAATGCGAGGCAGTTTAAAAATTTTATTTTGGTAATTTTGATGAAGTTCGAACATTTAAAATAGATTATTTTAAATAATCTAGACGAGAAATTCATTTTGAATAGAATCCGAATGTATACAATTATATAGATCATCGTTAGAATATATATTTTATTTTAATTATAAAAGGAATTGAAAATGGCGCGGTAGTTCGATAATTCGATTTCAAATTTCAATTGAATGTACCGGGTGCAAAATAAACCGGATTTTAGCGAAACCAAAAATAATAGAATCTGTTTAAGAATATCTTTCCAACGAATCCGAAAAATCAAAATTTCATAGCAGGAATCAAAATGTATGCCCAGTTGAAAATTCAGAATAGTTGCTATGGAATTCAGGCCCTTAAAATGGAAAATTTGCAAACGACCTCCGATTTCGACGAAACCACTTTTGTCGGGTCCGAGATGTCAAGTTATTGCTAGGTTTCAAATTTCGTAATTTTTCGAATCAATATGTGAGCGTGGCAATGGAAAACGTGTTTTGTCAATTTCGTTCGACCTGAAAAGGGCCATTTTTCAAACGGTCTCAGAATTCGATGAAACCAGTTTTGTTCGGACCGTATCGTCAATACGAAGCTAGAAAATATTTTTCGGGAATTTCTAGATTTCGTATGTGGCCCCAGTAAATTGAAATGTGCGTTTAAATTGAATATATAAATATTTATACTTTAATTTCAACGAAAACTGATCGAAACGATAGAATCGGCTTGCAAAACATTTCCCATTGTGTTCAGAACGGGGGTAATTAGCTAGGGACGATAGTCGTTGGGTTTGATTTAGAGTTCAGACAAAAATTCCACATTAAAGAAATTTATTGAATTAAATAATAATATATTATTAATATAAATGCCCCCTTCCACGTTGGAAACCCTCCATCTCGTTTCAGAAATTACCACGCCCCCCTTTTCTCTAATTCCATCGCTCCCTCCAGATCCACGCATCGTCGTTCCCCTCGGTCTTCCACCTCGCTCAGCCTTCGCCTCCGCCGGGCATGGCGCACCCGATCTTGCCCCTCCCCATCTCGAGTCCCCCACGCCCATGACCCCCATTCAACTGGAAACCACCGGCACCGGCATATGAGGGCCCCACCGCGAGCCTGAGGCGTTTCCACCGCCACCTGGAGGACTGCCTCGCCTCTCCTGCCACCTCGAGACGCTGGTGCTACTCCCCCTCTGGTCGTGAAGCCTCCGACAACCCAAAACAGTGAGTTTTGTCCCCTTTTTACTTTGATTTTTAGGTTATAAAATCATGAGATGTTTAGCTATAAAAGTAAAGATATTTATTCATAAGAAAGGTTTAATTTTTCACTACAGAAAGGTTTAATTTTTAAAAGCAAAAGGGTTTAAATTTTTAAAGGAGAAAAATATATGATTTTTAACACTATAAAAATATAATCTTTTCTATATAGGTAGCGATAGAAAAATATAATCTTTGTACATATAATTTTGAAATAAAAATAATACCTTTATTTAGATAAATATATGATTTTTCATTTGTTAAAGGTGAGATTTTTATCATATGAAAGGTGATATTTTTAACATAGAAAAGTATTGATTTTTAACATAGAAAAGTGTAATTTTTATAACTAGAAAATAATAGATTTTTATTTAGAGAAAAGATTTGATCTTTAGTTATTCAAAGATTTTATTTTTAGTTACAAAAGAAAAGATAAAAATTTTGTAAGTGAAAAGGATAAGATTTTTATACAGTAGAGATTATAAAAATATAATTTTTATAAAGTAGAAGTATTAAAAATCTGATTTTTATATAATAGAGATATAAAAATATTATCTTTATATATGTAGCGAATAAAAATATTATTTTTAGTGAAGTAAAAATAAGTTTTTTTACATATAAAAATATAGTTTTAATACAGAAAGAAGCGTTGTATAGATATATAAAGTAGAAATAAAAATATGATTTTTATTTATTGAAATGAAATAAAAATATAATTTTTATTTGAACAGCGTGAATAGAACTGCATTAGAATGTCAAGCAGATCCAAATGGTTCAGCAGTTCAAAAGCAAAGCACGACGGAGTGGAACCCTCTGTGTGAATTTCTCACTTTAAATTTTCTTTTCTAGTTTAAATTATATACTAGGATGGAGACGGTGCTTTGTAGCACCCTTCGTCCACAGACCATGGACGGCTTGTATGCTTGTTTGATGTGTTGTGAAATTTGTTTGTGATGTTGATGTGAAATCAATAATAAAATGTAGATGGTAGAAATAATTTAATTATCGTTAAAAATATAATTTTTAACGTGAATGTGAATAAATAAATATTCATTTACAAACCAGACTGTTTGTTTATGTACACCTATTTGAAGGATATTGATTGGGATGATAAATTTTACACATCGCCCAACTGCACAAATAATATTCAGTGTTTGTTGATTTGAAACCCCACACGGGTGTTGGGATGATATTTGGCGTACACTAATCCCAATTATTTGACAGTATGTAGATCGATTGGTCGACAGGCTGTGTAAGCGTTTATTATTTATATTTGATGCTTATACACTTGTATGGTGCACTTTGGATGATGTTTGATTGTTTATCGTTGCTATTATATACATGTGTTGTATGGAATCCATATAATTAACGTTATATGGTAATTGATTGGGCCTCATTCCAATTGGGGAAAATAAAGAATATTAAAATATGAAAATAGTCATGTGTTGACGATATTCATGTGTTGAAAATATTCATGTGTTGAGTAAAATATTTTAACAATAAAATTTACATCTTTATCATATTTAAGTTTAGAAACTACCTTACGGTTGGAGTCTGATTAAAAATCAAACGATAGATACCCTAATTTTATAAAATATATTGCATAACAAAAATAGTCGTGTGTTGACAGTACTCATGTTCAAGATTAGTCATGTGTTGAAGGAAATATAGATTCATGTGTTGAATAGAATAAATATTCATTTGTTGAATAAAATAACGAATTTATTGAAATATATAAAGCCGTGTTGATTAAAGTTGTGCTATTTTGACGTGAACGATATTTATATCGATTATATTCGTTTTTATAATGCATATAGAAAAGATAGTGATTTCAAAATATAACGTTTTGAAAATATTATCATTTATATAGTAATGATATGAAATATTCAATTTTGATTTGAAATTGAATATAGAGTTGAAATGGTTTTGAAAACGAAGTTAAAACGATTTATAAAATACGTCTTAAAAGGAAATCGATGAAATATATATATATATATTATATAATGGCCTAAATAGAACGCGCCGCGCCGCGGTAGTTTGTGAATTTCGACCATTGACTTCGAATTGACGTTACGGGAGATCCGACCGTCGGATTCTCTTGAAACTGGAACCATTGGGTTCGTATCGAAAAGAGCTTTCCAATGAATATTCGAAATTTGAAATCTAACGGTTGGATTTGGAATTTTGTCCAAATCAAATTTGGAAAAGGTCGATGTAAGTTTAGTTCGATGGCCGTTGATAGAAATCGACTGTATGGGCCTTGATAAAATTATTAAAAATATTAATAATTAGTGTAAAATTATAATATGTGAATTGGAAAGAACTGGGATGAAAAATTCCACATTTGAAAGGATAAAAATAGATTTTTATCGAAATGAACTAGTTTTGAACTAGAAATAAAAATCAAACTATTTTTAAATAAATAAATTGAATTTGAATTGGTTTTGAAAATAACCAAAATTTGCAATATATATAAAGTGGAAGTGGATTTGAATCGAAATTGTCTTTGGAGTGTTTCGATGTTGGATTCCGTGATTATACAGATATTGTTATGGGAATTTGAAAGATATACTTATATCGTTATTTCCAATACGATATTTGTTGGTTTCAGAATTTGATACTGAATATAAGCCAATATATTTTCTTTTCAGAGCCTTGTATTTAATATCAAAAGTGATTTTGGGTTTATCGTGAATCGTGTTTTAGACGACATCGGTTCTTTAACCCAGTTAAAGATTAAAACTAAGTGGAGTTTTAATGAATCTGTAATTAGATTGAAATGTGAATTGATAATTTAAATTATCAAATTTGGAAAGTGATCGAGAATGGAGTATCGCCAGTTTTGCTCCAAGGCGATAGTTAAATTTTTAATTAGATTTGAATGTGAAATGGTAATTAATTTTACCGATAACACTGTGGTGTCAGATATGGAGTATTGCCAGTTTTGCTCTAAGGGATGAATAGGTTGGGATTGGGAAATAAAATAAATAATTACTTCGGTGTGGTTCGCTAATCCCGACTATTTTGGAAAACCATAATATGGTTTGAAATGATATCCAAAGGAAGGTTAAAGAATAAATTTAGAAGAATTTGTCTTTGATAAAATTAATGGGAACCTTTCCCTAAGAATGTGTAAATTTGAATAAAAGAATATTCTTAATTGGAATGAGGCGTATGTTGTGTTTGTGTAGCACATGTTTATTATGTACGCGGGTTATTCGGAAAGGCCGGGTTTCTACCCATTCTGAATAATCGATTCGACGATAAGTCGAAGATGAAGACGGTGGTTAAAGACCGAAAGTCTTCACATCGTTTGGGTGATTACTGATGATCTTGATTGGGCTGTACACCCAAGATGAGGGAATCAGTCGGTGATCGTCCAGGCGTACTTAGAGATCGATGGATATGCGAGAAAAGTGCCTCTGGTTTCGTTCAGACCCAGAACGAACTTGTAAATGGACTGTGTGTCTGACATTGGATTTTATCCTATGCTGACTGATCTCTATTGAATATACATCTGTTTGGCGACGAAGAATTTATTATCTTGCTTAACGCCCTTCTCTGAGACGTACGAGCTCAGAGGTTGTATATCGATGGACATCAGTCGCATGGAGTGAATTGCCTGTGTGGCATGCCTAAGTGGCAAATGATCAAGGCTTCTATTGAAAAGCAAAGTCTTGTGGTTGATGATCAAAGCACGGCCGGTGTGGCGCTGCTTTGTGTATAGTGTGAATTCGCGAGCCTCACAACTCGGTATGAGTCAAAAACGGGATAGTGACTGCTGGGAGAGCATGACGTTTCTTTCTAGATAGCGGTAGTGTTAGTGCTTAACCTGGCTGATATTTATATACTTTTCACCTTTGTGGTTGTTGGAATGCGAGGCGCCTCGGATATAGGTCTGTTGGGACCGGTGTAACGACCCAAGGATTTCGGCCTTGGAAATCGACATAAATACCTTCACTGTAACACATGCCGATCCTCCAAGCACCGAAACACTGGATAGTTATTAGAAAGAAATTAGAGGGTGAGATAAGAAAGAAAGAAATATTAGAATAGAAGAAGAAGAAGAACACAACACAGAGTCTCACATCGCAGCGGAACAAAATATAATATAGAAATAAATCTTTATTTAGAGCTTTCAAAAATACTTACAATATCAGAGTACATCACACCACGGGACAGTTATAGTATCCTGTTCCCATATAAAACACACAGCGGAATGGTAGCTATATAATATCATACGTCAGAACATCTCCAGCTCGTCTCTGGACTTCACAGCATTCGATAACCTGAA
The DNA here is from genome assembly GCA_030737875.1 of Allium sativum. NCBI lineage: Eukaryota > Viridiplantae > Streptophyta > Magnoliopsida > Asparagales > Amaryllidaceae > Allium > Allium sativum. The sequence goes on along the minus strand of CM060918.1, from coordinate 190,599,267 downwards.
CCTGTACACTCCGGGCTAACCTGAGCATTTACAAAACACCGGGTCAGTCTGGTGAACCAGAGTGGGATAAACTCGCACAGTATTAAGGGTATCACACAACTTGATTTTAAAGTTAAAATCCATTCGAAAGAAAAGAATAATCGTAAGACCGAATCCACACATAAGCACAGATAGTTTTTACCTTACGATAACCCAAACCAGTTTTGAAACCAATATCTTGTCTGATATTATAATAATGTCTAAATACAAGTAAATAGAAATCTAGTAGAACGCTTGCATCTCACGCTCTACATACATAGTATACAAACAAAAACCGCAGGCGCTTATTGGAGATTGGATTCCAACTCTGACAAGGTATGGGACCACCTGCCGATCGTGTATCTCTAGAGACGAGTACATTGGGTTCAACAAGAACGTCTTACAACCCGGCCCTCACATGACCGACCACTCATTTCGCTTGAGTGTATCGAATGTATATCACCGACGGTTGGGATCAACAACCGTCTCCCGAAAAGGGACAGCATCGAAATATAGATTTAAGAATAAATAGGAATTTCTCTAGATAGATGATTATACACCCTAATGGGAGCGACCCACATAGCCATGCTGCCTGCCCGATTTTTGTCATTTCCCGGTTGATGAGGCTTGAGGTCAGAGTTTAGTTTTGAAACATCTTATCACCATTCACTTTGAATGCCCCATCGACAGATCCGTCAGATATCACTAATTGACGTCCACAAAAATACTCTAGCAGTTAAGCTAAGAGAACGACAATCCTCCGCCAACAACTATAGCACATTTTAAGAAATCAACGTACGTGACTCATTGGAAATACTCTGTTAGACATCCGTCCATACAAGTCATCCAGGGACAGGATGAACCGAAGGCACTCTCCTACCACATCCATATAGGAATCACCCCATGGATCAGTAGCGAGAAGTCCTTGCAACCAGTAGAATCCAACCACGATAGAATCACAACTTATCTCTGCTTGCCAGGCAGAGAATATTAGTGGTCCTTCCGTTTATGAAAATCCACGGTCTTCACTGCTCCATCTCGATCATCTTCTGATATCTTCACGTATTTGTTGGTCGGAATGGTTTTCGAATAAATTCGATCCTGGTCTTTCCGTGCCAACAATCGTATTGGACAGATTTGATAGTCGGTGTTTTAACTATCAAAATATACAGTGTTTAAATCATGACACTCCAATGAGTTCAATGATTCAGTATTCAGCATCACTTGGCCTTTTAATTAAAACAAACTGATTCACTTCTGTTTAATTAAACTTCTAACTCTTTTAATATTTTAAAAATACGATATTTGAAATCTTAAACAAATAAACAAATGTTCTCAAAACCCTTTCTTGTTATTTCGTAGTAAAATAACATATAACCGTATTCAATTCCCACTTAATTCTCCTTTCAAAACATTTGTTACATCCTTCTTTATTGTATAACTTGGGAAATTTATTCAACTCATTATTCGTAAACGATGTTACGTAATATCTTTTATTCCATCCTTGAACAATAACTAATATTGATTTGTATAAAACTAAACTTTACATCTCCTTCCTACTAATTTCCTTTACTTTGGATCTCTCATTATATATTCTTCTATTTTTCAACAAACGATGCATTATTATTTCACTAATGGAAATAATAAATTATCACTAACCTCTCCTACGATTACTAACTCATAGCATCTTCAGATAATCCCGGTGTCGTTCAAGTTGGGGTATTTTAATTACCTCTCAGACCTTGGTCAACAACGTTCTTATCCTCCGATAAACATAAGTTGTAATCAAAAACCAATATTCCATTCTATTCTCAAAACAAATTTCCATTTGATTTCATTTCACCTCGATTACTTTTGAAAAGTAATTTTCTAAATTATTATTACTTAAAATAATAATTTATTTCAATCAATAACTACATTAGTAGTTAATTCCTTTATTAACTAAATTAAATGGTAAATCCCCCTTAAAACTTTATTTAAATTTAAACAATATTCATTTAACTTTTTAATCAAAACACATTAATTTGATAAACAACTCCAATTCAAACTGGTCGATTTAATTAACTCAAAACTCGATTCTCTCATTAACTGATTCTAATTAATCCTCACTTTAAATTTATTAAAAATATAATTAATTTAAATAATGCCATTAAATGCTTCTCAACAAACCAATTATCCAAAATTAACTATGCGACTTTATTTCTTATCTTGTACATATAAATCTGATTTACATCAGAATTTACTTAAAAAATCAATTAAAATAAATCAAATTCTTAAATAAATAAAGTATTTATTTATTTCTCTTTAATAACTTTGATTCAAAATAATATATTCAAAATCCAACTCCAGTTATAAAATAAATTTTATAACTTCATCTTTATCGATTCATCTGACGGTGAATCAATATCTATAAAATGATTGATTTTATAGGCCATACACTGCCAAATACCCAACCAATACCGCACATGGGTTTAAACAAACAGATATTGAATATTCAATAATCAACAATCAAATCAACACAATAAACATGACAGTTCATATGTGATAATATGAAAACAAATAATATTTTTGAGGAATCCGGTGGGACCCCTCCAACTTGTTCTTCTCTATATTCAAAGTGGTTATCTCAAATCAGACTGTTCAGTTTTGTTTAACTGATTAACTAAATAACGACCATTTAACACTAACCACAAGCAATCCAAACAATTCAACCATTTAAAAACGTTTATAAATAAACGTGACCAACCAAGGTGAGTTGCCTTTATTGGAACCAATCGTTAAAAATAACGATTTGGTATTCACTGAAATTAAACACAGTTTAATTTCATCAGTTAAATCAACAAACAAATGTATAACTAGCAAACAGGCAAACATCAGCAAGCAGGGCACACAAAATAAAAACCCAATTTATATAAAATATAAATGGGAAAACAGAGTGAGTTTAACTCACCTTGATTTGATTTTGTCGATAAATCAGCTTGTTTCAGTCGAATTAACAGCGTTTACTTTAACCGAGAAATCCAGCTGCTGTCTACCCTGCTCAGTCCCTATCCATTGCGTAGTACTCGTCTTTACGGTCCCGGTGTTTTTCGTTTCATCGAATTTTGAACACATTTGTACTTGGTATCAATATTTGAAATTTTATAAACTTTAAAATAAGAAACTTTAAAATAAAATAAACTGGGCCTTACTGTTTAAACCCCATCCAACCCATAACGTGAAAAACCCGAACCGACTTCCCTTATACCCTAAAACCATCGGTCCCCAAACCCTTATTTTCATTTTCATCAAATCGTCCGCCGCCACCAACATCAGAGAAAAAGAAAAAAATGGCAAACCCTTTACCGAAACCCCTTCCTCGTCGAACCCCTTCTGGCTTCCACCCTCGGTCGCTTCGCCACAACCCTGCGTCCCTGACCTCTTCCAGCAACCACAGCGTCACCCCCTCCCCCCCCCCCAATTCCAAAAAGCTAAGTATATTTTCTCTAAATTTAATTTCGGTTTTAATTTCCTTTTCGGTTTCCCTATTTGCTGTGTTTATATGGTTTGTTGTGGCAACTTCATCCCTCTGCTTGTGTATTAATACTTGTGGTTTACTGTGATTTCGAATCATAGGTTTTTTTAGGCTTAGTTATTCCTAGATTTTAGGCATTTACTTTTGCTGTGAGATCAAAACTGTTGGTGATTGAAACTGGGTTTGTGTGCGTGATGTTTTAACAGTGAATATGGAGATTTTCGGTTTGATTCATCATGTATTGTCTTGCTGGTTTTGTACTATCTGAGTACAGCTTATCACATTCAATCTCAGATTTGGATATTATGCAGTAGGATAGCTCATTGCCACTAAAGATTTGATGTAAAAATATATACCTCTGTTTTCTTTAATCATTTTTATTTTACCTCTTAGCTGTTCCTAGGATAGGCTAGATACAGCTATGCATGGTTCATTCATATGGTCTTGTCTGTTCACCTTGTATATACAAAACCATTTAATGGTATTTTTGTATTGGCACTTGGCTATTGACTTGTTTATTTCATGTCTAGATTTGAACCAATGTACATATACATACATCAGACAGGATTCTGCACATGAGATTTTCTAGTTGTACACTAGCTGTTTTGATTTTGTTGAATCCATATCTTTCTCTTTCCTGAATATATATATATATATTCAGATTTTATTGGGTTTTGCGTTGGATTTCTCGGTTATATAAACACATGTATGAGCCATTTTCTGTCCATCTCAATTCAGAGATTCTGTTATGAAAATATAGATTTTATGTCTCATTTTAAATATAGTGCAGGATTTGAAAACACATGTATATAATACATATATTTGTTTTCCCTTAGCAGATTTGATGTAGAGAAGTATCAATAACTTAGTTTTCGTGTGTACTATTCTTTATTTGATCCAGTTGTGCATTTTACTGTTTATGCGGCATTTTCTACCTTTGAAATCCTTTACTTTATATACATCAATATATATATATATATGTACTAGCTACTAATAGCTGTTTTTATTTTCCTTTTTAGGTTGATTTCCTGATGACGGAAGTGCTGAAATATCGCAATGGATAGTGGTGCCTTGACGGCTGCGCTACCAGGCAGTGAAGATTTTGTTGTCCAAATTTCTTGTTCAAGTTTGTTGTGTATATATTGTTTTGGTGAAATGGCCGAATGTTTGTACTGATTTGTACTTAAGAATATTATACATAAAGATGTTACTGTTTCCATTAGCTGTTTTCGATTGTTGCAAATATTATTTTCCTTTGTACATCTTTATAGATTTGAACTGAGATATTTATGTTAGTCATCTCTAGTTGGACCGTACCCCTTGTGCATTCTTGTTTGTTTCTTTTTATCTCTTTATTATATAGATACATGTTTGTTTTCTTGGGATCGACCACTTTCAACTTTTCATATGTAGCCATTTGTTGAAATTGTGATTTTATGGAAATGGCTATTGCGTAAACTTTAATCGTGTATATATATATATGTATATATATATATATATTTACCTTGTTTATCCCGACTATTTTAAAAATATCTATATAGTATAACTAACATTCAAACAGTTGAATAAAATAAAGATAACCTGATAAAAAAATCTAGTATATTCAAATAAGATCAAGACAGATTTTCAAACTTGATATTCAAAAATTTGGTTAAACGATATCAACAAAAATCCTTAACTAATTTATTAAATAAACGTTATCGTTTATAAACGATTTCCATAACGACTATTTTAAAATTTGAACCGGATATAACTAACAAACTTTAACACGAAATCTCGATTTTTCTCCTTCATATGAAAAATATAATCAAATCAATTTCAACGTTTGCTGTTTCACAGAAATCCGACTTATATCGGACTCTGTATATCCAGTTGAAGTTCAAAACTCGAATTTACGAACTGCACGCCATTTTCATGCTCGATTTATAATATTATATAAATATATAACGTTCGAACTTCATTTTAAATAACGGGTTAAATATTAAATTCTATCGATATTCAAAATCTAATATTTAAATTAAATAAATTGAATTAAATATTTGATTGCCAAAAACACAGGTCGTTACATTCTTCCCCCTTAAAATAATTTCATCCTCGAAATTGCTAAGGTAAGAAAGAACGTTATAAACCCATTCATTTCCAAATCCAATTTATTTTAAATTGAAAACCAATTTATTACCGTATATAAATATTTTCAAAAATAACGAAAATTTTCTTTTTGTTCAAACAATTTCCTTGGGAGTTTTTAAACAGTTCAGCTCTTTCAAAAATCAAGTATTCCTTTTCAGGGTTCAAGACAACTTATTTTTCTCAAAGCAATTCAAAACAAGATTTTGGAGTAGTAATCCGTCACTTAGAAGTCGAAAATGAACACTAATGATGTGGCCAGCATCCTCAAAGTTATTTCCCAGCTACTTAAGTTAGTTCAATACTATATTACCTATCAACCCATATTTAAACATTTTGAAATCCTTTCAAAACACCACCTCAAAGTTTGTAAACAAATTTAAAATCTCCCAGGATCTTAAATTTCTCTTATATACAATCCAAGTTCATTGACAACACCTTTCCCATATTTAGGAATTTTATTTCAAATTATAATTTTAAATTTCAGATTTAATGAATCTGCTTTTATTTTTTTCGAATTCTAATTGGTTATCTATATAACCATTTCAATTATAATCAAACACACATCCAATATACTATAATACTTCAAATATTAATCATTCTTTTATAATAAAAAAAACTGGGTAAAATTATTTCATTTACCCTCTTTCAAAACATACTGTATCGGTTTATCGTACTTGAGTGTTTAGAAACCCCTATCAATACAGTGGATCAAACTGATCGATTAGAACTCATAAACTACTCAACCAATAAATCTCCACAATATAAAACAATTTTTATAAAATCCACAAATACGTTCACTCGTATATATACACTCAACTCAATCTAGGGTATTGATAACCCCATCTCTACTAAGTCACGCTACAGAGCCAAGGTAATTAATTAACCTTTAGCTATGATACCACTGTAACGACCCAAGGATTTCGGCCCTGGAAATCAACATAAATACCTTCGCTGTAACTCATGCCAATCCTCCAAGCACCGAAACACTGGATAGTTATTAGAAAGAAATTAGAGGGTGAGATAAGAAAGAAAGAAATATTAGAATAGAAGAAGAAGAAGGACACAACACAGAGTCTCACATCGCAGCGGAACAAAATATAATACAGAAATAAATCTTTATTTAGAGCTTTCAAAAATACTTACAATATCAGAGTACATCACACCATGGGACAGTTATAATATCCTGTTCCCATATACAACACACAGCGGAATGGTAGCCATATAATATCATACGGCAGAACATCTCCAGCTCGTCTCTGGACTTCACAGCATTCGATAACCTGAACATGTACACTCCGGGCTAACCCGAGCATTTACAAAACACAGGGTCAGTCTGGTGAACCAGAGTGAGATAAACTCGCACAGTATTAAGGGTATCACACAACTTGATTTTAAAGTTAAAATCCTTTGGAAAGAATAGAATAATCGTAAGACTGAATCCACACATAAACACGAACGGTTTTTAACTTACGATAACCCAAACCAGTTTTGAAACCAATATCTTGTCTGATATTATAATAATGTCTAAATACAAGTAAATAGAAATCTAGTAGAACGCTTGCATCTCACGCTCTACATACATAGTATACAAACAAAAACCTCAGGCGCTTATTGGAGATTGGATTCCAACTCTGACAAGGTATGGGACCACCTGCCGATCGTGTATCTCTAGAGACGAATACACTGGGTTCAACAAGAACGTCTTGCAACCCGGCCCTCACATAACCGACCACTCATTTCGCATGAGTGTATCGAATGTATATCACCGACGGTTGGGATCATCAACTGTCTCCCAAAAAGGGACAACATCGAAATATAGATTTAAGAACAAATAGGAATTTCTCTAGATAGGTGATTATACACCCTAATGGGAGCGACCCACATAGCCATGCTGCCTGCCCGACTTTTGTCATTTCTCGGTTGATGAGGCTTGAGGTCATAGTTTAGTTTTGAAACATCTGATCACCATTCACTTTGAATGCCCCATCGTCAGATTCGTCAGATATCACTAATTGACGTACACAAAAATACTCGAGCAGTTAAGCTAAGAGAACGATAATCCTCCGCCAACAACTATAGCACGTTTGAAGAAATCAACGTACGTGACCCTTTCGAAATACTCTGTCAGACATCCGTCCATACAAGTCATCCTGGGACAGGATGAACCGAAGGCACTCTCCTACCGCATCCATAAAGGAATCACCCCATGGATCAGTAGCGAGAAGTCCTTGCAACCCGTAGAATCCAACCATGATAGAATCACAACTAATCTCTGCTTGCCAGGTAGAGAATATTAGTGGTTCTTCCATTTATGAAAATCCACGGTCTTTGCTGCTCTATCTCGATCATCTTCTGATATCTTCACGTATTTGTCGGTCGGAATGGTTTTCGAATAAATTTGATCCCAGACTTTCCGTACCAACAATCGTATTGGACAGATTTGATAGTCGGTGTTTTAAATATCAAAATATACAGTGTTTAAATCATGACACTCGAACGAGTTCACTGATTCAGTATTCAGCATCACTTGGCCTTTTAATTAAAACATACTGATTCACTTCTGTTTAATTAAACTTCTAACTCTTTTAATATTTTAAAAATATGATATTTGAATTCTTAAACAAATAAACAAATGTTCTCAAAACCCTTTCTTGTTATTTCGTAGTAAAATAACATATAACCATATTCAATTCTCACTTAATTCTCGTTTCAAAACATTTGTTACATCCTTCTTTATTATCTAACTTGGGAAATTTATTCAACTCATTATTCGTAAACGATGTTACGTAATATCTTTTATTCCATCCTTGAACAATAACTAATATTGATTTGTATAAAACTAAACTTTACATCTCCTTCCTACTAATTCCCTTTACTTTGGATCTCTCATTATATATTCTCCTATTTTTCACCAAACGATGCATTATTATTTCACTAATGGAAATAATAAATTATCACTAACCTCTCCTACGATTACTAACTCATAGCATCTTCAGATAATCCCGATGTCGTTCAAGTTGGGGTATTTTAATTACCTCTCAGACCTTGGTCAACAACGTTCTTATCCTCCGATAAACATAAGTTGTAATCAGAAACCAATATTCCATTCTATTCTCAAAACAAATTTCCATTTGATTTCATTTCACTTCGATTACTTTTGAAAAGTAATTTTCTAAATTATTATTACTTAAAATAATAATTTATTTCAATCATTAACTACATTAGTAGTTAATTCCTTTATTAACTAAATTAAATGGTAAATCCCCTTTAAAACGTTATTTAAATTTAAACAGTATTCATTTAACTTTTTAATCAAAACGCATTAATTTGATAAACAACTCCAATTCAAACTGGTCGATTTAATTAACTCAAAACTCGATTCTCTCATTAACCGATTCCAATTAATCCTCACTTTAAATTTATTAAAAATATAATTAATTTAAATAATGCCATTAAATGCTTCTCAACAAACCAATTATCCAAATTTAACCATGCGACTTTATTTCTTATCTTGTACATATAAATCTGATTTACATCAGAATTTACTTAATAAAATCAATTAAAATAAATCAAAGTCTTAAATAAATAAAATATTTATTTATTTCTCTTTAATAACTTTGATTCAAAATAATATTTTCAAAATCCAACTCAAGTTATAAAATAAATTTTATAACTTCATCTGTATCAATTCACTGACGGTGAATCAATATCTATAAAACGATTGATTTTATAGGCCATACGCTGCCAAATACCCAACCAATACCGCCCATTGGTTTAAACAAACAGATGTTGAATATTCAATAATCAACAATCAAATCAACACAATAAACATGACAGTTCATATGTGATAATATGAAAACAAATAATATTTTTGAGGAATCCGGTGGGACTCCTCCAACCTATTCTTCTCCTATATTCAAAGTGGTTATCACAAATCAGACTGTTCAGTTTTATTTAACTGATTAACTAAATAACGACCATTTAACATTAACAACAAGCAATCCAATCAATTCAACCATTTAAACACGTTTATAAATAAACGTGACCAACCAAGGTGAGTTACCTTTATTGGAACCAATCGTTAAAAATAACGATTTGGTTTTCACTGAAATTAAACATTGTTTAATTTCATGAGTTAAATCAACAAACAAATGTATAACTAGCAAACCGGCAACCATCAGCAAGCAGGGAACACAAAATAAAAACCCAATTTATATAAAATATAAATGGGAAAACTGAGTGAGTTTAACTCACCTTGATTTTATTTTGTCAATAAATCAGCTTGTTTCAGTCGAATTAACAGCGTTTACTTTAACCAAGAAATCCAGCTGCTGTCTGCCCTGCTCAATCCCTATCCATCCCGGTGTTTTTCGTTTCATCGAATTCTGATCACATTTGTACTTGGTATCAGTATTTGAAATTTTATAAACTTTAAACTAAGAAACTTTAAAATAAAATAAACTGGGCCTTACTGTTTAAACCCCGTCCAGCCCATCACGTGAAAAACCCGAACCCACTTCCCTTATACCCTAAAACCATCGGTCCCCAAACCCTTATTTTCATTTTCATCAAATCGTCCGCCGCCACCAACATCAGAGAAAAAGAAAAAAATGTCAAACCCTTTACCGAAACCCCTTCCTCGTCGAACCCCTTCTGGCTTCCACCCTCGGTCGCTTCGCTACAACCCTGCGTCCCTGACCTCTTCCACTAACCACGGCATCACCCCCCAATTCCAAAAAGCTAAGTATATTTTCTCTAAATTTAATTTCGGTTTGTATTTCCTTTTCGGTTTCCCTCTTTGCTGTGTTGATACGGTTTGTTTTGGCAACTTCATCCCTCTGCTTGTGTATTTATACTTGCGATTTACTGTGATTTCGAATCATATGTTTTTTTTAGGCTTAGTTGTTCCTAGATTTTAGGCGTTTACTTTTGCTGTGAGATCAAAACTGTTGGTGATTGAAACTGGGTTTGTGTGCGTGATGTTTTAACAGTGAAAATGGAGATTTTCGGTTTGATTCTTCATGTGTTGTCTTGCTGGTATTGTACTGTCTGAGTACACCTTATCACATTCGATCTCAGATTTGGATATTATGCAGTAGGATAGCTTATTGCCACTAAAGATTTGATGTAAAAATATATACCTTTGTTTTCTTTAATCATTTTTATTTTACCTCTTAGCTGTTCCTAGGATAGGCTAGATACAGCTATGCATGGTTCATTCATATGGTCTTGTCTGTTCACCTTGTATATACACAACCATTTAATGGTATTTTTGTATTGTCACTTGGCTATTGACTTGTTTATTTCATGTCTGGATTTGAACCGATGTACATATATATACATCAGACAGGATTCTGCACATGAGATTTTCTAGTTTTACACTAGCCATTTTGATTTTGTTGAATCCATATCTTTCTCTTTCCTGAATATATATATATATATGCAGATTTTATTGGGTTTTGCGTTGGATTTCTCGGTTATATAAACACATGTTTGAGCCATTTTCTGTCCATCTCAATTCAGAGATTCTGTTATGAAAATATTGATTTTATGTCTCATTTTAAATATAGTGCAGGATTTGAAAACACATGTATATAATACATATATTTATTTTCCCTTAGCAGATTTGATGTAGAGAAGTATCAATAACTTAGTTTTCGTGCGTACTATTCTTTATTTGATCCAGTTGTGCATTTTACTGTTTACATGCGGCATTTTCTACCTTTGAAATCCTTTACTTTATATACATCAATATATATATGTACTAGCTACTAATAGTTCTTTTTATTTTCCTTTTTAGGTTGATTTCCTGATGATGGAAGTGCTGAAATGTCGCATTGGACAGTGGTGCCTTGACGGCTGCGCTACCAGGCAGTGAAGATTTTGTTGTCCAAATTTCTTGTTCAAGTTTGTTGTGTATATATTGTTTTGGTGAAATGGCCGAATGTTTGTACTGATTTGTACTTAAGAATATTATACATATAGATGTTACTGTTTCCATTAGCTGTTTTCGATTGTTGCAAATATTATTTTCCTTTGTACATCTTTATAGATTTGAACTGAGATATTTATGTTAGTCATCTCTGGTTGGACCGTACCCCTTGTGCATTCTTGTTTGTTTCTTTTTATCTCTTTATTATATAGATACATGTTTGTTTTCTTGGGATCGGCCACTATCAACTTTTCATATGTAGCTATTTGTTGAAATTGTGATTTTATGGAAATAGCTATTGCGTAAACTTTAATCGTGTATATATATGTAGATATATATATATATACCTTGTTTATCCTGACTATTTTAAAAATATCTATATAGTATAACTAACATTCAAATAGTTGAATAAAATAAAAATAACCTAATAAAAAAATCTAGTATATTCAAATAAGATCAAGACAGATTTTCAAACTTGATATTCAAAAATTTGGTTAAACGATATCAACAAAAATCCTTAACTAATTTATTAAATAAACGTTATCGTTTATAAACGATTTCCATAGTGACTATTTTAAAATTTGAACTGAACATAACTAACAAATTTTTACAAGAAATCTCAATTTTTCTCTTTCATATGAAAAATATAATCAAACCAATTTCAAAGTTTCCTGTTTCACAAAAATCCGACATATATCGGACTCTGTATATCCAGTTGAAGTTCAAAACTCGAATTTACGAACTGCACGCCATTTTCAAGCTCGATTTATAATATTATATAAATATATAACGTTCGAACTTCATTTTAAATAACGGGTTAAATATTAAATTCTATCGATATTCCAAATCTAATATTTAAATTAAATAAATTGAATTAAATATTTGATTTCCAAAAACACGGGTCGTTACAACCGGGAAACATGTGTTCAGGAATAACCAATCCTCAAAAGTAAGAGAGGACCGGCCCTGAAGATCCAAGGATCATAGTGGGGTCCTGGGACATTTGCTAGAGTTTCTCGAATCGGAGAGGAGCTTGCCCCTTGCCTCGACTCATGACGGAAATCCAATTTCCAATACGTGATATTGCGGTTTTATTTATGGAGCCTAGCATGGCGACATAGTGGTATGGGTCATTCATGCCGCCTATGATTGATATTTATGATTGAAATTGTTTTGACACTATACACTTATTATAGTATCAAATAATGTGTTTTAAACGTATAAAGCATGCTTTGGCTATTATAAGGTAAAAACCCCATCCTCCGGCTTGCGTTGCATTGTGTGATGGGACTTGGGTCTTATAATAGCTTCATTTTTCTTTATTTAGCATTGCGCTGTTTGTTTTATGCACTGGTATTCTTGGGAGGAAACCCGTTCCGTGTTATACGGCGTGGTCCCTTGATTTACAGAACTTTAAAATAAAGATTAGTAACTGTTTTAGTTCTCACACCAGTCACATGACTGACCTGGAGTTTATTGTTTTAACCTAAACTCTGGGTGCCCCTATTTTCCATACGGGCAGCTAATAGTTTTGGTTTTGCAGATTTATATTCACAGGATCCTTGTTTACAGCTGGAACGATACTCGGAAAGCTCTATATCCGTGTATCACCTTTAGTTGTGTTTTGTATTATTTTCCGCTGTTTTGTAATTTATTGTTATCTCTGATGTATATCGATTGTGTAATGTTTATTCACACTCTGTACATTCTTGTATCTGATGGAATTGTTGTAATAAACAATGAAATGTTCTTATGTTTGTGTTCTAATTTGTGTTGTTCTCAAGGCAATCCGGGCTTTCCTCACCGGGGAAGTTTGGGTCGCTACAGAGTGTTATCAGAGCTTTGGTTTACAGAGCTCGAGAACAAGACACATTAGAACCGAACGAAAGAATTCATCAGATATTGTATTAGTAATATCCAATTAGAATGACTCGTTAGAGATTGGATAAGTAGTATTCGAGAACGAGTGTGAAGAGTATATTTTTCAAATAAAACAATTTTTTTTTGAAATTTAAATCGTTTTATTCGTGTGACGATCCCAGAATCCGAGGGGCGGTATTAAGGATAATCATTGGAATATAACACATTAATCATCATAGCAGAGTACAGATAATAGCAAAAACAATAAATAGAATAATTTTACATGGATATGACAGCGGAATCACAACATGTAACAACATCAGAATAGCACAGCATAGGATATAACTTAGTAAATAAAAGGGAAGTGATCAGTCATCATCGCCAGAGGCGGAATACATACATGTAGTGAGACATAGTTGTTGGATCTAGAATAACCCTAGAGGGGGGGTGAATAGGGTTTTTCACAGTTTTTAACTGAATTAAAAACTTAACGAGATATATAATAATAAGCTGATCACAGAAAATAGCAGGAACTGAAATGCAGAAAATAAATCACACACAGATATACCCAGCTTCGGCAAAACCCTGCCTACTGCTGCATTTCTAAGGTTTCTACTAGGTGATAGAACAGATCCCGCATACAAGACCATGTACACTCGCAAACCCTGCTCCTATTCTAACCCTACGCTCAAATCCCTAGACTAATTCAAACCCCTGAATCAGATTTTCCCCAGATTACAAACCCGTAACCTGTAACTCAGATTTACAGACTCTGAAACTGACAGTCAACTCCTTGACTAAATCCCCCTAGATTTTACAGACCTAGAACTGTTAAGAAATGATTTTACAACACAATTTAAAAAAAAAAAAAGAATGAAAAAAAAATGTAAACCCTATTTCTTAAAATAAAAATAAAAAAGGAGTTTATATTAAAGGGGTCATCCCCTTTTCCCATTAAAAAACGGCCGGCCCATTTTCTTTTCTTGCTTCATTCTTCTGCCCGATCCTCTTTTGCCTCTGAGAAAAAATATGGCGGCTAGGGTTTTCTAGGGTTTTCTTCATTTGCCCCAAATCGATTCGGTTGCTGTCGAAATCAAACCTCTGATGCTCTAGTCTCTACGGCTTTCTGGTTCTTCGATTTGAGATGTTTTTCTCTGGCGTCGATCGAAACTGTGAGTGTATAAAAAGAATTTTCTTTTTGCTGCTTTGAATATTGATTGAATAGTTTCGATACTTTGCCAGTGATGTTATGGGTGTTATTTATAGGGTATTAGAAACCCTAAATCGTGTCTCTGATTTCACAAGTGATTTGGTCTGATTTCGGTGCTTTCCCTTTTTGACACTTTCAAATTAAAAAGCGATTCCTTGGCTTTGATTTTTGAGGTGAACCTGGACATGAATTTGCCTCACGAAAATTTATCTGGACATTGATTGATTGCGGTTTCCTTTATAAAAAAAATGCCAGAAATTGTTTGTTTCAATTCTTGAATTAGAAATGAAACCTTTCCTTGTATGTCATATAGATGTTGAGTTGATTGCAAACCAAAAACTTTATTCCATATATGATTTAATTCTTGGCATTCGAACTGAGATGATTATGCTTGATTTTCTGGCAATAAAAATACTGAAAACTGATTTGCCCCTTGCCATGTATGAGATATGCGATTTCTGGAAAAGATTGCAATCCCAAACCTGATTTGTAAAACAGTTTTCTTGCCAAATATTTCATCAGTGTACAATTAAAAAATCAATTCGAAAATGTTACCATACTTGAAAAAAAAAACTGTCTTGAAATCACACTTCCATTTCTAGAAGTAAACTGTGGTTTTGAAAAAAAATGAAACCAGTTTTAAAAACTTGTTCTTCTTTCCAAAAGATGATTTCTGGAAAAATAAAAAAACTTGCTAAAAAAAACTGGAAACAAATAATTGCTGTTGTGAGACCATATTTCAAAACCTTGCCGTGATCCTTGCCTTGCTTTGTTATATGCTGATTTTCTTGAATTAAGTTCTTGGCAAAAAAAAATTCTGTCGAATTCTTTCCACTGCATTAGAACTGCTGTGCAGTATTGAGCTTCATTGAATGATTAGCATGAACTTCAATATGCTTGCTTATGTTTGCTGCCTTGCATTTGATCACCATATTTACATGTATGTTGTCATGAGTTTTGTGCTTCAGCTTTATCATGCTGATTGTGTGAACATGTTGCATTCATCACCACTGTGTCTCCATCATGTGTTAACTCTGATTTGCTGAACCATTTCTATATCATGCTGCATGTATTTGTTTGAGTCTTTACTGTTTGCACTTGATCACTTGAAGACTGTAATGCTTCATGTGTATATTTGAGTTCACTTGTCCTGAAGTTGTGCATACTGCATTTGCTGTTTTTGACATTGTTGCTTCCAGAAATGCATTTCCAAGAACATCCTTTGCCTGAGTCTTACTGACTTGATTTGTTGCATATGAGCATGTTCGACCATGTTGTTCAACTGTCCAGTTTTGTCGTAGTTGTACACAATTGTTTGCTTGTATATGCTCCACTATTTGAGCTCAAATAATCTGCCATGTTAATGCTGTGTACACATGCACTAGTTCTTTGCTGCCATGTCTTATACGTCCCTTTGTTGAGCTATATACTTGCTGAAACTTCGTGACCCCGACTTGAGCTTGGTTGCATATGAATTTGCTGTTACATGTAAGTTCCTTCATTACCTTGACCATTTGTTGTAGCTTCACCATTCCACCATGCTGTGTGGCCATTGTGCTCGACCAAGAGCAGTCTTCATTATGCTGTGAGCATCCCTGAATCCTATCCACTGATTTGTAGTTTTGTGTTTGTCGAGCCTGTATATCACCTTGTATATGCATTTGAAAACTTGTATCACATTTGAACTGACTTGACCACACACAACAAAATGTTGCTGTACTTTCATGTGTTTGCAGAACCATGCACTTTTGTCCATTTTAATTTGGTGCACCATTGTATATTGTATTTGCACCTTCCATGCGTTTGAGCTAGTGTTTGCTTCCTTGGCTTTATTTCCTGTTTGTCACATCTTGACTATGCTGAACCATGGATTTGATCACCATGCATTTGTAATTGCTTTCACCATACATGACTGTTTTTGTGCATGTTTAACATGCAGCTCGGCCCATTTCATTTTGTCATGCTGTCCATGTTTTGAGCTGGTTTGTGTTGATGCCTTGATGTACACTTGATCATGGCTCGATCATTTTGACTTTGGTGATTTTTGACTCCATGTTGACTTTGCACTGTCCCTTACTTGTTGTGCACTGAGTCGAGCAGGTCCACGAGGCTACTCCTCAGCTGTACATTGATTGGCGTGGCAGTGCACACGTGTATTTATACACGTGTGTATATGCAGCCATCAGTCGGAAAAAAAATCAGATCGAGTCAGAAAAATGATGAGAAACACACCGAATTCTGAGGCAAATAAAATTTTAAAATTAAAATTTATATTCGCATATATTTAGTATTGTTTCTATTGCAGTGTACTGTGTGTTTTCTGTTTCATGTGACAGGTAAGCAGATGGAGACTGGACTGACAGTGAAGATGCTGTGAAGACAGAAGACTGAAGATACAAGACAGAAGATGAAGCAGCGTGTGTAAAAAGAATGTATAAAAGTTTGTATACTGAAATGTAAACTGAATGAATGTATGAGTGTTGCAGTGAGGAGCTGTGTATATATGAAATGTACTGATGTCTGTAATAAACAAGTTTGATTGAAATAAAATATCATTTTATTGTTGTCAAACGAACTTGTCTATTTTATTCTGTTTATATACAAGTACAAATATTCTGTGAATGTATAAATAGTGGAGTTACAAGAGTTGTACTGTTTGAATGCATGAAATAAAATATTATATTTAAATAAAATACTGTGTTAATATTTGAATGTCTGTACAGTAGTATTTCACTTAAATATAAATATTATATTCTTGTTTGATGTGAATATAAAACAGTACAGTGACAAACACATTTAAGATAATATATACTTGTTTGTTATCATCAAACAAAAATCATATAATTGTTATATACAACTACGTTATATACAACAATCTCCCCCTTTTGATGATGACAAACAAATAAAAGATTTTGAATATAATAAATGTGTTTGTTCGTGAATATTTGAACTCCCCTTATTTAAATGCTCCCCCTACAACATAAACTCCCCCTATAACTGTGCATGAGTGAAATGTATGAATAAATTTTCAAAATTATAAATATTTATAATATATTCACTCATAAATCAAAATCTCAACCCATTCTCCCCCTTTTGTTATCATCAAAAGGATACAGATTTTAAAATACAGATGAAAATTGACTAAAAACATAATTTCAGCCTAAGAGGAAGAACAGTCATCATAGATCTCAATCAGTCAAACAAAAATCATAATATTCTAAGAACAGGTGGCATATTTCACATTGTAGAAAATGACGGATATACGATGAATTTTATAAATTATGGAGAGAGTTAAAAAAAAATATTTTTCAATTATTTTCCAAAAGAATTTTATAAAAGATAAAGCACAAAATATAGTGGTGGATTTGGACTATAATTATAAATTCAACTTAAGTGATAAAATCAGATAATCTCAAATCCCGGTAGCTATCAATCAACAAAACATAATACGTCATAAAATTTCAACATATTTCACAGATTAGAAAGTGGATTGATAGGCTGGTTATTATAAACACCAAGAAGAATTTCAAATAAATTACAATTTATAGCACAATTTTCCTTTTTCTTTTTCTTTTTATTTTATTTAAGAGCACACTGACCACGCATAACCAGAGCTTGGATTTTTAAATGAAGTCAGTCGCAGCTTAAATTATAAGTTGTCTCTTAACCATGCATGACCAGAGCTTGGATTTTTAAATGAGGTTAGAGACACACTTATATATTTATTAAATACATTTATCATTTCACCTTTTAAAAGGAAAACACTCCTTGGTATAAAACCAATATATGGATGATAGAAAATGTGGTAGGTACAGAAATGGACTGTGAAATAAATTTCTAAATTAATTTTATTATGAAATATGACCAACTGTACCGGGATTATTGAAAATTTTCAATTATCACTAATTCTGAATAATAATATAACCACAATTCCATCACAAATATTTTCACTGTTTATTTAAAATGATTTTAAGAAAAATTAAACTCTCCACATTTATATAAAATCATAACGGATGGCAGAAGGATGATAAGTAATGAAGATTGCCGTGAAATAATTGCCAGTTCAAAGATATTATAATAAATATTTAACCATCATGAAAATCTAAATAAAATTCTCCTCTCGTTGTGAAATATACTGCAGTCACAATTCAACACAATTTCTAAATCTGATTATAATTTTGATGGATTATAAATACAGTTTAATTTGGATATTGATTTCAATTTCTGAAAGAATAATCAATAAATAATTTTAAAATTGAAAATCAATTACAAGAGTAACATGCTGATCTATACATGACAAGAGGGAAAAAATATATATATACAGCAAAAAAAATGTAGCACTTTTAAACTGATACCACATGGTGTCTCTACAAAGTGAAAAATCAGAACAGATGGATGAGACAAATATAAGGCGTTTCTGATACCAAATGTTCTCGCTTTCTCGAGGATTTTAATGACACCCCGGTGGCAAACAAATGGTACCTCAGTCAACAGAAAATACTTAATTACAAAGCAAGCCACTCAAGCACACAAATTTTATTTATCAAAGCACGATAAACCTTTGATACCAAAACAAGCAGTCCTCAAAAAAATATTTACAAATCAATTTCTTATAATCAGAGCAGCATGATTCCAAAACAAACATTTTTCAAAAACAGTATCAGAGCAGCACAGAGAAATCAGTATCACAACAGGCTTGTCAAGATGTTGGTCACATAAGGTGGTTCATGATCCAAGATTTGCAAATATACTCTATTTTAAATCATTTGAAAAAATGTAAAAGTATTAGGATTTAATGAATCAATCACACCAGGTTATATTTCAGATTCAAGATATGTGTGAGATCCAATAAATCAATAATTTCAAATGATTTTAAACAAACATATATTCAAATCAAATAATCATGAAATAACAATGATTTTCAAAGACCATTTTTAAAAAACATTTTCAAGAATTTCTCAAAACTATTTCCGACAAGCCCAAGAGAAATTTCAGGTCATTTACATCAAATTTGAAAATATTCATGATCGGGATAATTTATTTGAAATCACATGAATCAATGTAAAGTTTTGGGATATAATGAATCAGTCACACGAGATTGACAATTTCAACAATGAGAGGTGTGTGATATTCAAAATATCTAGAATTTCAGATGATTTCAAACAAACATATTTCAATATAATGATCATGAATAAAGATGAATTCCAAGATGTATCACTAATACAAGCCAATCTGAAAATCAATGAAATTATCACAACAGATAAATAATAGAGTGCTGTAATGAGTGTAATATTTCAAGCTTTTCTAAAATGAATTAGAAGAATCTCAAAACAGCAACGATGTGTGAATTTCCATTAAAATTTCAGATCTTCAAAAATTTAGAATTCAAATTAACAGTGTTCAAGATATGACAAGAATTCATCAACACTGTTATGAATTCAGAAATCAAAAAAAAATAAACCTCGAACCAATTGCAGATATTTACAAGATTAAATTCAGGATATGAGAATGATTAACACATGATGATTGTTTACAAATAAAGCATATTTCCAGGAAGATTATGAATTCTGCAACTGGAAGTTTAAGAAGTACAGACAAAGAAGAATATGGCAGTGTCAAAATAAAAAAAATAAAAAACAGAAGGAGATAGAGAAAAGAATAACAACAGAAAATAAAAACAGACAAAAAGAATATACAAAGGTGAGTTTAGAGATCATACCAGAATCCAATGTAAAGCAGAATCTCTAACTCAACAGATGTTGGCCTAAGGAACTGTAAATGACACAAAGTTATAGACAATCTTGATTTCAAATTTCTTTTCAGCATAGCAGTTCCTTAGCCACCCTTCTTCAGTACCTAACAGTTGAGAGGATTGAGTGGTCTAACAAAATTAGAAAAACCACCCGCAGTTTTATTAACATCTTTCGGTACCCAGACTTGTTTGTATAACAATCCATCAGAATTTACCTTTGTTCCCTTTGGAACCCATATCTGTTTGAATTTAATGAAGTTTGTTTCATCTCTTTTTGGGATCCAGGATTGTTTAGATGAATCATTACAAAACAAATTCAAATTTTGCTTTTGATTCAAAAATCCTTTGGAATTAACAAAGGTCAAATTATGAAGACGATTCTTTTCAAAGAAAGTTGAAGGATTTTTAAAACCATTTGAATTGCGATTTTCAAAAACATTTGTTTTCCCAAATCCAAGACCATATTTATTTCTAATAGAATTTTGGTTTTGCAACAACATATTCAACGACTTTTCACTATTAGAAAATTTAGTCAAAGTTGACTCTAGTCGTTGAATTTTGAATTTAAGATCATCGTTCTCTTTTATTAAATCTGAACAGCGGTTATCAATGATCTTCCTTTCAGCATCATATTGTTTCAAAACCAAATTTTCAGATTCAAGTGATTTAATTTTGGTTTGGAATTCAGCAATTTCAAATTCAAAATGTTTTCGATTTTCAGATTCAAATTTCTTGAAATTTTCAATCTCGTTTTCAAGTTCTTTCAAAATCAAATCACTTCTCACCAAATTTTCATTTTCAGCAATCTCAAATTTGGAACTTATATCAGTCTTAAAAACTTCAAATTCCTTTTGTAGAAGATTGTTCAAATTTGATAACTCAATCTTGTTTTCTTTTAAGATCAGAATTTCCTTTTCAAACTTTTGAATATTTTTATTGAGATGAACAAGATTGGTTTTCAATTTTAAACAATTTTTGCAATTAGAATTTGAAGAATTTTTAACGTTTTTGAGTTTTGATTCCAAAACATTATTTTTGCAGATCAACTCAAGCTTCTCAGATTTCAGAAGTTTATTTTTAGATTTTAACTTCTCAACAGATTCAGTTAAACCATTTAAACGGTGAATCAAAGAAATATTTCCTGTTGAGTCTCCATCTGGATTTCCATCTGTACAACCTGTCAAGCACAAATCTGAAGCCGAGTTATCTTTCTGGGATTTTGAGCATTTGTCAATTTTTCCATATAGCGCGTTGAGAGTCTGCCAGATTTCCTGCGCAGTCAAACAATGGGAAATAAGGCTATATTGAATATCATCAATATACGAATATAAAATATGAGTAGCATGTAAATTAAATTCAATATCAACCCTACTTACAATATCATACCCATTTTTAATACTATTCCAACATTTAATATCAACAGATTTTAAATAAGATTTCATTTCTGATTTCCAATTTAAAAAATCTGTACCATTGAAAATAGATGGAATATGACTGGACTGACTCTCTATGGACTGACAACTAGGATTCACCATTTCTCTAGAGTTAATGAAATTACCAGGCTCTGATACCACTTGTTGGATCTAGAATAACCCTAGAGGGGGGTGAATAGGGTTTTTCACAGTTTTTAACTGAATTAAAAACTTAACGAGATATATAATAATAAGCTGGTCACAGAAAATAGCAGGAACTGAAATGCAGAAAATAAATCACACACAGATATACCCAGCTTCGGCAAAACCCTGCCTACTGCTGCATTTCTAAGGTTTCTACTAGGTGATAGAACAGATCCCGCATACAAGACCATGTACACTCGCAAACCCTGCTCCTATTCTAACCCTACGCTCAAATCCCTAGACTGATTCAAACCCCTGAATCAGATTTTCCCCAGATTACAAACCCGTAACCTGTAACTCAGATTTACAGACTCTGAAACTGACAGTCAACTCCTTGACTAAATCCCCCTAGATTTTACAGACCTAGAACTGTTCAGAAATGATTTTACAACACAATTTTAAAAAAAAAAAAAGAATGAAAAAAAAATGTAAACCCTATTTCTTAAAATAAAAATAAAAAAGGAGTTTATATTAAAGGGGTCATCCCCTTTTCCCATTAAAAAACGGCCGGCCCATTTTCTTTTCTTGCTTCATTCTTCTGCCCGATCCTCTTTTGCCTCTGAGAAAAAATATGGCGGCTAGGGTTTTCTAGGGTTTTCTTCATTTGCCCCAAATCGATTCGGTTGCTGTCGAAATCAAACCTCTGATGCTCTAGTCTCTACGGCTTTCTGGTTCTTCGATTTGAGATGTTTTTCTCTGGTGTCGATCGAAACTGTGAGTGTATAAAAAGAATTTTCTTTTTGCTGCTTTGAATATTGATTGAATAGTTTCGATACTTTGCCAGTGATGTTATGGGTGTTATTTATAGGGTATTAGAAACCCTAAATCGTGTCTCTGATTTCACAAGTGATTTGGTCTGATTTCGGTGCTTTCCCTTTTTGACACTTTCAAATTAAAAAGCGATTCCTTGGCTTTGATTTTTGAGGTGAACCTGGACATGAATTTGCCTCACGAAAATTTATCTGGACATTGATTGATTGCGGTTTCCTTTATAAAAAAAATGCCAGAAATTGTTTGTTTCAATTCTTGAATTAGAAATGAAACCTTTCCTTGTATGTCATATAGATGTTGAGTTGATTGCAAACCAAAAACTTTATTCCATATATGATTTAATTCTTGGCATTCGAACTGAGATGATTATGCTTGATTTTCTGGCAATAAAAATACTGAAAACTGATTTGCCCCTTGCCATGTATGAGATATGCGATTTCTGGAAAAGATTGCAATCCCAAACCTGATTTGTAAAACAGTTTTCTTGCCAAATATTTCATCAGTGTACAATTAAAAAATCAATTCGAAAATGTTACCATACTTGAAAAAAAAAACTGTCTTGAAATCACACTTCCATTTCTAGAAGTAAACTGTGGTTTTGAAAAAAAATGAAACCAGTTTTAAAAACTTGTTCTTCTTTCCAAAAGATGATTTCTGGAAAAATAAAAAAACTTGATAAAAAAAACTGGAAACAAATAATTGCTGTTGTGAGACCATATTTCAAAACCTTGCCGTGATCCTTGCCTTGCTTTGTTATATGCTGATTTTCTTGAATTAAGTTCTTGGCAAAAAAAATTCTGTCGAATTCTTTCCACTGCATTAGAACTGCTGTGCAGTATTGAGCTTCATTGAATGATTAGCATGAACTTCAATATGCTTGCTTATGTTTGCTGCCTTGCATTTGATCACCATATTTACATGTATGTTGTCATGAGTTTTGTGCTTCAGCTTTATCATGCTGATTGTGTGAACATGTTGCATTCATCACCACTGTGTCTCCATCATGTGTTAACTCTGATTTGCTGAACCATTTCTATATCATGCTGCATGTATTTGTTTGAGTCTTTACTGTTTGCACTTGATCACTTGAAGACTGTAATGCTTCATGTGTATATTTGAGTTCACTTGTCCTGAAGTTGTGCATACTGCATTTGCTGTTTTTGACATTGTTGCTTCCAGAAATGCATTTCCAAGAACATCCTTTGCCTGAGTCTTACTGACTTGATTTGTTGCATATGAGCATGTTCGACCATGCTGTTCAACTGTCCAGTTTTGTCGTAGTTGTACACAATTGTTTGCTTGTATATGCTCCACTATTTGAGCTCAAATAATCTGCCATGTTAATGCTGTGTACACATGCACTAGTTCTTTGCTGCCATGTCTTATACGTCCCTTTGTTGAGCTATATACTTGCTGAAACTTCGTGACCCCGACTTGAGCTTGGTTGCATATGAATTTGCTGTTGCATGTAAGTTCCTTCATTACCTTGACCATTTGTTGTAGCTTCACCATTCCACCATGCTGTGTGGCCATTGTGCTCGACCAAGAGCAGTCTTCATTATGCTGTGAGCATCCCTGAATCCTATCCACTGATTTGTAGTTTTGTGTTTGTCGAGCCTGTATATCACCTTGTATATGCATTTGAAAACTTGTATCACATTTGAACTGACTTGACCACACACAACAAAATGTTGCTGTACTTTCATGTGTTTGCAGAACCATGCACTTTTGTCCATTTTAATTTGGTGCACCATTGTATATTGTATTTGCACCTTCCATGCGTTTGAGCTAGTGTTTGCTTCCTTGGCTTTATTTCCTGTTTGTCACATCTTGACTATGCTGAACCATGGATTTGATCACCATGCATTTGTAATTGCTTTCACCATACATGACTGTTTTTGTGCATGTTTAACATGCAGCTCGGCCCATTTCATTTTGTCATGCTGTCCATGTTTTGAGCTGGTTTGTGTTGATGCCTTGATGTACACTTGATCATGGCTCGATCATTTTGACTTTGGTGATTTTTGACTCCATGTTGACTTTGCACTGTCCCTTACTTGTTGTGCACTGAGTCGAGCAGGTCCACGAGGCTACTCCTCAGCTGTACATTGATTGGCGTGGCAGTGCACACGTGTATTTATACACGTGTGTATATGCAGCCATCAGTCGGAAAAAAAATCAGATCGAGTCAGAAAAATGATGAGAAACACACCGAATTCTGAGGCAAATAAAATTTTAAAATTAAAATTTATATTCGCATATATTTAGTATTGTTTCTATTGCAGTGTACTGTGTGTTTTCTGTTTCATGTGACAGGTAAGCAGATGGAGACTGGACTGACAGTGAAGATGCTGTGAAGACAGGAGACTGAAGATACAAGACAGAAGATGAAGCAGCGTGTGTAAAAAGAATGTATAAAAGTTTGTATACTGAAATGTAAACTGAATGAATGTATGAGTGTTGCAGTGAGGAGCTGTGTATATATGAAATGTACTGATGTCTGTAATAAACAAGTTTGATTGAAATAAAATATCATTTTATTGTTGTCAAACGAACATATCTATTTTATTCTGTTTATATACAAGTACAAATATTCTGTGAATGTATAAATAGTGGAGTTACAAGAGTTGTACTGTTTGAATGCATGAAATAAAATATTATATTTAAATAAAATACTGTGTTAATATTTGAATGTCTGTACAGTAGTATTTCACTTAAATATAAATATTATATTCTTGTTTGATGTGAATATAAAACAGTACAGTGACAAACACATTTAAGATAATATATACTTGTTTGTTATCATCAAACAAAAATCATATAAGGGTATCAGTCTACATCGCTGAAGGCGGTACATATACATAAGTACAATAATGGCGGAAAATGTCAAAGTCATCTCTGTGAAGTCAGCCTCGCCATGAGCCAAAATGCACTCTATGCAACAGTGCAGAGCCAAAAACAACCTGTCACCTGTGAACTAGGCTGCCCGTGTGAAAATAAGGGCATCCGCGTTTGCAAAGTGAAACAAACTACGAGTCAGTCATGGGGACTGGTATAAGGAATCTATTCAACAGTTTAAATGACAGTAATAAGCAAATCATAGGACCACGCCACTTTCGCGGAACGGGTGTACTCCATTGATTGCTAGTGCATTTAAAACAAAGTAAATTCTTTTAAAACAACGCAATGCTTTTAAAAAGAATGAAGCCATTATAAGACTCAAGTCCCATCATACAATGCAACGCAAGCCGGAGGATAGAATTTTACCTTATAACGGCCAAATATGCTTGATACGTATAAAGCAAAATCATTTGATATTATTACTAGTGCATATATGTTTCAAAAACGAATAGCATCATAAATATCAATCATAAACGGCATAAGTGCCCCATACCACTATGTCGCCATACAAGTTCTACAATCGAGTCCGTTATTTCGTATTGGAAATTGGATTTCCGTCATGAGTCGAGGCAAGGGGCAAGCTCCTCTCCGCTTCGAGACATTTTAGCAAATGCCTCAGGACTACGCACTCTGGGCAACCCTGGATTCGGCTAGGCCGGTCCTCTCTTACGTTTGAGGATTGGCAATTCCTGAACACACATTTCCCGGTCCTTACAGACCTATAATCGAGGCGCCTCGCATTCCAACAACCACAAAGGTGAAAAGTAGATATAAATGTCAGGGCTGGTAAGTCATTGACACCACCATAGCTAGAAAGAAACGTCGTGCTCTCCCAGCGGTCCGTATCCCGTTTTTAACTCATACCGAGGTGTGAGGCTCGCGAATCTACGAAATACACAAAGCTAGGCCATGTAGACCGTGCTTTGATCATCATTCACAAGACTTTGGTTTGCAACAGAAGCCTTGATCACAGCATCTTGGCATGCCACATAGGCAGTCCACTCCATACGATTGATTTCCATCGATATATAACCTCTGAGCTCATATGTCTCAGAGAAGGGCGTTAAGCAAAAGAATAAATTCTCCGCCGCCAAACAGATATATATTTAACAGAGATCAATCAGTATAGAACAAAATCCAATGTCAGACACACAGTCCATTTACATGTCCGTTCTGGGTCTGAACGAAACCGGAGGCGTCAAATTCCTCGTATATCCGTCCAGTCCACACATACGTTCAGACGGCTACTACTTCCGTTCCTTCACGGTAGCTACTCCGGTCAGGAACCTCAGCAGCGCCCATCCAACCGATACGAAGATCGTCGGTCTTGAATCGTCTTTGCATTTTCCAATTCGAATCGCTCGATAAATTATTTGAAATGAGGGTTAGCTCGGCCTTTTCAAATAATCTACGTAATTAGAATTTAAATCGATTCTTTCCATGGTTATATTATTCGACATCCATCTTTCAGTTCTTTAGTGTTATTTTCGTGTCAAGCACATACAACCATCAAATATCAAACAATTCAAGCCAAATTGGTTTATTTGCAATCTACGTTGCTTATAATATTTTATAACGATTTTTCGCCATTTTTATTTATTTAAAAATGGCCATATTTAATTAAACGACGTTTCAGGTCATGCCGTGGCACTGTTTTTCCCCTAATTTGTTTTACACATATCAGAAAATCTAACCGTTGGATTTCTACAAAGTCTATATCAGTGGGAAGATATTCCCAAAGCGAACCCAACGGTTCCAGTTTCGTGAAAATCCGACGGTCGGATCTTCCACACTAGTCGTTTGAAGTTACGGTTTCAAAATTCGAACTGCAGCGTCGTTATTCCATTTAATTTAATTATATTTATATTTATATATATAAATAAAGTTCATTCTATAATTCCAACCATAGTTCATCCTATATTTTCAACTTCGTTTCCACCTCAAATATTTCACTAACGCCTTAATATTTCAAAAAAATTCTCCATAACCTCCTTTGTACGGGGAGGGGTTTGGAAATTTATTGGGCCGTGTTAGGTACCCAATAAATCCTAAAAAGCATCCACATATTTATAATGATATATTCTGGTGTTTACGGGGGAGCATGTATAGATAATCACTCCAGAGAATAAATTCTCGTCACCCCGTTTCCGTATGGAAATAAATAGTCCATGTGCCATATCTAATAACTAGAGAGACGTGATTATTGTCAACTCCAGACCCGTGTGGAGTTTTTTATTAATCTGGCGATTTATCGTTATATTTTATATAGTCCATATCAGTCATCAGTTCAACCTGTAGTATATAGTCATCGCCATACAAGCCTCTCGCTCGTATGGTAAATCTTCCACCTCGTCACACAAGCTCCAATTGCTTATGTGGAATATGATGAAGTATGCCTATCGTCAAGAAGTATGCCATGTGGTGTAGTTCAAAATTAATTGTTACTATCCTATGGCGATATTTATTATTTCACACAGAATAACCAGCACTCCACATCCAACGGCATTCACAGGAGTTGATATAAAAATAAAATTGCGCAGCCAACTCATCAAGGTTTACCTATTTGTCGGGCACGCAAATAATTTCTTTGGCCCATTCGACTGTTACGGTCAGTTATTTTTCAAATTAAAATATAAAATATTCAATATTTAATTTGAACGTACATTTCAATTTGCCAGGGCCACAAACTGAATCGAAAAATTCCAGAAAAATAAATCTAGCTTTGTTTTGACGATACGGTCCTAACAAAACCAGTTTCGTCGAATTCTGTGCTCGTTTGAAAAACGGCCATTTTTTGGTCGACCCATTTTAACAGAAATCGACCAATCACATTTTCTGTTGCCCCGCTCACACACTAGCTTCAAAAATTATGAAATTTGAAACTTAGCAATAGTTTGACATCCCGGACCCAACAAAAGTGGTTTCATTGAATTCCGAGGTCGTATGCAAAATATCTATTTTCAAGGGCTATATATGCTATATAGCGACCTTTCTGAAAATTCAATCGGCCATAACTTTTGATTCCCGTTATGAAACTTCGATTTTTCTGATTCGTTAGAAAGGAATTCATAAACAGATTTAAATATATTCAGTTTCGCTAAAATCCGTTATATTTTCCACCCGGTACAGTCAGATAAAGTTTGTATTCAAAATTTCAATCTGCCTTACTATACCCAATTCTTTATTTTATTGAATTATGCTATTTCACTTATTCTAATTCTTTGGTAATAACCAAATTTAAAAATTTTAAATTGGTTCACATTTTCCGGGTTATTACAATCTCCCCCACTTAAAACTTTTCGTCCTCGAAAAGGAAATAACAGCTAAGTAGGAAACAAAATGTAAAGGAAAAGTATTGTAAAGGTACCTTGCACCGGAGTTAGTCAGAGATGTCCACTCTGCATTTGGGGTAGGCTTATTTAATGCTTTCCTCAGTCTCCCAAGTACAGTCTCTACGATCACTACTCCACTGCACTTTGACTAAATGAATCTTTTTGCTCCTTAGCTCTCTAGTTTCTTTGCCAACAATCTTTAATGGCTCTCTTCTGAGCGCTAATTCTGGAGTTATGTCTATATCCTGTTGCACTGCTTATTCCACAACAAGATCTGGATCATGAACATGTTTTCTGAGTTGAGACACGTGGAACACATCATGTACACAACCAATTAGGTAATGAAACCCTATATGCAAGAGTTCCAATCCGTTCAAGTATAGGAAAGGGACCAATAAATCTCGGTGCCAACTTCCCAGTCTTGCCAAATCTGATTACTCCCCGCATTGGAGAAACTCTTAAATAAACATAATCGCCAACGGCAAACGATAAATCTCTTCTTCTCGCATCAGCATAACTTTTCTGTCGGCTTTGTGCGGTTTTCAATCGCTTCTTAATGAAATCGACTTTATCCGATGCTTCTCGAATCATATCGGGCCCTAACACAAGTCTGTTGCCAGGTTCTACCCAACATGTGGGAGATCTACACGGTCTACCGTATAATGCTTCAAATGGAGACATTCCCAAACTTGCTTGATAGCTATTGTTGTAAGAGAATTCGGCTAGATGTAAGTGATCTTCCCATGAGCCTCCAATATTTGGCGTACACTAGTCCCAATTATTTAATAGTATGTCGATCGATTGGTCGACAGGCTGTGTAAGTGTCAATTATTTATATTTGATGCTTATGCAGTTGTATGGTGCACTTTGGATGATGGTTGATTGTTTATCATTGCTATTATATACATGTGTTGTATGGAATCCATATAATTAACGTTATAAGGTAATTGATTGGGCCTCATTCCAATTGGGAAAAATAAGGAATATTAAAATATGAAAATAGTCATGTGTTGACGATATTCATGTGTTGAAAATATTCATGTGTTGAGTAAAATATTTTAACAATAAAATTTACATCTTTATCATTTTTAAGATCAGAAACTACCTTACGGTTGGAGTCTGATTAAAAATCAAACGATAGATACCCTAATTTTATAAAATATATTGCATAACAAAAATAGTCGTTTGTTGACAGTACTCATGTGTTGAGATTAGTCATGTGTTGAAGGAAATATAGATTCATGTGTTGAATAGAATACATATTAATTTGTTGAATAGAATAACGAATTTATTGAAATATATAAAGCCGTGTTGATTAGAGTTGCGCTATTTTGACGTGAACGATATTTATATCGATTATATTCGTTTTTATAATGAATATAGAAAAGGTAGTGATTTTAAAATATAACGTTTTGAAAATATTATCATTTATATAGTAATGATATGAAATATTCAATTTTGATTTGAAATTGAATATAGAGTTGAAATGGTTTTGAAAACGAATTTAAAACGATTTATAAAATACGTCTTAAAAGGAATTAGATGAAATATATAATATATATATATATATAATATATAAATAATGGCCTGAATAGAACTCGCCGCGGCAGTTCGTGAATTTCGACCATTGACTTCGAATTGACGTTACGGGAGATCCAACCGTCGGATTCCCCTGAAACCGGAACCGTTGGGTTCGTATCGAAAAGAGCTTTCCAATGAATGTTAGAAATTTGAAATCTAATGGTTGGATTTGGAATTATGTCCAAATCAAATTTGGAAAAGGTCGTTGTAAGAGTAGTTCGATGGCCGTTGATGGAAATCGACTGTACGGGCCTTGATAAAATTATTAAAAATATTAATAATTTGTGTAAAATTATAATATGTGAATTGGAAAGAACTGGGATTGAAAATTCCACATTTGAAAGGATAAAAATAGATTTTTATCGAAATGAACTAGTTTTGAACTAGAAATAAAAATCCAACTATTTTTAAATAAATAAATAGAATTTGAATTGGTTTTGAAAATAACCAGAATTTGCAATATATATAAAGTGGAAGTGGATTTGAATCGAAATTGTCTTCGGAATGTTTCGATGTTGGATTCCGTAATTATACAGATATTGTTATGGGAATTTGAAAGATATACTTATATTGGTATTTCCAATACGATATTTGTTGGTTTCAGAATTTGATATTGAATATAAGCCGGTATATTTTCTATTCAAAGCCATGTATTTATTATCAAAAGTGATTTCGAGTTTATCGTGAATCGTGTTTTAGACGACATCGGTTCTTTAACCCAGTTAAAGATTAAAACTAAGTGGAGTTTTAATGAATCTGTAATTAAATTGAAATGTGAATTGATAATTTAAATTATCAAACTTGGAAAGTGATCGAGAATGGAGTATCGCCAGTTTTGCTCCAAGGCGATAGTTAAATTTTTATTAGATTTGAACGTGAAATGGTAATTAATTTTACCGATAACTGAAACACCCCACCTCCGTTAGGGTCACTCTCAAAGGGAATGCCCTAATTTTGCTGGAGGTTTATAAGTATAAGTCACAGATATACAAGACAGATATAAGAACACATATTTGTAAACAGCGGAAAAACAACAACTTTTATTTCATAAAAGCAAATGTGTGTTACAACAACATCACCATGATTCTCTTACATCCTTTCCAAAAACATAACATAACACTTTCATAATCTGTCTTGATTACATTATTTAAAGAAGCATAAATAAAACATAGATAAACTGCAAAAGCCCCATAGTGGTTGTCCAAAGCCATAGTTCAAAACGAAAAGGTCCAAGCAATACATTTCTCCTCTTCAAGCTGGATGTTAAGGCTGGTCAAGCTGCAGTGTTCCCTCCCTGTGGACCTGTGGGGGGGGGGAACGGAAGAAAAGAAGACGAAAGAAAAGTAGAGTCAGACATAAAGCCTGAGTAAGTCTAGGACTATTCTGTCTATGAATAAAGAACTGGGTATGATAAGTATAAACAAGAAGTGGGAAAGCACTATAAACTTGGTTAAGTTGTCTAGGGTCGAATATACTATCGTACCCCATGTAAATCTCTGAACCCATATAAACTAGTTCCCAACTGGCATCCCATAATCAGGGTGAAGTGATCCATTTTATAATGATCGGCTCCTACTCGCATAGTTACATGTGTCTTACGGCCCCCGATGTTGTAGTTACCTATGCTGGTCCCACCATGGGGTGTATCAAGTCCCACGGTGGCGGCCCGACACAATCCTAGAATGCACAGGTATGCTACTGGTGTCCAGTGCCTTATTTTTCTGCGCCGGAGTGTGTACACGCCCGCACCCCGTTAGAACCTACACTGCTACACTACCGCCATCGATTTGACCTCTTACAATCAGCCCAGTAATCGTGCCCCACCCTGCCTAGTTTCAGGGTATCCTGATACACCTTCTAGGGTTACTGCTGAAAAGGGTCCCCCGTTACTAGGTTTTCTATCTCTAGCCAACATGCTAAGTTGGTTAAGTGTTTTCTAACCTAACCCCCACCAGTCCGTTTAGTTTAGCATGTTCCATTTTGATTAAGTCTTTAGTTCACTTAATCCTAACAATCCTGACTCAGCCTTAATTGTCTTATTAAAGCCTTGACCTCTCACATTAGACAGGTATTGTTGTGGCTGCCTGTTGCCGGTTGGTTCCGGGCAGTCTTACGCCACAACTCAGTCTAACCTCGGGTCCTTATTGGGCTCCATGTTTAACCTCCCACATTCGATAGGTATTGTTGTGACTACTGGACAGCCGGGCGGTTCCGGGCAGGTTTACATCACAACTCAATCCAACCTCGGGTTAAACACATCGTATGTTCTACATTTACATATTTTGTTTTTCTTCTTTATTTTCTTATATGTAAATATTTGCGGCCCATTATTAAGTTAATGGTGTAAAGGTTACACCAATCATAGGCCCAACCCATACTTGAATTTGGGCCCTTCTACTTTATATTTTCATTTATTAATTAATTTGGCCCAACGCTATTTTCCCCCGTTTAATACGTTCGTTTATCATAATATATGTTGGGCTTAGGCTTTTAAGCCCAACTTAGCCATGAGAAAAAGGGGAGGCTTAAAGCGTGATTACATACACAAAAAGGGAATGTGAACGCATGAACTTGCAACATAACGTTGGAACTACAAAACAGAAACTGGTGTATTTGCATAGTAGCATAAGTGACATGAATCAAAGCATGTAAACTTGTATTTAAGTTAAAAATCTAAATTGGATATCATTATTGACACATAGTCTTAACTACAACATAAACCTATATTTTTATTTAGGCATAATGTCAAACATAAGCAAATCATGTTCATAAGATTACTACATGTTTACAAAGGTGCTTACTTTTGTTACTAACACAAAAGTATAGTTCAACTTAATCATGATTTTAAATCTATTCTCATAACCATGGCATAAATATTTCTAACATGAAATCATGATTTTTACTTTAGTCGTGCAAACTTGCAAATTGAATCTAACCTAGCTATGTACCACATATGTCATCATATAATTCTTGTTAACAATATAGACCTAACATGGATTTCAATTATGCAAAATATCAATCATAGCCTAGTCATATTCATAAGTTTGCAAATAGGTTTTCTAGTACAAAAGCATGGCTTAATACATAGATCATGGTGCCAAAATTTCAACATAGTTTCATATGAACTATAATAACCCAAATTTGTTCCAATTACGCACAAAATGATTTTTGTACAAAAATATACATTATGATGGCATAGTAGCAAAACCTCAAACTTGCATGAATTCAATTAAACAACTATATACATGTAGCTTCAACATGAATTACATATTTTGAGAATATCCAAACGTATACTTGCATAAAACTACCGCACACATGTAGTTTTTATAATGAATAACATACTTTGCGAATATCCAATCGCTATACAAAATTCCAAATCGATAAGAATCATAGTAACGCACAAATATGAATTATTTATCACCACAATCAAGTATACAAACCAACACAGTTATTTGTTCATACCAAAATAATACTCTACTTACAATTGTGTGACGAATTCTCCAATTTAGGAATTTGGAGATGCGATTCCTTGTTGATTTGATTTGATTAAGTTGCTTTATGCTTTAGAATTTTCCTCCTAATCCTCTCTCCAATTGGTGGCTACTCCTAGTCGTTCCTCAGCAACATGATGGCCTTGTTCTTATTTTTGAATGAATAGATTAGGTTGAGTCTAGGGTCATTTTTATAGGGGTTATGAACTGATTAGGACCATCGATGTTGCTTGGATTGATCGTAGCCTTTCGTTCGAAAGAGAGACCAATTAGAGCCTGCCACCTAGCCCTAATGACAAAGCAGACTTCTGAAAATCGACCAACATAGAATAGGCCAGCCAGGTTGGGCTGGGTTCGACCTGGCTCTGGACCAGGTCGACAGCCCTGTCGACAGCCCAGTCGACAGCCCTGTCGACCTGGCTAGACCAGGTCGACAGCCCAGTCGACCTGGGTGCATTAGGCGGGAGTTTTCCCGCCCTGGCCAATTGGGCCCGATTTTGGAATTAAAACTTGTTTTTCTGAGCTGTTTTATTCTGTTCAAATTTTAAACTTAATTCAGAAACTTCCGAAGGCCATATCTTCTTCATACGGACTCCGTTTTTCGAAAACTCAGACTCTATTCCGCGTATTTTTCCGAGACGAACGCAATGGCGTATCCCATTTACCTTAGTTCTTTGATTTGAAATTAATTATACTTTAATTTGTGAATTTCACAGTTATAGAATTCGCGGGGTGTTACATTCTCCCCCACTTAAAAGGATTTCGTCCTCGAAATCTTCAAGTTAGGAGGAATGTATATCCTAACATCCAATCATCCATCTACTCATCCATCAAACACGAGCATCCATTGTCCTTAAAAGATACTAATGCTTCATGATCATATGCGAAGTGTGTGTGTGTACATGTACTTATCTAATGCAAAATCAGGCGGTCTACTGATTCAGTTGACCTCCTTAATGCGAATTATGTAAGTGCCATGAATCCATTATGTATGCAAATTTTCCTATTCATGATTCTACATGAGTGCACAATCATTCAATACAAATGCAACATCCATATGACAACACATTAGAGTTCAACCATATACGAATGCAAACATATATGCATATGCAATATGAGGTGACTGAGCCGATCTAAAACCTAGATTGTGTGTGTATATGCGACCACGAGCAACCACTAGCAATCACTTGCAACCACTTGCAACCATCATCCATAACATGTTTCAATTACATGTTTCCATCCAAAGGGTTTCTACCTAAAAGATAAGGTCAAGGAAATATACCTAAAAAGATAGATAAAAGCGCGACTTAAGTAAAAAGAAAGATCAAGGATGTACCCTCGAAAAGAAAAGGGTAGGCAGTGCGTATTCTAGCTTCAGTTTCCCAAGTCGCGTCTCCCTCGGCGTCGCTCCACTGAACTTTGACGAGCTTGACTTCGCGGTTGCGTAGCTTCTTCACTTCCGTTCCTAATATGCGGGTTGGAACTTTTCTTATGGTTGCTTCGCGTTCCACCTCGGCCTCTTCGAGGATATTTGGCTCTACCACTTCAGCAGACTCATGTAGACATTTTCGGAGATGTGAAACGTGAAAAACGTTGTGGACTCCGGCCAACTTCTCGGGTAGCTCTAATCTATAGGCCATTTTCCCAATTTTCTCGATGATAGGGAATGGCCCTACGAACCTTGGTGCCAGTTTTCCTGTGGTTCCAAAACGAACAACGTTCCTTAGTGGTGATACCTTGAGAAAAACTCTGTCTCCAACCTCAAATTCAAGGTCGGTCCTTCTCTTGTCGGCATAGGACTTTTGTCTGTCTTGGGCCGTCTTCATCCTTCTTCGTATTAAGTCTACTTTCTCTGAAGTCTCTCGGATCATATCCGGTCCAAGTATGAGCTTATCAGTAGACTCCCACCAACAAGTGGGCGATCGGCATGGTCTTCCATATAAAGCTTCGAAGGGCGCCATTCCGATGGTTGCTTGATAGCTGTTGTTGTGGGCAAATTCCACCAAAGGAAGGTGGTCTTCCCATGTCCCTTCGAAGTCAAGGACGCACAGTCTTAAAAGGTCTTCCAAAACTCTGTTCACTCTCTCTGTTTGGCCGTCGGTTTGGGGATGATAGGCTGTGCTCAAGCATAACTGCGTTCCTACTGCTTCTTGCAGACTCCGCCAAAACTCACTGGTGAAGATGGGGTCTCGGTCACTAACAATGCTAGATGGTATTCCATGGAGTCGAATGATTTCCTTGAGGTAAAGTGATGCTAGAGATGAGGCAGTTCTTTTACTTTTGACAGGTAAAAAGTGGGCGCTCTTAGTAAGCCTATCCACTATTACCCAAATGCTAGTGTTGCCTCTCCTAGACCTAGGCAGCCCATCGATGAAGTCCATTGAGATGCTATCCCACTTCCACTGCGGGACCTCCAGAGGATGTAGCAGTCCGACAGGCTTTTTCTGTTCCGCCTTAACCTTTTGGCACACCATGCACTTAGAAACGAATTCTGCCACGTCCTTTTTCATGCCGCTCCAGAAGAAAGTCCTTTTTATATCTTTGTACATTTTATCTCCGCCTGGGTGTATCGTCATCTTGGAGTGATGTGCTTCCTCGAGAACCTTCTTTATTAAATCTTTTGTCTTTGGGACGCATAGTCTTCCGTCTCGCCTTAGCAAACCCTTATCGTCGATGGAGTATCTATTGAGGTGACTTGAAGTCTCACCCCTAATTACACTACAACAAAAAC
Organism: Allium sativum; assembly: GCA_030737875.1. Lineage (NCBI taxonomy): Eukaryota > Viridiplantae > Streptophyta > Magnoliopsida > Asparagales > Amaryllidaceae > Allium > Allium sativum. The sequence goes on along the minus strand of CM060918.1, from coordinate 190,562,428 downwards.
ACCATATTACAACTTTAATTTTACAACGGTGGTAAACGCACCGTTGTAATAAATGGGTTTTTACAACGGTGGTAAAAACACCGTTGTAATAAATGGTTTTTTACAACGGTGGTATAAACACCGTTGTAACTACAACAAAAACACCATATTACAACTTTAATTTTACAACTGTGCTTAAAGCACAGTTGTAATAAATACTTTTTTACAACTGTGCAAAATGCACTGTTGTAATAAATGTTTTTTACAACTGTGAAATAATCACTGTTGTAATAAACATATATATCACAACTTTTCATTTTATTAGTTGTAATAGAGATGCCTAGTACAAACTTCATGTTCATAATGTCTATATTTAATAACTAATTATATTGATATTTAATAATAATAATTAATAATAAACTTGGAAATCAATAATATTTGTCATTTATTATTAAATAATTAATAGTTAATAAGTAGTAATTTATTTTTAATAGTTAATGTATGTTAACTAGCTACTTATTAATTAATAGTAACATAAGCTTTTAATAAGTATTACTCTTTTTAAGTAACTAATATTTAATATTTATATTTTTTTTTATTAGTAATTGGTATTTAATATTTTATAAATAATTAATATTTAATAAATAACTAATATTAGTAATTAATATTTAATAAGTAATTTATGTTTAATATTTAATAGGTAGTTAAAAATTTAATATTTGATAATCAATATTAGAAATTATAATTAATTAATAATTAATATTTAGTTAATAAATTAATATCAAAATATTTAATTTATAATTTATAAATAATTCATTATTAAATACTGTAATTAATAATTAATAATAAAATTTTAAAGTAATAATAATTAAGTTGTGCTAGTTAAAGTTACAATTTGATATTTAATAGATTAGTTTTCTACAAGTTTTTTATTTTGTAGGTTGTAATAAATAACTATTACAAGTGTTTGTTATGACCAGTTATAATAGATTCTTATACTTATCCTTGACAGCTCTCTTTTTTACGTTGGCTCCAATTCAACATTTCCCTCAAAATTGAAATTTTCCTATGTTGGCTTCAATTCAACGTTTCCCTCCAAACTAAAATTTTTCCGCCCTCCAAACTAATTTTTTTTTCCGCCCTCCAGATTCGTATTTCCCTCCATCCACCGTTGGTTTTACTTCTCTTTTCATTCGTCCGTTCTACTTCCCAGCTCCTCGGTTCAAAACAAATTCGCCGGCCCTAGTATCAATTCGCTCATCTTCTTTTCGTCTTCATTACTATGCTCAGATCCAAAAAAAAAGACTTCCTCTCAATCAAAAAAAATTCGACCTTAAAATTTCCTCTTTGCAACGCAGAAAAACACATCGCCTTCCGTCGTCATGCTTCGACCGAGAGCTTTTGCTTGAATCGCGCAAGTCTGCAGGCTTGCGGTTTTGTTGTAGTGGCGTGATAAAAATTTTGACGTGTTGTATCAATTGGGGTTGAATTGGGTTTTGGTGTGATGAAATGCTGTGAGGAAGTGACACGGTGGCAGTTGGATTGTGTGGGCTTAGGGAAGTTGACTGACGAATTTGGGTACGATAATCGGGGTTGATGAGGCATGGTTGCGAATTTGGTAACAATGTTGCGATGACAAGGACGGGGGCGTCGGGGAGTTTGTAAGTCTCGGTAAGAAGACCGGTCTCGTAACTGTAAGGCAAGAAAGTGTAACTTGATAGTCAGCGGAGAAGAACGGATGGCGGTTTGGGTAAGCTTCCAATGTCTATCATGATCACCATTCACCATTAATATAACTAAAACTGTAATTTGAACGTTCTCGCTTCTGTCATGCCTACAATCCAAATAGTTCAGTTAATGTTTTATTTCTGCACTCCAAATTTATGTGTGTGCCATTTATTGGATCTAAATGCTTATAAAAGCATGGTTTTCATGGATTGCAACATCTACTTTTTAGTATTCAAGGACCAAAATAAGCACTCAATGGAATTACCACATTATATTGCAGTTTTAATGCTAATGATGAATGCCAATGCTTCAACTGAGGCAAAATACAACTAGGAGCAAATATTCATTGGGTAAATATTTAAAAAAAATCAACAGTTTTTTTAGTACATTATGACATCTACTCGTACATTTACGGCAGCAAAAACTCAGAGTTCTGCGGATCCCTAACTTCCTTCTACTGGAACGAGGCTGAACCGATTAGAATCAGCAAGTGCTGGATTCAACAAAGGTGGTGGTGCTGGACATATGCTTACCTACCCTTCCTGTTGTTGAGCTATAGAGACGCCAGGCAAGTGCTAATGCAATTGCTTGGGCACAACATAATAACTGCCATATTTGTACTGCAGGTGTTCCCATGCTTTGATTTTGGTTTTTCATCTATGGGTTCGAGTGGAACTGGACAGGTATTCATTCCTTTTCTTAACTTATTAACAAAAAAGTAAAATCTAACTCTATTGCTTCTATTGTTGGTGCTTCCTTTTCTTTTTTTGATGCTTCTGTAGCAGCTTCTTTTTCTAGCACCATTGTATTATGTATTCAGAAATGATCCAGATTAGAACAACGCTGTATCTTACAATAATTTTAACTTCTAAGCGTAATCTGGTATAGGTAAGGGATTGTAAAGTAGCACCAATGCATGCTATTTTTTTTCCATAGTTCTGGGTAAAGTTGCAGTTTTTAGGCTATGTCTGTCCGGGAAGATATATAATTCTGTCCACAAAACCGATAAATATATATATATATATATGTGTGTGTGTGCGCACGCATGCATATATATATATATATATATATGTGTATATATATATATATATATATATACAAATTGATTTTTTTTCGACACAAAAATAAATGAAATACAAAATATATATGCATTTGGGTATCACTGTAATCATGAATGAATGACACAGAGTAATAAGGATATTTGACGATGAGCATGATGTTGAAATGGATGATCGATTGGGGATGCTGGAGCATAAAGACTTGGTGTATGTCAGTGTGTATGTATATTTATACGAAAGTGTGTATGTAACTGAGTGTATTGAGTGACCAGTTTGTAGTGAGGAATGTATGTATTGTTATGACTGTATTATGTAAAAGTGAGTTGTACGATAGTGGATCAGAAAGTTGTACTAATTCAAATATTGAAATAAAATATTTAATTGATTATTTCAGATCAGTGTAGTATCATTTTATTCAATATAAATATTTATTTTTATATGAAATGTAATGTATAACGAAACAAAAATCATATTGTTATAATTAATTGTAGTAGGAATTACTACAACGGTGGAAAAAAGTTGTAATATATGTTACTAGAACAGAGCAAAAATGTTGTAATATTTATTACTACAACGGTGGAAAAAAGTTGTAAAATATACATATTACAACGGTGTTGCAACAGTGTAAAAACGTTGTAAAAGATATGAGTCTATTACAACTTCTTAATACACGACAGTTTGCCCACCGTTGTAAAATGTATATTACAACGGTGTTCCACCGTTGTAATAGGGTCATTTTGTTGTAGTGTTAGCTTATCAAATGTTTCCACAAGCAGAGGGTCTTCGCGTTGTGCTGTCCCTACTGAATCCACTAAAGTTGGGCGCACTTCGAGAGATGCTAGCAAGCCTGGTACGAAATCGGAGGAAGGCCTAAAGTCGAAGCTGGCTATAAACTCTAGGCTTTGTCTTTCAACAAACAAAGGGCTTAGGGTCAATTTCTTTCGGCTCAACGCGTCTGCCACTACGTTGCCTTTGCCCGGAGTGTAGGAGATTTCGAAATCGTACGAGGCAAGAAACTCCATCCATCTTTGTTGCCTCAAGTTAAGATCCTTCTGCGAGAAAAGATATTTCAACGATTTATGGTCAGTGTAAAGTTCGAACTTCTCACCTAGGAGATAGTGTCGCCAAGACTTGAGTGCAAAGACGATGGCGGCTAACTCAAGATCGTGGGTTGGGTAGTTCTTTTCGTGCACTTTCAACTGCCTCCCACCATAAGCTACTACCCTTCCTTCTTGCATTAAGACGGCGCCTAGCCCTGTCCCACATGCATCCGTATAAACAGTGAACATCTTGCTCCCATCTGGCAGCGTCAAAACTGGGGCTATTGTGAGAGCCCTTTTCAGTCGTTGGAAAGCAAACTCGCAATCCAAGTCCCAATTGAACACTAGATTCTTCTTGGTCAATTTCGTGAGCGGAGCTGAGATTTTCGCAAAATCCCTTATGAATTTTCGATAGAAACCTGCTAGTCCTAGAAAGCTTCGGACCTCAGTTGCATTCCTTGGTGTCTTCCAATCCTGTACCGCCACTACCTTAGCAGGGTCCACTGCTAACCCTTGTTTGGATACTATGTGCCCAAGGAACCTCACCTCTTCTCTCCAAAAGTGGCATTTGGAGAATTTGGCTTTTAGTTGATGGACTCGCAAAGTTTCCATGATTGCCCTTAAGTGCTGAGCATGTTCCTCTTCACTCTTTGAGAAGATAAGGATATCATCTACGAAGACCACTACGAATTTGTTGAGGAAATCTCTAAATACCCTACTCATCAGGTCCACGAAGTAAGCAGGTGCATTTGTCAAGCCGAAAGGCATGACAAGCCATTCAAAGAAGCCGTCTGGGGTTCTGAATGCCGTTTTATCGATGCTATCTTCAGCCACCCTTAGCTGATGAAAACCGGTTGCTAAATCGAGTTGGGAGAAAACAGACGCTCCTACAAGCTGGTCAAATAAATCGTCAATTCTAGGGAGAGGGTGCCTATTCTTTTTCGTTAGCTTGTTGAGCTCCCTATAGTCAACACATAGACGGAGTGAACCATCCGCCTTTGTAGCGAACACCACCAGAGCGCCCCATTCTGAAATGCTCCTCCTAATGAACCCCTTTTCTAGAAGCTCTTTAATCTGTTTACTGAGCTCTTTCCTTTCTCGTGGAGCCATGTGTCTAATGGGCAACGCAACGGGCTTTGCATTATCTACAAGATATATGCGGAAGTTTATTTCCCGCTTCAGAGGCAAGCCCTTCACCTCTTCGAAGACATCCGGATATTCCCGGACCACTCTAACTGATTGCAAATTTTCAACAGAGGCATCTAGCGATTCAATATAACTAAGCATAACCACATACGAGGGATTACAAGAAATTTCCAAAGTATTACCGAGCTGGGTTAGGAGCCTAACAACCCTTTTCTCACAATCAAGGATGGCCCCATTACTGGATAGCCAATCCATACCCAAAATCAAGCCATACCCCGAAAAGCCCAAAACAAAGGCACTACATTGAAACTCTACACTTAGAATAGAAATTTTCAATCCCAAACAGATCATAGACAAATGAGCTGGGCCCCCAATTGGGTTTGAAACAATTAAGGGGTCCTCTACCATACTAGTTTTTAGGTGCAGAGATTCTACTAAAGCAGACGAGATAAAGGAGTGTGATGCGCCAGAATCAAATAAAGTGCGAACGGGGTGATCATAAAGATAAACTACACTTTCTACAGAAGTATTTATACCTCGCTGTTGCAGAGGTGGCGCTTCCAGCACATGAACCTGTGCCCTTGGGGTGGATCCAGCCCTCTGCCCCTGTCCTCGTTTCTTTGGGCAATCCTTAGCCCTGTGGCCTGTCTCACCGCAAGAAAAGCACCCACCATTCTCCTTGGCCTTCTTTTTTCGGCAGTCCTTAACTAAGTGCCCCACTTTGCCACAGAAATTGCACTTCCTCTTCTCTTTGTTGCCTTTCCCGCCCTTCTTAAAGTCTGTCTTCTTAGGCTGCAAACCCTCTTTCTTCCCTTGAGAGCTTTCTTCCTTTGTCTCCTTCTTGCCCTTATCCTCTTCATTCAGCAATGCCATTTGCACCAATCTTTCATACGTGGCTCCCATGGGTATATGGGTCATGGCCAAACTATGTAATGGCTCATTCAACCCTTTGACGAAACGGAGAGCCTTCTTGTGCGGGGTGTTGACTAGGTCAAGCCCAAACCTAGCCAGCTCATCGAACTGATTCACATACTCTCTGACTGTCTTGTCCCCTTTCTTAAGAAATAAGAATTTTTCCTACTGCAAACTTCTTTCCGCATCTGAGAGAAATTTAGTCTCAAACCTTGCCCTAAAGTCCTCCCATGTCTCCACTGGTCTTTCAGCATTAGTGACTTGCCACCAGTAGGAAGCCTCGCCCTTCAATAGCCACACTGCCAATTGTACTTTTTGTCTATCCTCTACCTCAAAGATGATGAATAGGTCCTCAGTTTCTTTCAGCCAATTCCTAGCTGCCACGAAGGACTCAGTTCCATGGAAATCCTTTCCTCCCATAGCTTTAAAATCTTTACATATCTTAGCAAAAGTGTTTCCCCGAGGAGGCGGTGGAGGAAAAGGTGCCGCTGCAGCTGGATGATTTCCGGTGGCTGGGGGAGGAGGAACGGTAGGACCTGGCTGAGTGGCTCTTGCTTCTAAGAACCGTCTAAACCAACCAGGTATTGGCACACCTTCTGGCAAGTTAAGATCTTCGGACATGCTGAAACAAAAAGGATAGATTCAAAACGAAGGATAAGAGATAGTACCTATGGCTTTGGGGAGTGGACTTTGCCTTTTTAAAATAAAATAATATTTTTCTTCTAAAATTGCTTCTTTAAATTTCCTTTTTGAAAATAAATTTTCAAAACTTTTTATCTTATCTGGTAAACCTATGCTCTGATACCAAGTGAAACACCCCACCTCCGTTAGGGTCACTCTCAAAGGGAATGCCCTAATTTTGGTGGAGGTTCATAAGTATAAGTCACAGATATACAAGACAGATATAAGAACACATATTTGTAAACAACGGAAAAACAACAACTTTTATTTCATAAAAGCAAATACGTGTTACAACAACATCACCATGATTGTCTTACATCCTTTCCAAAAACATAACATAACACTTTCATAATCTGTCTTGATTACATTATTTAAAGAAGCATAAATAAAACATAGATAAACTGCAAAAGCCCCATAGTGGTTGTCCAAAGCCATAGTTCAAAACGAAAAGGTCCAAGCAATACATTTCTCCTCTTCAAGCTGGATGTTAAGGCTGGTCAAGCTGCAGTGTTCCCTCCCTGTGGACCTGAGGGGGGGAACGGAAGAAAACAAGACGAAAGAAAAGTAGAGTCAGACATAAAGCCTGAGTAAGTCTAGGACTATTCTGACTATGAATATAGAACTGTGTATGATAAGTATAAACAAGAAGTGGGAAAGCACTTTAAACTTGGTTAAGTTGTCTAGGGTCGAATATACTATCGTACCCCATGTAAATCTCTGAACCCATATAAACTAGTTCCCAACTGGCATCCCATAATCAGGGTGAAGTGATCCATTTTATAATGATCGGCTCCTACTCACATAGTTACATGTGTCTTACGGCCCCCGATGTTGTAGTTACCTATGCTGGTCCCACCATGGGGTGTATCAAGTCCCACGGTGGCGGCCCGACACAATCCTAGAATGCACAGGTATGCTACTGGTGTCCAGTGCCTTATTTTTTTGCGCCGGAGTGTGTGCACGCCCGCACCCCGTTAGAACCTACACTGCTACACCGCCGTCGATTTGACCTCTTAAATTCAGCCCAGTAATCGTGCCCCACCCTGCCTAGTTTCAGGGTATCCTGATACACCTTCTAGGGTTACTGCTGAAAAGGGTCCCCCGTTACTAGGTTTTCTATCTCTAGCCAACATGCTAAGTTGGTTAAGTGTTTTCTAACCTAACCCCCACCAGTCCGTTTAGTTTAGCATGTTCCATTTTGATTAAATCTTTAGTTCACTTAATCCTAACAATCCTGACTCAGCCTTAATTGTCTTATAAAAGCCTTGACCTCTCACATTATACAGGTATTGTTGTGGCTGCCTGTTGCCGGTTGGTTCCGGGCAGTCTTACGCCACAACTCAGTCTAACCTCGGGTCCTTATTGGGCTCCATGTTTAACCTCCCACATTGGATAGGTATTGTTGTGACTACTGGACAGCCGGGCGGTTCCGGGCAGGTTTACATCACAACTCAATCCAACCTCGGGTTAAACACATCGTATGTTCTACATTTACATATTTTGTCTTTCTTCTTTATTTTCTTATATGTAAATATTTGCGGCCCATTATTAAGTTAATGGTGTAAAGGTTACACCAATCATGGGCCCAACCCATTCTTGAATTTGGGCCCTTCTACTTTATATTTTCATTTATTAATTAATTTGGCCCAACGCTATTTTCCCCCGTTTAATACGTTCGTTTATCATAATATATGTTGGGCTTAGGCTTTTAAGCCCAACTTAGCCATGAGAAAAAGGGGAGGCTTAAAGCGTGATTACATACACAAAAAGGGGAATGTGAACGCATGAACTTGCAACATAACGTTGGAACTACAAAACAGAAACTGGTGTATTTGCATAGTAGCATAAGTGACATGAATCAAAGCATGTAAACTTGTAGTTAAGTTAAAAATCTAAATTGGATATCATTATTGACACATAGTCTTAACTACAACATAAACCTATATTTTTATTTAGGCATAATGTCAAACATAAGCAAATCATGTTCATAAGATTACTACATGTTTACAAAGGTGCTTACTTTTGTTACTAACACAAAAGTATAGTTCAACTTAATCATGATTTTAAATCTATTCTCATAACCATGGCATAAATATTTCTAACATGAAATCATGATTTTTACTTTAGTCATGCAAACTTGCAAATTGAATCTGACCTAGCTATGTACCACATATGTCATCATATAATTCTTGTTAACAATATAGACCTAACATGGATTTCAATTATGCAAAATATCAATCATAGCCTAGTCATATTCATAAGTTTGCAAATAGGTTTTCTAGTACAAAAGCATGGCTTAATACATAGATCATGGTGCCAAAATTTCAACATAGTTTCATATGAACTATAATAACCCAAATTTGTTCCAATTACGCACAAAATGATTTTTGTACAAAAATATACATTATTATGGCATAGTAGCAAAACCTCAAACTTGCATGAATTCAATTAAACAACTATATACATGTAGCTTCAACATGAATTACATATTTTGAGAATATCCAAACGTATACTTGCATAAAACTACCGCAAACACGTAGTTTTTATAATGAATAACATACTTTGCGAATATCCAATCGCTATACAAAATTCCAAATCGATAAGAATCATAGTAACGCACAAATATGAATTATTTATCACCACAATCAAGTATACAAACCAACACAGTTATTTGTTCATACCAAAATAATACTCTACTTACAATTGTGTGACGAATTCTCCAATTTAGGAATTTGGAGATGCGATTCCTTGTTGATTTGATTTGATTAAGTTGCTTTATGCTTTAGAATTTTCCTCCTAATCCTCTCTCCAATTGGTGGCTACTCCTAGTCGTTCCTCAGCAACATGATGGCCTTGTTCTTATTTTTGAATGAATAGATTAGGTTGAGTCTAGGGTCATTTTTATAGGGGTTATGAACTGATTAGGACCATCGATGTTGCTTGGATTGATCGTAGCCTTTCGTTCGAAAGAGAGACCAATTAGAGCCTGCCACCTAGCCCTAATGACAAAGCAGACTTCTGAAAATCGACCAACATAGAATAGGCCAGCCAGGTTGGGCTGGGTTCGACCTGGCTCTGGACCAGGTCGACAGCCTTGTCGACAGCCCTGACGACCTGGCTAGACCAGGTCGACAGCCCAGTCGACCTGGGTGCATTAGGCGGGAGTTTTCCTGCCCTAGCCAATTGGGCCCGATTTTGGAATTAAAACTTGTTTTTCTGAGCTGTTTTATTCTGTTCGAATTTTAAACTTAATTCAGAAACTTCCGAAGGCCATATCTTCTTCATACGGACTCCGTTTTTCGAAAACTCGGACTCTATTCCGCGTATTTTTCCGAGACGAACGCAATGGCGTATCCCGTTTACCTTAGTTCTTTGATTTGAAATTAATTATACTTTAATTTGTGAATTTCACAGTTATAGAATTCGCGGGGTGTTACAGATAACACCGTGGTGTTAGATATGGAGTATTACCAGTTTTGCTCCAGGGGATGAATAGGTTGGGATTGGGAAATAAAATAAATAATTACTTCGGTGTGGTTCGCTAATCCCGACTAGTTTGGAAAACCATAATATGGTTTGAAATGATATCCAAAGGAAGGTTAAAGAATAAATTTAGAAGAATTTATCTTTGATAAAATTAATGGGAACCTTTCCCTAAGAATGTGAAAATTTGAATAGAAGAATATTCTGAATTGGAATGAGGCGTATGTTGTGTTTGTGTAACACGTGTTTATTATATACGCGGGTTATTCGGAAAGGCCGGGTTTATACCCATTCTGAATAGCCGATTCGACGATAGGTCGAAGATGAAGACGGTGGTTGAAGACCGGAAGTCTTCACATCATTTGGGTGATTACTGATGATCTTGATTGGGCTGTACACGAGGGAATTAGTCGGTGATCGCCCAGGCGTACTTAGAGATCGATGGATACGCGAAAGTGCCTCCGGTTTCGTTCAGACCCAGAACAAACTTGTAAATGGACTGTGTGTCTGACATTGGATTTTATCCTATGCTGATTGATCTCTATTAATTATACATCTGTTTGGAAGCGGATAATTTATTCTCTTGCTTAACGCCCTTCTCTGAGACGTACCAGCTCAGAGGTTGTATATCGATGGACATCAGTCGCATGGAGTGAATTTCCTATGTGGCACGCCTAAGTGGAAAATGATCAAGGCTTCTGTTGAAAAGCAAAGTCTTGTGGCTGATGATCAAAGCACGGCCTATGTGGCGCACCTTTGTGTATAGCGTGAATTCGCGAGCCTCACACCTCGGTATGAGTCAAAAACGGGAAAGTGACTGCAGGGAGAGCACGACGTTTCTTTCTAGCTAGTGGTTGTGTCAGTGCTTAAACTGGCTGACATTTATAAACTTTTCACCTGTATGGTTGTTGGAATGAGAGGCGCCTCGGATATAGGTCTATTAGGACCGGGAAACGTGTGTTCAGGAATAACCAATCATCAAAAGTAAGAGAGGACCGGCCCTAAAGATCCAAGGATCATAATGGGGTCCTGGGACATTTGCTAGAGTGTCTCGAATCAGAGAGAAGCTTGCCCCTTGCCTCGACACATGACGGAAATCCAATTTCCAATACGTGATATTGCGGTTTTATTTGTAGAGCCTAGTATGGCGACATAGTGGTATGGGTCATTCATGCCGCCTATGATTGATATTTATGATTGAAATTGTTTTGACACTATACACTTATAATAATATCAAAATAATGTGTTTTTAATGTATCAAGCATGCTTTGGCTATTATAAGTTAAAACCCTATCCTCTGGCTTGCGTTGCATTGTGTGATGGGACATGTGTCTTATAATAGCTTCATTTTTCTTTATTTAGCATTGTGGTGTTTGTTTTATGCACTGGTATTTTTGGGAGGAAACCTGTTCTGTATTATACGGCGTGGTCCCTTGATTTACCGACCTTTAAAATAAAGATTAGTAACTGCTTTAGTTCTTACACCAGCCACATGACTGACCTGGAGTTTATTGTTTTAACCAAAACTCTGGGTGCCCCTATTTTCCACACGGGCGGCTAGTAGTTCTGGTTTTGCAGATTTATATTCACAGGATCCTGGTTTACAGCTGGAACGATACTCGAAAAGCTCTGTATCCGTGTATCACCTTCAGTTGTGTTTTGTATTATTTTCCATTGTTTTGTAATTTATTGTAATATCTGATGTATATCGATTGTGTAATATTTATTCATACTCTGTACATTCTTGTATCTGATGGAATTGTTGTAATAAACAATGAAATGTTCTTCTGTTTGCGTTCTAATTCGTGTTGTTCTCACGGCAATCCGGGCTTTTCTCACCGGGGAAGTTCGGGTCGCTACACTAGAGTTTCATTTACTTCAAAAAAATCTATTGTTGATGCTGTCCCATTCAGGAAACGGTTGTTGTTCCCAACCGTTGGTGATATACATTCGATACACTCAAGCGAAATGAGTGGTCGGTCATGTGTGATAGGGTTGCAAGATGTTCTTGTTGAACCCATTGTATTTGTGATGACCCCAAACTTCCACGGAATGAAAGTAGGAGTAATCATTTTTGGAATACAACATAAATACAATAAAACAGAACACAGATACAATATAGCAAAGGAAATTCATAGAGTAATAACATTATAGCAGCGGAAAAATATAATGACATCAATCACAGAAAATCCACAGTCACAGAATCTAAGCTATTACAACAAGTTGCAGAAAAGAAATAAATTTGATGTCTAAAAAGAAAAGAAAAGATGCCATAGAAACAAAAGATAAATGTCTTCAAGCTCCAAGTCATCACCTCTCTACTTCAGCAAATCCAAGAGACAGAAAATAAGCAGCTCCAAAGAAAAGACTACAAGCAAAGAATGAACCTGTCTACTTGGCTGCCCGTGTATAAGAGAGGGCACCCAAGTTTGCAAAAAGGTGAAACAAACTATGGGTCAGTCGTGGGACTGGTGTGAGAATTCTTAACTAAAATAACTATTAGAAATAAGGCAAATCCAAAGACCACGCCGCTAACGCGGAACGGGTTTACTCTAATGGGCTGCCGTGCATAATTTAAAGTGTCATAACAAATAAATAAGTACATCGTAAACAACGCAATGCTTTTTTGGAAAAAATGGAATCACCATAAGACCCAAGTCCCATCACACAATGCAACGCACACCAGAGGATAAGGTTTTACCTTATGGTGATTAAACATGCTAAATACGACAAATACGCATATAATATTATTATTAGTGTATATGAAAGCATTTCAAAGTAAATGTATTAATCTTAGGAAGCATAGGTACCATATACCATGCCTCTGTACTAGTAATACAATCAAATTCGTCGGTTCGTATTTGGATTTTGGTTTCCATCATGAGTCAAGGCTGGAGCGGAGCTCCTTACCGATTCGAGACACTCTAGCTGATGTCTCAGGATCCCCCGCAGTGAACCCTTGGAAATGGCAGGGCCGGTCCGCAAATACAGCTTAGCGGATTGGCAATTCCTAAGCACACGTTTCTCGGTCCTATACGACCTAATATCTGAGGCGCACCACATTCCATCATCCACATAAGTAAAGTATCAGCGTTGGGAGGTCCCTGACACTACTTCTAGCTAGAAAGAAACGTGTTGCTTTCCCTGCGTTCCCTTCGCCCGTTTTTGACTCAACCGGGGTGTGAGGCTCGCGAAGTCCCGTTACACAAAGCTACGCCTAAACAGGCCATGCTTTGATCGTCTCCACAAGGTTCTGCTTTTCAACAAGAAACCTTGATCATTGCATCTTAGTATGCCACACTGTCACTCCATGCCATACCATTGCTTCTCCATTAATACATAAATGGGTGTTAAGTAGAGAATAAATTCTCCACCACCAATATTTATATATTAACAGAAAATCAACAATATGATATATAACGAAGTACGATGTCAGACACACCATCCATTTAAACTTATGCTCTGGGTCTGAACGAAAGTCAAATCCGTGAAATCAACGCGTACGTCTGGGCAATGACCTTGACCCATGAATTGGTAGCAAGTCAATCCAGGATCTCGATCGTTGTCCATTCGAGGGAAGATTTACGGTCTTCATACGTCGTCTTCTTACTTCGATCTTTAACGCCGCTGGATTAATTTGGGATGAGAATATCTCGGACTTCCCAAACAATCCTCGTATGTATATACATATAAATATCTTGAAAATCCTTCTTATTTGTTAATAATTATTTTTATTAACAATTCATTTTATTTTAATTATTTAAAATAGTCAAACTTCTTATTTAACGACGCACTCTCAAAATCATATTTTTATTTACATTAATTAAAATGTAAACTTTCATTACATATCGCATTCTTGTTTTCTTTACATTTAATAAAATGCAAACTTGAAATTACATGTCACATTCTTACCTATTTACATTGAATAAAATGTAAACTTGCATTTACATAATTAAATGTAAATTTATGTCATTCCAAATTTCATACCTTAATTTTACATAATTAAATGTAAATTTAATGTTAATACCAATTCCTACTTTAATTACATTGATAAAAATGTAATCTTTTTCCTACGGTGAAGTCCTTGAATATATTACATTAAAAAAATGTAAACTTTATTTACATATCATATTCTTAATAAAATAAAACGTAAACTTTAGTTACATTTCTAAAAATTTAAATTTCACCTGCGGAGTAAATTCTTATATATATTACATTAATAAGAATGCATATTGTGCATACAGTTAAAATTACCATTTTATTCACATTAAAATTTATTCACATTAATAAAAATGTGTTACATGTCTAATAATATTTTTTATTCACATAAGTAAAAATGTGAAATTTTACATGTCCAATATTTAATTTATAATATTAACATTAAAAATGTTAATGTCATCATACGGTTGAATTTTTATAATATTAACATTAAAAATGTTAATGTACATACGGTTGAATTTTTATAATATTAACATTAAAAATGTTAATTTCATCCTACGTTTTATTTCTTTTTATATTAACATAAAAAAAAATGTTAATGTACACTTGCGGTAAAATTACTATTTAATTAACATTAAAAATGTTAATTTTTCATGCATTGAAAATTATTTATTATTAACACCAAAATAAATGTTAATTTTTCATGCAACGTAAATTACTTATTATTAACATCAAAATAAATGTCAAATTTTTCCCTATTTCAATTTTACAAAAAAAAAAAAGAATATGTAAATTTCATCACAAGTCGCGTTCTTTTTTACATCAAGTAAACTGTAAATTCTCATCACATCGTATAACAACATCCAAATACAACAATAGGATCAGATTTGATACTAACATCGAGGTAAATTGCAAGATGGGGTTTCACACAGCATATGTAAAATCAACATGGCATGGTTAAATAAATAACACATAATTAATTTTAATTAATTATGAATTCAGATTTAAGCCTAAAATTTCAGATCTAATCACATAGCACTATAGGCAATTTAGATTCCACATCATATGTTATGAACGGTTTAGATCTATGTTTAAACATCGTGTCATATTAATTCTACTGTTAATAATCATGCAAATAATAATTAAATAAACTAAATTAAATTTAAAAAAATAAAATTCTCACCCTAATCAGTCTCAGTAAAGCCTACTCGTCGCCACGGTCCTGTCGGATCTGAAATTTTCAGATTCGGGGTTCATACGCATTAGTTATCAATGTTTGAATAATTCTGACTTTTAACAACTGCTGCAGCAACGCTTATAAGCGTCGCAAAATCTGAAGCATACCTTATTTTCAGAATTTGTTCAAAACTTCAAATTCGATTTTCTGGAGTTGTAGTTGACGAAACGACGAGCCGTTTGTTGGAGAAGGACCGGCTACGAGAGAGCTACGCACGGCCAGAAGGTGGCGAGGTGCGGCGGCGGCATGTGGGGCCTAGGGGGGCGCGACCGGCGGACCTTTGGAGGGACGGGGCGGGCGGATCGAGGCACGAGAATGGCTGAGGTTGGTACCAAATCGAAGAGCTCGGCGAGAGCTTCGAAACGAGTACTCACACGCCAAATTCCGTTAAGAAATGAGAGAGAAAACTGAGTTTGAATTTTCGAAGGGAGGTGGGTTTGGAGCTTCAGCAAATGACGGCTTGGAGATGATGAACAGTGATTTTCGTCCTTTTATAATATAATATTAGGGTTAACTAATTATTAATTAGCCCATTAAAGCCCGTTTTGGTCCGAACCCCGATTTAAGCCTGCTTACTGTCGTTCTTAAGGTTTTGAGGCCTTCTGAACGCAATGGAACATGTTACAGGACCCAATTCCGAAATTTATTATGAGTTTTGGAATAATTATATTATTTTATTAATATTTTAATGTATACCGTACATGAAAATTCACCGAGGTCACAAATTAACTTCAAAAATTCTCAAAAAATATATTTAGCTATGTTTTGATGCTGTGGACCTACGAAAATTAATTTCATTCAATTCTGAGCACGTATGAATTTTTAATGAATTTTTAAAGTCAAAAATTGTCCGTTTACACTGAAAAATCAATTATAATTATATTTTAATTCTAAAAATTACCAAAAAAATCATTTTTAGCTTTGTTTTGATGATACGAATCCAACAAAATTTATTTCGTTGAATTCTGAGACATTTTGAAAAATGACTATTTTTAAGGCCAGTATATTTATTATTAAAAATATATTTTTAAACAAATAATTTCCGAAACTCGAAATATATAAGTGTTTACTGTTTTTCAATGCAGAAACATCATTCTGAAACCAATGGAAGTGGTTTCGAGTCGAAATTCCTTCGTATGCAAAAAGTAGCATTTTTGACCTATGCAAATTACCCAACGACCTTTCTAAAAAATTGAATTGGCCATAACTTTTGATTTCCGCTATGAAATTTCGATTTTTTGGATTCGTTGGAAAGATATTTTTAAATAGATTCTAATATTTTTGGTTTTACTAAAATCCGTTAAATTTTGCATCCTGTATGGTTAGTCAAAGTTCAAGTTTGACTTTTCAAACTACCGCGCTATTTCTAGCTCTTTTTATAATTAAAATTAATTTATTCATTCTAACTTCGATTTGAACCAAATTTGTGATCATTATTATTTAAAATATATTATTTTAAATATCAAAACTCGTTTAAAATCACTTAAAGTAAATTTTAACTTGGCCCCAAAATTCAGGGTCGTTATAGTCTCCCCCACTTAAAAACTTTTCGTCCCCGAAAAGGAAAAAGAAAAAATAGAAGAGGAAAAGAGGAAGAATAAACATAGAGAATGTTTTTAACAGAGATGGTACCGTCTATAACATCAGGCTTTCCACCGAAGAAATTGGTCCTTTCGTTCCTTCGTAAACATGTGCCAATTGAGCATCGCCACTTCACTTAGTCTTCTTCGAATGCACGATCAAGGGGAGAGTCAAAACAACTGAAATGGTGATTCTAGGAGAGAGAAAAGATCGAAGGATGAATGAAAAGATGACGATAAAGTGACTGGCTATTATGTATCCCATGAAATGTTTGCCGTAGAATATAGTGATTCTACGTAAACGAATTATTATAAATATGTTATATTCCGCTTTGTAAACCAAAGCTCTGATACCAACAGTGATGACCCCAAACTTCCACGGAATGAAAGTAGGAGTAATCATTTTTGGAATACAACATAAATACAATAAAACAGAACACAGATACAATATAGCAAAGGAAATTCATAGAGTAATAACATTATAGCAGCGGAAAAATATAATGTCATCAATCACAGAAAATCCACAGTCACTGAATCTAAGCTATTACAACAAGTTGCAGAAAAGAAGTAAATTTGATGTCTAAAAAGAAAAGAAAAGATTCCATAGAAACAAAAGATAAATGTCTTCAAGCTCCAAGTCATCACCTCTCTACTTCAGCAAATCCAAGAGACAGAAAATAAGCAGCTCCAAAGAAAAGACTACAAGCAAAGAATGAACCTGTCTACTTGGCTGCCCGTGTATAAGAGAGGGCACCCAAGTTTGCAAAAAGGTGAAACAAACTATGGGTCAGTCGTGGGACTGGTGTGAGAATTCTTAACTAAAATAACTATTAGAAATAAGGCAAATCCAAAGACCACGCCGCTAACGCGGAACGGGTTTACTCTAATGGGCTGTCGTGCATAATTTAAAGTGTCATAACAAATAAATAAGTACATCGTAAACAACGCAATGCTTTTTTGGAAAAAATGGAATCACCATAAGACCCAAGTCCCATCACACAATGCAACGCACACCAGAGGATAGGGTTTTACCTTATGGTGATTAAACATGCTAAATACGACAAATACGCATCTAATATTATTATTAGTGTATATGAAAGCATTTCAAAGTAAATGTATTAATCTTAGGAAGCATAGGTACCATATACCATGCCTCCGTACTAGTAATACAATCAAATTCGTCGGTTCGTATTTGTATTTTGGTTTCCATCATGAGTCAAGGCTAGAGCGGAGCTCCTTACCGATTCGAGACACTCTAGCTAATGTCTCAGGATCCCCCGCAGTGAACCCTTGGAAATGGCAGGGCCGGTCCGCAAATACAGCTTAGCGGATTGGCAATTCCTAAGCACACGTTTCCCGGTCCTATAGGACCTAATATCTGAGGCGCGCCACATTCCATCATCCACATAAGTAAAGTATCAGCGCTGGGAGGTCCCTGACACTACTTCTAGCTAGAAAGAAACGTGCTGCTTTCCCTGCGTTCCCTTCGCCCGTTTTTGACTCAACCGGGGTGTGAGGCTCGCGAAGTCCCGTTACACAAAGCTACGCCTAAACAGGCCATGCTTTGATCGTCTCCACAAGGTTCTGCTTTTCAACAAGAAACCTTGATCATTGCATCTTAGTATGCCACACTGTCACTCCATGCCATACCATTGCTTCTCCATTAATACATAAATGGGTGTTAAGTAGAGAATAAATTCTCCACCACCAATATTTATATATTGACATAAAATCAACAATATGATATATAACGAAGTACGATGTCAGACATACCATCCATTTAAACTTATGCTCTGGGTCTGAACGAAAGTCAAATCCTTGAAATCAACGCGTACGTCTGGGCAATGACCTTGACCCATGAATTGGTAGCAAGTCAATCCAGGATCTCGATCGCTGTCCATTCGAGGGAAGATTTACGGTCTTCATACGTCGTCTTCTTACTTCGATCTTTAACGCCGCAGGATTTATTTGGGATGAGAATATCTCGGACTTCCCAAACAATCCTCGTATGTATATACATATATATATATCTTGAAAATCCTTCTTATTTGTTAATAATTATTTTTATTAACAATTCATTTTATTTTAATTATTTAAAATAGTCAAACTTCTTATTTAACAACGCACTCTCAAAATCATATTTTTATTTACATTAATTAAAATGTAAACTTTCATTACATATCGCATTCTTGTTTTCTTTACATTTAATAAAATGCAAACTTGAAATTACATGTCACATTCTTACCTATTTACATTGAATAAAATGTAAACTTGCATTTACATAATTAAATGTAAATTTATGTCATTCCAAATTTCATACCTTAATTTTACATAATTAAATGTAAATTTAATGTTAATACCAATTCCTACTTTAATTACATTAATAAAAATGTAATCTTTTTCCTACGGTGAAGTCCTTGAATATATTACATTAAAAAAATGTAAACTTTATTTACATATCACATTCTTAATAAAATAAAACGTAAACTTTAGTTACATTTCTAAAAATTTAAATTTCACCTGCGGAGTAAATTCTTATATATATTACATTAATAAGAATGCATATTGTGCATACAGTTAAAATTACCATTTTATTCATATTACAATTTATTCACGTTAATAAAAATGTGTTACATGTCTAATAATTTATTTTATTCACATAAGTAAAAATGTGAAATTTTACATGTCCAATATTTAATTTATAATATTAACATTAAAAATGTTAATGTCATCATACAGTTGAATTTTTATAATATTAACATTAAAAATATTAATGTACATACGGTTGAATTTTTATAATATTAACATTAAAAATGTTAATTTCATCCTACGTTTTATTTCTTTTTATATTAACATTAAAAAAAAATGTTAATGTACACTTGCGGTAAAATTACTATTTAATTAACATTAAAAATGTTAATTTTTCATGCATTGAAAATTATTTATTATTAACACCAAAATAAATGTTAATTTTTCATGCAACGTAAATTACTTATTATTAACATCAAAATAAATGTCAAATTTTTCCCTATTTCAATTTTACAAAAAAAAAAAAAAAAAGAATATGTAAATTTCATCACAAGTCGCGTTCTTATTTACATCAAGTAAACTGTAAATTCTCATCACATCGTATAACAACATCCAAATACAACAATAGGATCAGATTCGATACTAACATCGAGGTAAATTGCAAGATGGGGTTTCACACAGCATATGTAAAATCAACATGGCATGGTTAAATAAATAACACATAATTAATTTTAATTAATTATGAATTCAGATTTAAGCCTAAAATTTCAGATCTAATCACATAGCACTATAGGCAATTTAGATTCCACATCATATGTTATGAACGGTTTAGTTCTATGTTTAAACATCGTGTCATATTAATTCTACTGTTAATAATCATGCAAATAATAATTAAATAAATTAAATTAAATTTAAAAAAATAAAATTCTCACCCTAATCAGTCTCAGCAAAGCCTACTCGTCGCCACGGTCCTGTCGGATCTGAAATTTTCAGATTCGGGGTTCATACGCATTAGTTATCAATGTTTGAATAATTCTGACTTTTAACAACTGCTGCAGCAACGCTTAAAAGCGTCGCAAAATCTGAAGCATACCTTATTTTCAGAATTTGTTCAAAACTTCAAATTCGATTTTCTGGAGTTGTAGTTGACGAAACGACGAGCCGTTTGTTTGAGAAGGACCGGCTACGAGAGAGCTACGCACGGCCAGAAGGTGGCGAGATGCGGCGGCGGCATGTGGGGCCTAGGGGGGCGCGACCGGCGGACCTTTGGAGGGATGAGGCGGGCGGATCGAGGCACGAGAATGGCTGAGGTTGGTACCAAATCGAAGAGCTCGGCGAGAGCTTCGAAACGAGTACTCACACGCCAAATTCCGTTAAGAAATGAGAGAGAAAACTGAGTTTGAAATTTCGAAGGGAGGTGGGTTTGGAGCTTCAGCAAATGACGGCTTGGAGATGATGAACAGTGATTTTCGTCCTTTTATAATATAATATTAGGGTTAAGTAATTATTAATTAGCCCATTAAAGCCCGTTTTGGTCCGAACCCTGATTTAAGCCTACTTACTGTCGTTCTTAAGGTTTTGAGGCCTTCTGAACGCAATGGAACATGTTACAGGACCCAATTCCTAAATTTATTATGAGTTTTGGAATAATTATATTATTTTATTAATATTTTAATGTATACCGTACATGAAAATTCACCGAGGTCACAAATTAACTTCAAAAATTCTCAAAAAATATATTTAGCTATGTTTTGATGCTGTGGACCTATGAAAATTAATTTCATTCAATTCTGAGCCCGTATGAATTTTTAATGAATTTTTAAAGTCAAAAATTGTCCGTTTACACTGAAAAATCAATTATAATTATATTTTAATTCTAAAAATTACCAAAAAATCATTTTAGGCTTTGTTTTGATGATACGAATCCAACAAAATTTATTTCGTTGAATTCTGAGACATTTTGAAAAATGACTATTTTTAAGGCCAGTATATTTAATATTAAAAATATATTTTTAAACAAATAATTTCCGAAACTCGAAATATATAAGTGTTTACTGTTTTTCAATGCAGAAACATCATTCTGAAACCAATGGAAGTGGTTTCGAGTCGAAATTCCTTCGTATGCAAAAAGTAGCATTTTTGACCTATGCAAATTACCCAGCGACCTTTCTGAAAAATTGAATTGGCCATAACTTTTGATTTCCGCTATGAAATTTCGATTTTTCGGATTCGTTGGAAAGATATTTTTAAATAGATTCTAATATATTTGGTTTTACTAAAATCCGTTAAATTTTGCATCCTGTATGGTTAGTCAAAGTTCAAGTTTGACTTTTCAAACTACCGCGCTATTTCTAGCTCTTTTTATAATTAAAATTAATTTATTCATTCTAACTTCGATTTGAACCAAATTTGTGATCATTATTATTTAAAATATATTATTTTGAATATCAAAACTCGTTTAAAATCACTTAAAGTAAATTTTAACTTGGCCCCAAAATTCAGGGTCGTTACAGTATTCCTTTCTACAGGTACACTAACGAAAGGTGGTTCCATACCTTGTCATTGTTGGAAATTCATTACCCAATATGTGCTTGCGGTTTTGATTGTATAATATATGTAGAATGTGAGATGAAAGCGTTTCTGCTAGATGATTATTTTATTGTGGTTGATAGACATTATTATAATATCAAAAGGTTTTTGATATAAAGATATTTTGGCTTCTCATAAGGGAAAAACCCGTTCTGTTGTATGGAGTGGTCTTATTAGATATCATTTACTTGTTCGAACCGTTTTAAACTGTTTTACTCACACCAATCCCATAACTGGCCCGGAGTTTATTTTGTTTGTTTTCCCTAAAATCTTGGGTGCCCAATTTTATACGGGCAGTCAAGTAGTTGGAATGTTACAGATATAATTGGAGAGCTTGGAGCAGGAGGCTTCAAGATCATATAGCTATTGTTTATTTCCGCTGTGTTGTAAATACTGTTCTTTGAAATGATATGTATATTCAATTACAGATTTATATTTCAAAGATATGTTATCTATTATATGTTGTTCGTTCCGCTGTGAGGTTCGTGTTACTCTGATGTTGTTCTTCTTCTTCTTCTATTCTCAGTTTCTATCTTATCTTTCCTCACCCTCTAATTTCTTTCATTAACTATTCGGTTATTTTCGATCCTTGGATGTTCGATATGTGTTGTATATCGGATAACCTAGATCGCATTTTTCCGGGTCATTACAGTTGGTATCAGAGCTTAAGTTAAGTATTACCTTGGGTCTGTGGCGTGACTCGGTAGAGATGGGGTTAGTAATACCCTAGATTGAGTTTGAGTGTATAGACACGAGTGAACGTATTTGTTATTGATATAAAAATTGTTTTATATTGTGGAGATTCATTGGTTGAGTTGTTTATGGGTTCTGGTCGATCAGTTTGATCCACTGCATCGGTAGGAGTTTATAAACACTCGAATACGATAGGTCGACACGATATGTTTTGAAAAGAGGGTAAATTAAAATAAGTTTACCCAAGGTATATCTTGATATAGAGAAGATATATATATCAAAATTATAATATAGTGGATATATTGGTTGTTATTATAATCGTGTAAGATTATAAATTAAATGGTTATGTGAATAACCAATCAGAATTCATATAAGTGAAATACGTGGAATCGGATGAATTAAATATAAAATTTAAACCAGGAATTGAATTAAAATTCTAGAAAAATTGGACAAGTGTTTGTAAATTGATTTGGATTAAAAATAATGGAAATTTAAGATCCTGGGAGATTTTAAATTGTTTTACAAGCCGTGTGAATTATATTTTGAAATGAATTTCAAAGTGGAAATGTTTAGAAATGGTTTTATAGTTTTGAACTCATTTTGATCGCTAGAAAATAGATTCTGATGATGACAGCTGCATCACCAGTATTCATTTTCAAGTTGTATATGACGAATTACTACCAGAGATACTGTTTTGAATTTGTTTTGGGAAAGACAAGTTGAGTTGAATTTCAAAAAGGAAAATTTGATTTTAGAAAAGAGTAAACTGTTTAAAAACTCCCAGGGAAAGACTGTTTGAATTAAAAACAAATTTAACAGAAATTTGGGAAAGAAAAATTGAATTAAAGTAAAGCCAGTAAAGTGGTAACTAGGATTGAATTAGAATGATATCAAGACAAATTGGATTGTGAGATTCAAATTTGAAGTGTAATGTGACAATCAAGCTAAGAGTTGGGAATCGAGAAGAAACTCAAGTTGAAATGATATTTGGCTCGGATATAAACGAACGGTTGTGCTGTGGATAAAAGCAGATTGGAATTTGATTGGGATGACCCTTGTATCCGCTGAATTGACAGCAGGTCAAAGTGATAGAGTTGATATGCCCGACAAAAAGGTACAAGTTTATATTTGATATAAGCATGAGGTTTATGAGCCGAATTGGCAAGCCGCTTGGCTGTTTGATTTTCTTTTGGGTTGAAAAAGGCCTAAAGAGGCGAGTTGGAGTTTGACCGATTGACCAGTACAAAGAAGGTGCTAGTGAAATATTTCGAAAAGTTAAGGCGTTAGAAAATTTTCAGGATTTTTTTTGAAAATTTTCGTTGATGAGGATTATTAAAAAATTTAATTGAAATTAAATTGGTCCAGTTGGAAACTGAAGATAAGAAGTGAACAAATAAGTTATAACCAGTTAATAGAGTTGTTTTCTACCTTAGCAATTTCGAGGACGAAATTATTTTAAGTGGGGAAGAATGTAATGACCCGCATCTTCAGGTATATTATAATTAATTTATTTAATTATATAAATAGTGATTTAGAGAATATAATGGTCATTGAATTAAATAAGAGTGAATATTTAATTTAAATAATATATTTAATTCTGAAATAGTCGAAAATAGTGAATTGACAATACAATGTGAACTGGACAATTCAAAGTATATAATTCAGTTTAGAGTTGAATAATAATAACGAATATGTTATATAAACGACATTTGAACATATAAATTATAATATAATTATAATCGAGCCCGTAATGGCGTGGCAGTTCGCTATTTGGCGATTTGAACTTCAACAGAATGTACAGAGTTCGTTTTAAATCGGATTTCTGTGAAACAAGAAACGTGTGGAGCTGGTGGAGTATATCTTTCTAGTGGAAGAGAAAAATCATGATTTCGTCGTGTAGATTATCAGATATGTCTAAATCAAATTTTAAAATAGTCGTTATAGAATCGTTTATCGACCGTAATAGTTTATTCAATATAACTAGAGATCGGGTTTGAATTTAGACAAGGTTCTTTGGGACATAACGATAATTTAATTTTTATAATTTTATAGAAATTTTTAATTCATTAAATAAGCAACTTTGTATTTGGAGTATTGGACACCCTGTGTCGACATTTTAGGGTTTCACAATAAGAGTTACCCTACCGATATTTTTATATTTTTGGGATCTCGGCACATTACCCGATTTAATGATATTTTCATATCAGTACATGAACAAACAGAGTTTCGCACAATGGGGTACTCTCGGATGTAAAACAAATATCCTAACCCTAGACTTCGTTCTCTGGATAAAACAAAGACACGGTTGCCTTTTCTCAACAGCCGTTCATATGTGGCCTCAAAACATGGATTCCAAACTACCTTTTAAAATTGAATCAACCTCATTCCTTCACGATTTAGAATCATGAGAGATATATAGAAGCTCGTTACAAGAATTTCTTCACTTCATGTTTACTTTCCACTATGTTCGAATGGATTTCTGTTCGACGTTTTTGGGAGCCGCTGACTAGGGTACATCTATGACAACTGAAGGGGCACGGGTTAGGAAAACCTTAAAGAAATCAAAGAAGAAGACCCGCATGAATCAAAAACAAAATCAAAAGAAATAAACCAATAAATTTCTATAAATCGTATAGCGTATATATATATATATATATGAGTTTGTGTTGATGTATACTTCAATTCCATACCCATTTTCTGGTGTTCGATGTTCCTTTTGAGGGTGCCGGTTCTAAACAGTGAGGTTAGGGTTCGAGAGTATTGAAATTTGGGCTATGATTCTTGAAATCGAGTTTGGATTTGGGTTTGTGGTGGAGTGCGGTTTTGGTTGTGGTAGTTGTGGGGGATTTGGTGAATATTTCTATCGATGGTTTCATGGTTACAGCGAGCAAAGCCTGAAGTCACGGTCGAAGTTTTTAGTTCGAGTCCCTTGTGTTGGTGATGGAGTTGGAGAGGGAAGGAAGGGAAGTAGATCAGTGGTATTGGTTGTTGATTTCATGAAGTAGAGATGGTACTTGGTGGTTGCAGAGTTCGGCCAGAGTTGGTGTAACTGAACGGGAACCTGTAGCTAAGTATTCGGAGAAGAAGGGAGCATTTGGGTTGGGCTTATACGGGTTTGGGCCAAGGGATTTAAGAGTTGAGGCCAAATGGATTAAATTCTAAGTTTTTATTTAACATAAATGTGTATTAACTTGTAATCTAAATAACTTTATCATACGTGATCGAAATTCAGCGAAACAGGATCCGTTAGGATCGTATGGACGAGAGCTCCACAATGGAACTGACTGGGAGTGGATTGGAGCTCGTTAGAATTTATGGCGAAATAAACTGTTTGATTCAAATCAAACAACAGTTTATCGTTCTTTAACGATGAACTGCAGATGTGAGTAAATCTCACTAACTCTGAACAATTTATAATTTCATGTTGTATTTTAGAACTGTTAAATATTGGCTGATTGACTGTGTGTTGATTGTTTGATTGAGTTGCTAGTCAATTAGTTGAATTTCTATATTGATTCTTTTCAACAGAATATATCGTATGGAACTGAAAGTGATGTTGATTTTACTGTGTAACATCTGTGGATGCAGGGAAACTGGTTGGAGGAATCCGACTGGATTCCTCAACAGTTATTTTATTGCTTTTCATATATTTTGATATATGATGGGAATTATAACCTGTTGTTGATTGTATGTGTATGGACGATAGTGGACATCGTAATTTGATATGTTAAACACGCTGACTAACCAGAATATTGGAAAGAGAATATTTATAAAATCAGAGGATTTTATAAAAGAGAATATTTATAAATAGAATGTTTATAAATAGGAGTATTCATAAATGGAATATTTATAAATAGGAAATACGTTTAAGTGGGAATTATAAATGAAGGAAATATTTGTAAATAGAATATTTATAAAGTGGATTACTTACTTAGAAAATAAATAGGATAAGATAATGAGATATTTATTTGTTAAATAAATAAGATACGATTAATGGATTATTTATTTGTTAAAGTAATAGGTTAAGATAAAGAGATATTAGCTTAGAAATTTACTAAGTTAAACAAAAGGATATTAACTTAGGGATTGAATAAGTTAAACAAAG
Organism: Allium sativum; assembly: GCA_030737875.1. Classification (NCBI taxonomy): domain Eukaryota; kingdom Viridiplantae; phylum Streptophyta; class Magnoliopsida; order Asparagales; family Amaryllidaceae; genus Allium; species Allium sativum. The sequence continues at coordinate 190,535,729 of CM060918.1, read as the reverse complement.
GATATTAACTTAGGGATTGAATAAGTGAAACAAGGATATTGACTTAGGAAATTGAATAAGTTTTAAATAAGATATTTTTAGAGGAAATACTTAGAATAAATAAATAAGGTAATAAAGGAAACACTTAGAACTAAGTCATTAAAGAAGGTATTTATTAAGGAATAAATAAGAGATTTTATAGGGAATACTTGCAAACAATTTGCAAATAAAATAAAAAGGGAAATATTTTTTCAAGAAAACAAATAGGGTTATAAAGGAAATATTTGTTTAGAAGATTATAAAGAAAATATTTATCCTTGGATAATTAGATATATATATATATATATATATATATATATATATATAAGTCTGGACATATATGAAGAAGTAAACAGATAAAAGGAGCAGATTGATTTATAAATGATATTTATAAATTAAGTTAAATATTTGTCATTTGGACAAATAGAATATATAAGTCAGGACTTATATAAAGAAGTAAAAATCGATTTCAACGTCGATGTTTGAAACTGAATAAGGACAAAGAATTAATCAGTTAGGGTTAACGAGTTAGAGTAAAACCATTAGGGTTAATCAGTTAGAGTTAATCGATATATTTAAATCGAACTAGAGTTATTGGACAGAGTTAAATCGAACTAGAGTTATTGAATAGTGTTAAATTGGACTAGAGTTATTGAATAGAGTTAAGTCAAACTAGAGTTATTCAAATGGAGTTAATCGAATTTTGTTTATTCAAATAGAGTTGAAGTGAGATAATCGAAAAGTAAATATTCGAAGTGAGATAATCGAATCAGAGATATTCCAAGTGAGATAATCGAATCAGAGATATTCGAAGTGAGATAATCGAATTAGAAATATTCGAAGTGAGTTGATCAAATCTAGTTATTCGACATGAGTTAAATCGAATAAGATTTATTCGAAGAAAGAGATTATCGAATATAAGTTATTCGGATGTAAGTTATTTGAATAAAAGTTAATCTAGTAAGAATTAAATAGAGTTAAAGTTAATCGAATAAGAGTTATAATATGGGAGTTATTCGAATAAGAGTTATAGAATAAGAGATAACCAAATAGAAGTTGATAAATTAGTTGTTCATTATTTATTCGAGTTAGGAAATAAGAGTTAGATTAAAATTATTATATTTCAGAAGCAGGAGATTATAACACCACTATTATAATCAAATGATTCTGTAAAGGAGTTGGACTCGTAAATTATATCCGGAAGTTACATAAGGAAGTGTTAAAGAGTTAAAAGATGAACTTACCTTATTTCGAGATTTGAAATGTTGTTTAGTTAAGGTCCGAGAGGTAGTTATACCCCAACTTGATTGACTGCGTTTTTAATTAATAAATGGTTACGGTTCGAGTGTAAAGTGGTTAAGTGGATGTAGTAATCTAGTATAGTGATTTGAGTCGTCATCCCAATATTGTTTTAAACATCTGTTTAAATCCCAATTAAGAAGTTTTGGAAATGTTTTCCAAACAAGAATCAGAAATGTTTTCTGATAATAGAAAATAAGAATTTAGAATATATGGAAATAGAAGATAAGTAAATTAATGAAATAAAGAGATAAAGTTTGAATGATGATTGATCGATATAATTTCCTCCTGGAAATAATATCGTTGGTTGCACATCTGTTTTTCTTTGATGGTTAAATCACAGACTATCGAAGTTTTGACCATTTTAACGTTGTTAATATGGAGAGACCGTTTGGATTATTATCCAAAGAACCACTCTGTATTGGCATAAGCGTTGCGAATCATATATGCCAAAGATAATTGAAGACGGAGTAAAGTGCAAGGGCTATTGTATAAGTCTAAGATAACAGTGCCTAAGATGGATGTACTGAATAGTGCCTTCGGTTCATCCTTTTCCTGGATGACTTGTATGGATGAATGTCGGACAGAGTATTTCCAGAAAGGTCAATTACATTGATTTCTTCAACCGTACCAAGAGTGGAAGCGGAGAAGGAAACTTCTTTAGCTAACATGTAATGTACTGTTGTAGACGTCAATTAGTGATTTTCGATGGATCTGACAATGTGGCATTCAAAGTGAATCTGATGTGATGATAAGGCGTAACCTCAAGCCTCATCAACCGGTAAATGGCTACGTAGGTCGCACCTATTAGGGTGTATAATCACCTGATCTAGAGTTTCATTTACTTCAAAAAATTCTATTGTTGATGCTGTCCCATTCGGGAAATGGTTGCTGATCCCAACCGTTGGTGATATACATTCGATACACTCAAGCGAAATGAGTGGTCGGTCATGTGTGACCGGGTTGCAAGATGTTCTTGTTGAAACCAGTGTATTCCTTTCTAGAGGTACACTAGCGAAAGGTGGTTCCATACCTTGTCATAGTTGGAATTCCATTACCCAATATGTGCTTGCGGTTTTGATTGTATACTATATATGTAGAACATGAGATGAAAGCGTTTCTGCTAGATGATTATTATATTGTGGTTGATAGACATTATTATAATATCAAAAGGTTTTTGATATAAAGATATTTTGGCTTCTCATAAGGGAAAAACCCGTTCCGTTATACGACGTGGTCTTATGAGATATCGTTTACTTGTTCGAACTGTTTTAAACTGTTTTACTCACACCAGTCCCATGACGGACCCAGAGTTTATTTTGTTTTGTTTTCCCTAAACTCTTGGGTGCCCAATTTATACGGGCAGTCAAGTAGTTGGGATGTTACAGATATACATGGAGAGCTTGGAGCAGGAGGCTTCAAGATCATATAGCTATTGTTTATTTCCGCTGTGTTGTACGTACTGTACTTTGAAATGATATGTATATTCAATTACAGATATATATTTCAAAGATATGTTATCTATTATATGTTGTTCATTCCGCTGTGAGGTTCATGTTACTCTGATGTTGTTCTTCTTTTTCTTCTTCTATTCTAAGTTTCTATCTTATCTTTCCTCACCCTCTAATTTCTTTCATTAACTATTCGGTTATTTTCTGAAACACCCCACCCTCCCTTAAGGTCACTCACAAGGGACTGCCTTAACTTTGGTGGAGGTTTGTAAGTAAAAGTCACAGATAAAACACAAGATAGATATAAACACATGTATATATATAAGCAGTGGAAAAACATCAGACTTTTATTTCATAAAATACTTGTTCATACAACACATTTCCATAATTGTCTCATAACAACTTCCAAAACATTACAACATCATTTCTGTCTTGGTTTTTAAATAAAGAAGCATAAAACTTGGTTAAAACTGCATAAATCCCCAAAGAGTGTGTCTAACAACCATAGCCAAGGAAAGAGACTCCAAACCGTACATCAATTATCTTGAAGCTTTTAAAGAATCAGACTAAGCTAGGTTATTTCCTCCATGTGGACCTGGGGGGTGGGGGGGACGGAAGAAAAGAAGACGAAAGAAAATAGGGTCAGAAATAAAGCCTGGTAAGTCTAGTGACATTTCAGTATGAGAATAAGAATAAGGGCATGATAGGTATAAACTGGAAACATGAAAATATCATAAACTAAGATAAGGTAGTTCTGAAACGAATATACTATCGCACCCCACACTATATCTCTGCACCTATATGCATTAGTTCTAAACTGGCACCCCATACTGAGGGTGAAGTGATCCCCTTTATTCTAAAGATTGGCTCCTACTCGCATAATTACATGTGTCTTACGGCCCCCAAATATTGTAGATACCTGTGCTGGCCCCTCCATGGGGTGTATCAAGTCCCATGGTGGCGACCTGACACAAACCTTAGAATGCATAGGTTATACTACTGGTGACCCCAGTGCCCTATTTGTTTGCTCCGAAATGTGTGCACGCCCGCAATCCGTTAGAACCCACACTGTTGCACCCACCGCCGTCGCTTTGACCGCTTACAATCAGCCCAGTAATCGTGCCCCACCCTGCCTAGTTTCAGAGTACCATGATACCTATTTGGGTTACTGCTTAAATGGGTCCCCGTTACTTGGGTTTTCTAGTCAAACATGTTAAGCGGTTAAGTGTCTGTATTTACCTAACCCCACCCATCAGTTTAATTAACATGTTGAATTGGTTAAGTTTTTTAGTTAACTTAACCTTACCATCCTGAGTTGTCTGTCCTTAGCCTTTTAAAGCACCGACCAATCACATTAGACAGATATTGTTACGGTTACTGGATGTAACGGTCGGTTCCGGGCAAATTTACACCGTAACTCAGTCTAACCTCGGGTCCTTATTGGGCTCAATGCTTAACCACCCACATTGGATAGGTATTGTTGTGACTACTGGAGAGCCGGGCGGGTCCGGGCAGATTTACATCATAACTCAATCCAACCTCGTGTTAAGCATATTCGTATTTTCTAAATTTACATATTTGTCTTTATTACTTAATATATGTAAATTTGTCAACAATTAAATGTTATAGCCCACGTTCCAAGTTTAACATTTTTGGTATAAGAATTTATACCGTTTAAATGTTTCCAATTTTGGCATGTGGGAAAAAGCCAATTTCATATATTTTTTATGTCAAGTTTTACTAATATTCCCAACGTTACCCCGTTTAAACATTAGGCTAATAATCTTAGCCTAATTTTCGTTCGCATAGTTTTAGCATATAATATTAGGCTAAAAACATAGCCTAATTTAGCGCACACAAATAGGCATAAGGGAATTCATAAACATAAACATAACATAGGTGTAATGTTGGCATTTTTGGCATAGTCAATATGAACATCATAGGTGTGAACTTGCAAAATAGTCAACATGAATATGAACTAGCAACATGGCCTAAATCAACATATATGTGAACTTGCATTGAAATAGGTATCTAACCAAATAGGTGTCACACAAATTAGCATATGATTTAGATATCATAAGCCTAAACTTGTTTTTGGATCTAGGCATAACATCGAACATCACTAGCACATAACAAGAATATGACATTTTCATAAATATGTATAACTTTATGACAAGGGTGTGAACTAGATCCAATCGCATATCTAATTACAACATGAAACATGTACTAAAGTGGATCTTGACATGGATCCAATTAGGAACTTGCAACTTTTGTATAAACATAGGGGCATGTATATGAACATAACCATTTAGGCATAAAGATTCTTTCATAAAGAATATACATGAGGTTTTAATCACAAACAACCTATATAATCACATAAACATGAACTACACAACTTGCTTGTGATGCTGTTGTCATTCTAAAAGTACAATAGGATCAACATCAATCTTAATTATACCACAAACATCCCAATTTCATTCGCAACACAATCATTTCAATACATAGATATGAATTAACATCGTCGTTACATAATAGCACAATTTCACTTCCAATTTACATCGAATCAAGTCTTAGTTTTATTTTCATCGGAAAAATCACAATACTTACAATGAACGGCGAACTTGGATTCTGGATTCTGAATTATGAATTTGATATGCTTTCCTTTAGGTAGAATAACGTCGTTTTGATTCGTGTTTTACTTTAGTATTGGCTTGTCTCTAAGCTTTCTAACTGACGGCCACTCCTAGTTTCTTTCCAGCAGCATGACGGCTTTAGTATTATATTATTTGTGTGAATTTAGGGTTAGACTTGAGTTGTATTTATAAAATTTTAATCTGATTAGAGCCGTCGATGAAGCTAGAGTGAATCCAGACCATCCATCTCAAGAGAAGCCAATCAGAAAGTGACATTTAAGCCCTAGTGACTCAGCCAAGCCTCAGAAATCGACCAGAACCCGAACAAGCTAGCCAGGGCCTGACCAAGCAGGGTTTCAGGCCTGGGCGCACTTGGCAGTTGCGCCAGTGCTAAAATTGTACTGGCGCACTTCCCAAGTGCGCCAGTGAAATTTTGTTCTGGCGCACTTCACAAGTGCACCAGTGCATTCTGACCCGTTTCTGGTTTTTCTGCCCAACTTCGTTCGTCCATATCTTCTTCATACGGTGTTGTACGCAAACTTGCACTCTATCTCAAGTAGAATTTCGAGACGAACCAAATGGCATAACCCATTTCCCTTAATTCCATCATTTAGAATTAATTATACTTTAATTTGTTAAGTTACAGTTAATAGAAAATTCGGGGTGTTACATTCTCCCCTCCTTAAAGGATTTCGTCCCCGAAATCTTCGAGTCTAGGAGAACGTAAGTCCGAACATCCAATCGTCCATCTACTTAACCATCAAACATAGGCTTCCACTGTCCTTAAAAGACTTATAATGCTTTATGATTATATGCAAAGTGTGTGTATATGTCCTTAACTAATGCAAAATCAGGCGGTCTACTGATCCAATTGACCTCTTAATGCAAATCATGTTAGTGTCATGAATCCATTATGTATGCAAATTTGTCCTTACTCATAATTCTACATGAGTGCGCAACCATCAATACAAATGCGACATCCATATGACAACATATCAAGTTTCAACCACATACAAATGTGAATACATATATGCATATGCAGTATGAAGTGATTGAGCCGATCTAAAACCTAGGTTGTGTGTGTATATGCATCCACGAGCAACCACTAGCAACCACTTGCAGCCATCAATCATAACATGTTTCAAATACATATTTACATCCAAAGGGGTTTCTACCTAAGGATAAAAGATTATATCGAGAATATATACCTAAAAAGATAAATACAAGCACAACTTAAGGAAAAAGAGAGGTCAAAGATGTACCCTCAAGAAGAAAAGGGTAGGCCGAGCGTATTCTATCCTCAGTTTCCCAAGTCGCGTCTTCCTCGGTGTTGCTCCACTGAACCTTAACGAGCCCGACTTCGCGGTTGCGTAGCTGTTTCACTTCAGTTCCTACGATTCGAGTTCGAACTTTCCTCACAGTTGCTTCGCGTTTCACTTCGGCTTCTTCTAAAATGGTTGGCTCCACCACTTCCACCGATTCATGTAGACATTTCCGAAGATGAGAAACGTGAAAGACGTTGTGAATTCTAGTCAATCATTCAGGCAGATCTACTCTATAAGCCATTTTCCCAATCTTCTCGATGATAGGGAACGGTCCTACAAATTTTGGTGCTAGCTTTCCTACGGATCCAAAGCGAACGACGTTCCTTAAGGGAGATACCTTAAGGAAAACCCTGTCCCCAACCTCAAACTCGAGGTCGATCCTTCTTTTGTCGGCGTAGGATTTCTGTCTGTCTTGGGCAGTCTTCATTCTCCTTCGTATCAAGACCACTTTTTCTGAAGTCTCCCTAATCATGTCTGGCCCAAGTATAATCTTGTCAGTGGACTCCCACCAACAAGTTGGTGATCGGCAAGGTCTTCCATACAAAGCTTCGAAGGGCGCCATACCTATGGTGGCTTGGTAACTGTTGTTATAGGCGAATTCCACTAAAGGAAGGTGATCCTACCAAGTCCCTCCGAAGTCAAGAACGCACAGTTTTAGAAGATCTTCTAGTACTCAATTTTCCCTTTCTGTCTGACCATCGGTTTGGGGGTGATAGGCCGTGCTCAAGCATAACTGTGTGCCGACAGCTTCTTGCAGACTTCGCCAAAATTCGCTCGTGAAGATGGGGTCTCTATCACTCTCTATGCTGGAGGGTATTCCATGGAGTCGAACTATTTCCTTGAGATAAAGAGAAGCTAGAGACGAAGCAGTCCTTCTACTCTTGATAGGTATAAAGTTGGCGCTTTTAGTAAGCCAATCCACTATCACCCAAATGCTAGTATTGCTTCTTCTTGACCTAGGCCACCCGTCAATGAAGTCCATTGAAATGCTATCCCACTTCCATTGTGGGACTTCTAAAGGATGAAGCAGTCCTCCAGGCTTCTTTTGTTCCGCCTTGACCTGTTGGCATGTCACGCACTTAGAAACGAAATCTTCCACGTCCTTCTTCAAGCCGTTCCAACAAAAAATTCTCTTTACGTTCTTGTACATCTTGTCTCCTCCTGGTTGTGTTGTCATCTTGGAATGATGTGCCTCCTCGAGAACCTTCTTCACAAAATCCCTAGCTTATGGGACACATAGTCTTCCATTCGCCTTAGCCAACCCTTATCATCGATGGAATATCTATTGAGGTGACTGGAAGTTTCACCCCTAATTAGTTTATCAATCACATCCACAAGTTGCGGGTTTACACGTTGTGCGACCCCTATCATGTTTAAAAGAGTGGGCCGTACTTTGAGGGATGCCAACAAACCAGGTATAAAATCTGAGGAGGGCCTAAAGTCAAAACTGGTTATATACTCCAAGCTTTGCCTTTCTTCAAAGAGAGGGCTTAGGGTCAGTTTCTTTCTGCTCAACGCGTCTGCTACTACGTTGCCTTTGCCGGGAGTATAGGAAATTTCAAAGTCATACGAGGCAAGGAACTCCGTCCACCTTTGCTGCTTCAAGTTAAGATCCTTCTGCGAGAAAAGATACTTCAACGATTTATGGTCAGTATATAATTCGAACTTCTCACGTAGGAGATAATTGCACCAAGACGTAAGCGCAAAGACGATGGCGGCCAACTCAAGATCATGGGTTGGGTAGTTCTTTTCATGCACTTTAAATTGTCTTCCACCATAAGCTACTACCCTTCCTTCTTGCATCAGAACAACGCCTAGCCCCGTACCACAAGAATTCGTATATACTATGAAAATTTTGCTTCCATCCGGCAAAGTCAGAACTGGGGCTGTTGTGAGAGCCCTTTTTAATCGTTGGAAGGCAAACTCGCAATCCAAATCCCAAGTGAACACCAGATTCTTCTTTGTTAGCCTTGTGAGTGGAATTGATATTTTCGCGAAATCCTTAATGAACTTTCGGTAAAAACCGACTAGCCCAAGAAAGCTTCGGACTTCAGTTGCATTTCTTGGTGTCTTCCAATTCTACACTGCCACCACTTTTGCGGGGTCCACAGCCAACCCCTCTTTGGATACTATATGCCCCAGAAATCTTACTTCCTTTCTCCAAAAGTGTCACTTGGAGAATTTGGTTTTAGCTGATGTGCACGAAGAGTATCCATGATCTCTTTCAGATGCTGAGCATGTTCTTCCTCATTCTTTGAGAAGATCAAAATATCTTCTACGAAGACCACCACGAACTCGTTGAGGAATTCTCTGAACACCCTGCTCATTAGGTCTACGAAATAAGCGGGTGCGTTCGTAAAACCGAAAGGCATGACAAGCCACTCGAAGAAACCGTCTGGGGTTTTGAACGTTGTTTTATCAATGCTATCTTCAGCTACCCTTAGCTGATGGAACCCAGTAGCCAGATCAAGTTGGGAGAAGACCAACGCACCTACAAGACGATCAAACAAATCGTCTATTCGGGGAAGCGGGTGTCTATTCTTTTTAGTCAGCTTGTTCAACTCCCTATAGTCCACACAAAGACGTAGTGAACCATCTGCTTTGGTGTTGAACACCACTGGAGCACCCCATTCCGAGATACTCCTTCTTATAAACCCCTTCTCGAGAAGCTCCTTTACTTGCTTACTGAGCTCCTTTCTCTCCATTAGAGCCATGTGTCTAACAGGCAGAGCTACGGGCTTTGCATTATCAACAAGATATATGCGGAAGTCTATTTCCCGCTTCGGAGGTAAGCCTTTCACCTCTTCAAAGACATCCGGATATTCCCGGACTAACTTAACCGACTGCAAATTCTCAACAGAAGCGTCAAGCGACTCTATATAAATAAGCATAACAGCATTCAAGGGATTACAAGAAATTTCTAGAGTGTTACCAAGCCGAGTCAAGAGCCTAACCACTTTTTTCTCATAATCAAGAATGACACCATTACTGGATAACCAGTCCATGCCTAAGATCAGTCCATATCCCTAGAAGCCTAAAACAAAGGCACTACATCTAAATTCAACACTTAGAATAGAGATTTTCAAATCCAAGCAAACCATCGACAAATAAGCCGAGCCCCCAATTGGATTTGAAACAACCAAGGGATCTTCTACCATACTAGTGTCTAGGTGCAGAGATTCTACTAAAGCAGATGAAATAAAGGAATGTGATGCATGAGAATCAAAGAGAGTGCGAACTGGATGAGCATATAGATAAACTAAGCTTTCTAAAGAAATATTTCTACCTCGTTCCTGTGGAGGTGCCACCAGCGCGTGAACTTGTCTGCCTGAGGTAGATCCAGTCCTCTGTCCCTGCCCCCGCTTCTTCGGGCAGTCCTTAGCCAAGTGTCCAGTCTCTCCACAACTAAAGCAACCACCATTCATGTTTGCCTTTTTCTTTCTGTAGTCTTTTGCTATATGTCCCACAATGCCACAGAAATTGCACTTTCTCTTTTCACGGGATTTGTTGTTCTTCCCACCTTTCTTGAAGTCTGTTTTCTTAGCCTGTAAACCCTCCTTCTTTTATTGAGGCACTTCCGCCTTTGCCTCTTTCTTGCCTTTATCTTCCTCGTGTAGTAGCGCCATGTCCACCAAGCTTTCATAGGTCACCCCCATGGGTATATGGGTCATAGCAAGGCTGTGTAGAGGCTCATTCAGGCCTTTGACGAAGCAAAGGGCCTTCTTGTGTTGGGTGTTTACTAAATCAAGCCCAAATCTGGCCAGCTGATTAAACTAATTGAGATACTCCCTGATCGTCATACTCCTTTGCTTAAGAGTTAGGAACTTCTCCATCTGCAGACTTCTTTCAGCTTGGGAGAGGAATTTCATCTCAAACCTTGTCCTGAAATCTTCCCATGTTTCCACTGGCCTCTCCGCATGCGTAACTTCCGACCAATAGGAAGCTTCATCCTTGAGCAACCACACTTCTAGCTGTATCTTTTTCCTGTCATCAACTTCGAAGATAACGAATAAATCTTCAGTCTCTTTCAGCCAGTTCCTTGCTACCACAAATGATTCAGTTCCATAAAAGTCCTTTCCTCCCATAGCCTTGAAGTCTCTACATGTATTAGCGAAAGTGTTCCCACGAGGAGGAGGAGGAGGGGGAGGAGGAACCGCTGCCACCGTAGGAGGAGGGATGTCTGCTGGGCCCGCACCATTGACCCTAGCCTCTAGGTACCTTTGGAACCAACCAAGGATCGGTACTCCTTCTGGAAGGTTAAGATCTCCAGACATGCTGGAACAAAGGAAAGTATTCATGATAAAAGGGATAGAGGGATAGTGCATATGGCTTTGGGGATTTATGCCTTTTAAAAACAACATTTTTCTTGAAAAAGATGCTTCTTTAAACTTGTTTTTCGAAATAGTTTCAAAAACTTTTATCTAGACTGGTAAATCTATGCTTTGATACCAAGTGAAACACCCCACCCTCCATTAAGGTCACACACAAGGGACTGCCTTAAATTTGGTGGAGGTTTGTAAGTAAAAGTCACAGATAAAACACAAGACGGATATAAACACATGTATATATATAAGCAGCGGAAAAACATCAGACTTTTATTTCATAAAATACTTGTTCATACAACACATTTCAATAATTGTCTCATAACAACTTCCAAAACATTACAACATCATTTCTGTCTTGGTTTTTAAATAAAGAAGCATAAAACGGGTTAAAACTGCATAAATCCCCATAGAGTGTGTCCAACAGCCATAGCCAAGGAAAGAGACTCCAAACCGTACATCAACTATTTTGAAGCTTTTAAAGAATCAGACTAAGCTAGGTTATTTCCTCCCTGTGGACCTGGGGTGGGGGGAACAGAAGAAAAGAAGACGAAAGAAAATAGGGTCAGACATAAAGCCTGGTAAGTCTAGTGACTCTTCAGTATGAGAATAAGAATAAGGGCATGATAGGTATAAACTGGAAACAGGAAAGTATCATAAACTAAGATAAGGTAGTTCTGAAACGAATATACTATCGCACCCCACACTATATCTCTGCACCTACATGCATTAGTTCTAAACTGGAACCCCATGCTGAGGGTGAAGTGATCCCCTTTATTCTAAAGATCGGTTCCTACTCGCATAATTACATTTGTCTTACGACCCCCAAATATTGTAGATACCTATGCTGGCCCCATCATAGGGTGTATCAAGTCACATGGTGGCGACCCGACACAAACCTTAGAATGCATAGGTTATACTACTGGTGCCCTCAGTGCCCTGTTTTTCTTCTCCAAAGTGTGTGCACGCCCGCACTCCGTTAGAACCCACGCTGTTGCACCCACCGCCATCGCTTTGACCGCTTACAATCAGCCTAGTAATCGTGCCCCACCCTGCCTAGTTTCAGGGTACCATGATACCTAATTGGGTTACTGCTGAAATGGGTCCCCGTTACTTGGGTTTTCTAGTCAAACATGTTAAGCGGTTAAGTGTCTGTATTTACCTAACCATCAGTTTAATTAACATGTTGAATTGGTTAAGTGTTTTAGTTAACTTAACCCTACCATCCTGACTTATCTGTCCTTAGCCTTTTAAAGCACCGACCACTAACATTTGACAGATATTGTTACGGTTACTGGATGTGCCGGTCGGTTCTGGGCAGATTTACACCGTAACTCAGTCTAACCTCGGGTCCTTATTGGTCTCAACTCTTAATTACCCACATTGTATAGGTATTGTTATGACTACTGGACAGCCGGGTGGGTCCGGGCAGATTTACATCACAACTCAATCCAACCTCGTGTTAAGCATATTCATATTTTCTAAATTTACATATTTGTCTTTATTACTTAATATATGTAAATTTGTCAACAATTAAATGTTATGGCCCACATTCCAATTTTAACATTTTGGTATAAGAATTTATACCTTTTAAATGCCACCAATTTTGGCATGTGACAAATATGCCAATTTCATATATTTTTATGTCAAGTTTTACTAATATTCCCAACGTTACCCCGTTTAGACATTAGGCTAACAATCTTAGCCTAATTTTCGTTCGCATAGTTTTAGCATATAATATTAGGCTAAAAACATAGCCTGCGCACACAAATAGGCATAAGGGAATTCATAAGCATAAACATAACATAGGTGTAAACTTGGCATTTTTGGCATAGTGAATATGAACATCATAGGTGTGAACTTGCAAAATAGTCAACATGAATATGAACTTGCAACATGGCCTAAATCAACATATATGTGAACTTGCATTGAAATAGGTATCTAACCAAATAGGTGTCACACAAATTAGCTTATGATTTCGATAACATAAGCCTAAACTTGTTTTTGGATCTAGGCATAACATCGAACATCACTAGCACATGCCAAGAATATGACATTTTCATAAATTTGTATAACTTTATGACAAGGGTGTGAACTAGATCCAATCGCATATCTAATTACAAAATGAAACATGTACTAAAGTGGATCTTGACATGGATCCAATTAGGAACTTGAAACTTTTGTATAAACATAGGGGCATGTATATGAACATAACCATTTAGGCATAAAGATTCTTTCATAAAGTATATACATGAGGTTCTAATCACAAAAAACCTATATAATCACATAAATATGAACTGCATAACTTGCTTGTGATGTTGTTGTCATTATAAAAGTACAATAGGATCAACATCAATCTTAATTATACGACAAACGTCCCAATTTCATTCGCAACACAATCATTTCAATACATAGATATGAATTAACATCGTCGTTACATAATAGCACAATTCCACTTCCAATTTACATCGAATCAAGTCTTAGTTTTATTCTCATCGGAAAAATCACTATACTTACAACGAACGATGAACTTGGATTATGGATTCTGGATTCTGAATTCTGAATTTGATATGCTTTCCTTTGGGTAGACTAACGTTGTTTTGATTCGTGTTTTACTTTAGTATTGACTTGTCTCTAAGCTTTCTAACTAACGGCCACTCCTAGTTTCTTTCCAGCAGCATGACGACTTTTGTATTATATTAATTGTGTGAATTTAGGGTTAGACTTGAGTTGTATTTATAGAATTTTAATCTGATTAGAGCCGTCGATGAAGCTAGAATGAATCCAGACCATCCATCTCAAGAGAAGCCAATCAGAAAGTGACATCTAAGCCCTAGTGACTCAGCTAAGCCTCAGAAATCGACCAGAACCCAACCTGGCCAGCCAGGGCCTGACCAAGAAGGGTTTCAAGCCTGGGCGCACTTGGCAGGTGCGCCAGTGCTAAAATTGTACTGGCGCACTTCCGATGTGCGCCAGTGCATTCTGACCTGTTTCTGGTTTTTCTAGCCAACTTCGTTCGTCCATATCTTCTTCATACGGCATCCGTTTTATGCAAACTTGGACTCTATCTCAAGCAGAATTTCGAGACGAACGCAATGGCGTAACCCATTTCCCTTAGTTCCATCATTTAGAATTAATTATACTTTAATTTGTTAAGTTACAGTTAGTAGAAAATTTGGGGTGTTACATTTTCGATCCTTGGATGTTCGATATATGTTGTATATCGGATAACCAACATCGCATTTTTCCGGGTCGTTACACCTACCCCAAGCGATCGGCTCCCTAATACATTAATACCCTATGTCGGCCCCATAGTAGGGTGTATCACTCCCTAAAGTGGCAATCTATTGGCACAGACTTATTTACAGATGTCACGGTGTCTTACATCCTGTAATGACCCGGGATTTTGACGACTTTGGTTATCGCCATAAACTCAATGATGACTAACCAAACCTCGAAAAATACCAGTCATTAGTGAAAGAAAATAGAGGGTGAGGATAGATAAGGTAGAAGCTTAGAATAGAAGAAGAAGAACACCATATCAGAGTAACACGAATCTCACAACGGAACGAATAAATATATTTCATAACATAACTTTGAAATACAAATCTGTACTTGAATATACATATCATTATCAAAGTACAGCACTTACAACACAGCGGAAATAACTGTAGCTATATGATCCTGAAGCCTTCTGCTCTAAGCTCTTCCAGTATATCTGTAAATCTCGACTACTAGACTGCCCGTACAAATTTAGGCACCCAAGATTTTAGGGAAAACAACAAAATAAACTCCGGGTCAGTCATTGGACTGGTGTGAGTAAAACATTTTTAAACAGCTCAAACAGGTAATCAATATCTCATAAGACCACGCCGTATAACGGAACGGGTTTTTCCCTTATGAGAATCCAAATATCTTTATATCAAAACCCGTTGATGTTATAATAATGTCTATCAACACAATATAATAATCATCTAGCGGAAACGCGTTCATCTCACGTTCTACATATATAGTATACAATCAAAACCGCAAGCACATATTGGGTAATGGATTTCCAACTATGACAAGGTATGGAACCACCTTTCGCTAGTGTACCTCTTGAGAGGAATACACTGGGTCAACAAGAACATCTTGCAACCCGGCCACACATGACCGACCACTCGTTTTGCTTGAGTGTATCGAATGTATATCACCAACGGTTGGGATCAGCAACCGTTTCCCGAATGAGACAACATCAACAATAGATTTTTAGAAGTAAATGAAACTCTAGATCAGGTGATTATACACCCTACTTCGGTGCGACCGACTTAGCCATGTTGCCTGCCCGATTTCTGTCATTTACCGGATGTGAGGCTAGAAGCTACGCTTTATCATCACACCAGATTCACTTTGAATGTCACATCGTCAAATCCATCAAATCACCGATTGACGTCCCTCAACCATACATTATGTGTTAGCTAAAAGAAGTTTCCTTCTCCGCTTCCACTCTTGGTACGGTTGGAGAAATTAATATACGTGATCGTCTGGAAATACTCTATCAGACATCCATCCATACAAGTCATCCAGGAACAGGATGAACCGAAGGCACTATTCTGTAAACAGGATAGCCCTTGCATAACTCCGTCTTCAATTTCCTTTAGCATATATGATTCGCAACGCTTATGCCAATACACAGTGGTTCTTTGGATTATAATCCAACCGGTCTCTACATATTAACAATGTTAAAATGGTCAAAACTTCGATAGTCTGTGATTTAACTATTGAAGAAAAACAGGTGTGCAACCAACGATAGTATTTCCAAATGGAAATTTATATCGATCAAACATCATCCAACATTTATCTCTTTAGTTCATTAATTTACTTATCTCCCGTTTCCCAATATTCAATATTTCTTATTTTCTAAATTTGGAAAAATATACGTTATTAACAATGGAAAACATTTCCATTTCTTGTTTTCTTTATTAGAAAACATTTCTGGTTTCTTATTTGGAAAACATTTCCAATGTTTCTTCATTGGACTTAGACAGATGTTTAAACAAACCATCGCGATGCCAACTCAAACCATTTCCTTTTATTACTAAATTCACTTAACCATCCTTTACTATCGAACCTTAACCATTCCTTAGTTAAAAATGAAGGCAATCAAGTTGGGGTAATACTACCTCTCAGACCTTAACTGAAAAACGTTTCTAACCTTGAAATAGACAAAGTTCACCCTTCTAATTCTTTAACAAACTTCCTTACGTAACTGTCTTTCAAATCTTTTCTATTCGAAAATTCTTTCCTTCGATAAGGTATATTCGTTAACTCTATTCAATTTATTCTATTCAAATAACTCTTTTGATTTAACTCTAACTCTATTCACTTAACTCCTATCGAATAAAATATATTTGGTAACTCGTTTAATTCTATTTGAATAAACTATATGTTCGATTAACTCCTTTTACTCTATTTGAATGAACTATATTCAATTAACTCCTTTTACTATTCGAATAAACTATATTCGATTAACTCCTTTTAATTTCTATTCAAATAAACTATATTCGATAAACTCATTTGTTTTAACTCTAATCGATTAAACTAACATTGATTAACTCCTTTTACTTTCTATTTGTTTTATCAACATTCTTCCCTTTTATAAAACTCTATTCGTTTTATAAACATTTCCCCTTTTATTTACTTTCGAAATATTTCCTTTTATAAACTCTATTGATTTTATAAAATCCCTTTATTTCAATATACATTGAAATAATTATTTTTACATCCCAGGGTCTTTTATGATATTTAAAATATCGAATAACAAGGATCAATATCATTCCAACACACATAATCCTTAACAGATTATATAACACATCATATACCACAATATATGAAAAACAGTAAAATAAATGTTGAGGAATCCAGTCGGATTCCTCCAACCTGTTCCCTGCATCCACAGATGATACACAATAAAATCAACATCACTTTCAGTTCCATATGATATATTCTGTTAAACAGAAACAATATAGAAATTCAGCTAACTGACTAGCAGTTCAATCAAACAGTCAACACACAGTCAATCAACCAATATTTAACAGTTCTAAAAATAAAACATGAAATTATAAACTATTCAGAGTTAGTGAGATTTACTCACATTGGACGATCATCGTTGATAACGATAACCATCGCTCGATTTGATTCAGACGGACAATTTAATTTGCCATAAATTATAACGAGCTTCGATGGGCTTCCGTCAGTTCCATCGTGTAGTGTCCGTCCATACGATCCCAACGGATCTTGTTTCATCCAATTCTGATATCGTATGGTCAAGTTATGATATTGACAAGTTCGAATACTTTTAAATTAAAATAAAAACTTGATTTTAAATCTAATTGGG